>JACDOX010000574.1:15346-87316 GCA_014549065.1 Cardinalis cardinalis | reverse complement strand
CCCCGCGCCCCCCGCGCCTGCGCCCCGCCACGCGCGGCCGCGGCCTTCCTGGCGGAAGTGACGCCGGGGGAGGGCCGGCCGCGCGCGCTCCCTGCCGGCGGGAGGGCGAATGGCCGATCCCTGGAAGCGCCGGGGGCGCCGGGTCCGGGACGGGCGGGAATGGATCGGTGTGAGGCACACGGGGGTGGATCGGTGTGGGACACGCAGGGATGGATCGGGCTGGGATACACGGGGATGGATCAGTGTGGGATACGCAGGGATGGATCGGGCTGGGATACACGGAGATGGATCAGTGTGGGACACGCGGGGATGGATTCGGCTGAGACAAGAAATTGGACAAATATTCCAGAAGGCCTTGTGTGGATAGACAAGGAGCTCTTGGACAAGCTCAGACACTAAAAGGAGTCCTATGGAGAGTAGAAGCAGGAGCTGAAGCCTGGCAGGAATACAGAGAGGTTGTCCGAGCAGCCAGGGATCAGGTTAGAGGAGGTAAAGCTCTGAGCGAATTAAACGTAGCCAGGGACATCAAGGAGAAGAGAAAAAAGCTTCTGCAGGTATGTGGGTGATAAAAGGAAAAGTAGGAAAAATGAGAACCCTCTCTGGAAGGAAAGGGGAGACCTGATTAACCGAGACGTGGCAAAGGCTGAGGTGCTCAATGAGTTTTTTGTCCCTGTCTCCACCAGGATGTGCTCCAGCCACACTGCCCGAGCTGCAGAAAGGACAGGCAGGGACTGGGGGACTGAAGAGTCACCTGCTGGAGAAGATCGGATTCAAGGCTATCTAAAGCGCCTGAAGGTGCACGAATCCATGGGACCTGATAAGATGTATCCACATGTCCTAAAGGAACCAGTGTGTCCCTCCCCAGACAAAYTTCTACTTCGACACCACTCATAGATGACACAGGCCTTCCTGTATTTTAGGTGTGTTTCCTTGGAGGGAAGCAAGAGGTTTGGGCACACTCCGTATTTTTATCAGATATTTTCCCGTGCAATCCTTCAAAATCCAGCAAGGCTATTGCCAAAGCTGAACCCTGTGGGGTGTAAGGAATGTCCCCTGCCTGGGGGACACATCCACCCCCACCAGTGCTCACGGTATTGCTGGGCTCTCCCAGCCCCACTGCAAGCTCCCCATGGCAAAGCTGCAGGCAGCCAGCACCGTGCTTCACCTTGCACAGCCCTTGCTTTCAGTTAGGGGCTGTGGGATGCAGAATTTGAATCTGAACCCCCCTCTTTTTTATGGCACCAGATCCAGTTTCTGACACAGGCAAGCAGCATTGCATGAAGAGGTGAGCAGGTAAGAGATAAAAGCCGTGTTCATTGCCCTGTGATCCCAGCTTCCAGGAGCACTTCTGTAACACACACAGTGCCACTGCTTTCTTTGTTCCCTGTAAGGAGACTCAGTTTGGGCCGAGGCCCAAGCTCAGCCCCTGCACTGATCAGATTTGGCTGCCAGGCTGGTGAGTGCCTGATCCTGTGGTCACATCAACCCTCCTGCCTGTCAGCAGCTCCTTGCAGTTACTAGGAGCCAGCGTGGAAGGGACCAGAAGGAGGAAAAGGGAAACACAGAGGTGGTTGGAGGAGCCGTGTCCATCACCCATGGCCTTGCTGTAACCTCATGGTGCCTGTGGTGGGGTTTCCTGGCTCTGACTGGGCTCCCAGCAGTCAGCCACACACCAATCCCAATCCTACATCAGGATTCCAGTCATAGCTCCTACCAGGCATGGCTCAGGAGAACTTTAGTTCAAGGCAGCTTCAGGTCTAGCAAAGGAGACTTTTTGATTTACCAGACACCCAGGCTCCTGGGCTCAGCTGTCAGCAGTGTAGGCAAGCAGCTTGAGATGTGGGAAAGGCAGTTTTGTGGCACAAAGCCCAAATCCTGCAACAGGACAATTCCTCAAAAAAGCAGGAACTCTTTACTTACCTTTGACACTGGAGAGCAGCATGGGAAAAGCAAAGCTGTTCTGATTATACCAAAAGACTGGAAACATGCCTGCCCTAGCACAATGCTCCCTTCTTCCCACATGCTGCTGCTCTGTCCTCTATCTTTAGCCTTTCCAGCTGCATCCCTGCATGCATGCTCGTACCAAAAATGCCCAAGCTGAGTAAAAACCAATAGCCCTTAGCCTCTGGTACCTATAATTCAGCAATGGCCTGGGGAACCTGGCCCCAGCTGCTGCAGGACCTCCCCCCAGGAGGAAGCACATTCACAGCACATCAGCTGTAGTGCACTTTGTTAATCTGACTGACTTTCTGCATGTCCAAGTGAGGAACAGTCCACAGGAGGCAGGATGGAAATCGCCCTTGGGGATTTCACAAGGGTGCTGTGAAACAYACACAACTTCTCAGCTTTTCTGAGAACTCAGCTGCTCAGCAGTGAGGCTGATGAGGCTTGTGCCACCACCTCTTCCCCCACAGGGTGAGGTGACACTCAGGACAAGGAACAGCCACGATGGGGCTGGCAGAAGCAGTGAGCTTGAGGCCCAYAGGCAGAAAAATAAACCTGCTGAAAAAAAAAAAGAAAAAAATCAGTTTTGCAAGTATAACAGCAGGAAATGGAGGGAAGAAACCACACAAGATGGAATTTGGAAAGACTTAGCTGAAATCTACCTGTCCACTGCCCAAAGGCCAAAAGGGTATTGATGCCAACCCGAACTGAGTGGAGCTCCAGCAACCTCTGTTCATACATTCAGAGACGCCCAGCTTCTGTGTTTGGCACAACCATTTAATAGCAGAAYTGAAAACTCAGTATGTTCCATTTTAGTCTTATGTGGAAAATCAGTGCAGGTGATAATCTAATTGTACAACAACATGTTAAAAAAATTTATTTTACATTATATACATTAGGGAACATATTTCAAAGCATTACCCATCACAACAATAACGCAGGCCATAAATCACTTTAATTTAGTTTGGTTTTAGTGTATATTATCACAATAAAATATAAAGAACATATACAAAAAAAGGAGTCAAATGTGTGCATTTTGCTTAAAACTTGGCATTTACACACTCAATTGGAAAATAGCAATCAAAAATACTTCTGATCAAAACTAAGTTCCCGTGATGCGTAGTAACCATTGTATTGTTTCAATGAGGTAGTAACTAAATTTTGGCCATGTGTTAACATCCTAAAATCAAGAAAAGTGTGAAAATGGTTATAAGGCCAAAAAAAAAAAAGTCAAAATGGCAACATCTGTGAGCCATTTCCACAATGTGGAATGTTGCTCCTTTTCATTGTGATATGAAACTATTTAGTAAGACAAACAGTAATAACTACGTTTTATCATTGTATACACTAATAATTCAAACACCTATTGCAGAATTACAGCCAGGTACCACTAGTCTGGGACTGACACCCATCCATAAGGTATTGTTTTCAAGCATAGAGAAGTAATCATAAGGAAAGTTTTAATTAAATATAAAAATACAGGTGTTTAACTGGTTTGTTTCACAAAGGAATCTACCCAAATAAACAAAAAAAAAAAAAAGGAACTTTGAAGCCCAAGTCATATCCACAAAGTCACAGCTTACCTTTGTGACTAAATACATCACATCTCAATACATTGTGCAAACATGAACACCAGTGTGTTGTATTGAAATTAAAACAAGATTGTAATCTGATTACAGCCTTGGTTACAATTTCTAAAAGTTAATATTTATTTGTATTAGTAAATTACATATAATAAAATACAATAGTGTTGCTAAATGCACTATATTTGTTGCTAGAATCCCACTTTATAATAAACACATGAGACGTCCTTATAATAGTACCCCGATTTAATTTCTGCATCCTCAGTGACTTTTACATCTGTACAGGTAAGACACTTGTACTTAACAGGAGGATCTCTATCTACAGAAAGTCAGTGTAGGGCTTCAGCAAGAAGTTTCACTGAAAAATACTGCATATGTACAAAGATTACATAACAGTAAATTAAGCACTTCTGTGGTATCATAATGCCTCTGTGTCCATACCACAAACAATTCTCGTCTTCCTCTCATGCCACAATAAATTATAAAGTAACTGAAGTGGGGTTACTGCAGCTTTTGTGCAATTCCAGCCAGTCACGAGTGCTGCTGCAGCAGGAGTGTTCTCCTCACAGTGAGCTGCCTGCCATGTGCTGCTCTCAGTAGCTGTTCTCATGCCCTGCCAGGATGTACAAATTGCTGTTGGCTGTCGGGTTGTCCGTCGGCCTGCTCTCCAGCACCACRACCCTAAAATGGAAATTGAGAAAGCCACAATGTCAAGTGATCCTTCATTTAAAAACAGCCCTAGGTTTAATTAAATATTCTTTCCTATAATCCATCTGATTGGTCGTTATTTCTCTTTCCCTGGATGCCTTTAGTCCAAAAGCCCCTCAAACCAATGCCAACTTCAAAGCAAGCTCCCGGTCTTATCCAGACAAGGTCTCCAAGGATCTCCCAGAGCCTCTCCTGGTTCCTGCTACAGTGTTGAACCATCCTCATCAATCACGTTTATCCCCTTTATGCAGCTGGAAATCCCCTTGCTGCAATGTATCCCTGTTGCCACTCATCCTTTCAGTGAGGGTCCCTCACTCTCCTACTGGGCTTGTGCTTTCCTGGAGCTTTGCAAAGCAAACCCATACATCAGGCTCCAGTTCTGAGAGCTGTTTTTCTGCCTCTTGCCACAGGAATCACAGATGAACAAAGCTGATTCTTCTGTGAGCACCTCTAGTTAATCTCTGAGGCTGTATAACCTAATCCACAGAAACTTCCTCTGCTCTGAAAGTTGCAGAGACAAAAATTTGCAGGCAAAGAGAATCCTCAAGGAAAGGACTACTATGTGAGGAGTCTTTTCTCTTACTTTTTCTTGCCACCCACTTTTGGCCAYCATTGGATACAAGAGACTGGGTTACATGGGCCTGCAACTGCAAAGATCATCAGGGGTGTCATAGACCAGACCTTTCTCTTCAAAGAAGAGAAATTAGCCATCACAATTTTGTTTCACAAACTATTTAAATTCTTTTCATCAGGCAAGAACTGCTAAAACTGCTAAACAGACCAAGACATTCATGATTGACTTCTCCACAAACATCCTGAAGTGAAGGCAGATTGTGGAAAACTCAAATCCCTGTGGATTCAGACAGGAAAGTTTGCTTGCTGCAAAACTAAAAAACCTGAAAAAAACCTGACCTCTACTCAGTGTGCTCCACAAAGGGAATGACACCTCATGTAATGAGGCAATTCCCTGCCCATGAGGAGAAAGCAACATACAAGCTTTTATTAGACTGACATCAGGGTTTTTGCTTCTCAGAACACCAGCTCCTATGAACTGCCTAGGAAAGGACTCCTGTTACTGGAAAAAGGCTTCACACTCAAGCACAAAGCAGGACAGAGCTCCAAGGAAAAGGGTATATGAAGAAACTGGAATTAATGTTTGTTGCAGAGCAAACTCTTTAAACACTGTCTTAGACCTGAAAACTATCAGTACAAGCCAGAAACAGATGGGAGCATATTTGGGGAAGAGGACACTCTTATCAGGCAATTTTTTGCAATGTCATTCTAAGATGCCACATGGGTTTACTGCAGGCAGTGTAAACAGAGGCCATTCTCAAAGAAAAGTTAAAGCCTGTCTTTGCAGTTCTTGTGAATTCATTACTGGTGAAATTCTCATATCAGCATGCACCCCCCTGAAGACAAAACAGCTGCTGCTTCTGTGGCTCTTAGTGAAGTACAAAGTTCAACACCAGGGCAGAGAAAGTTGAGGAAGTCAGTGACACTCCTAAAAGAGCACTTGGGTCACACAGGTTCCAAAAGCAGATGTCAAAGAACAGCTACACCAGGAGCTATCAAGAGCTCCTACAAGACCTGAACTGTCATGTTGGGAGAAGAACTGGTAGATTTCCTTTCTGGGATGAAAGTGAGATATTGAAATTTTTAAGTATTTTTTGCACTTATCTCCAGAAGCAGATTTTGATGAGCTACTGATACAGAACATCTGACAGTAAAGATTTCACCAAGCTAAACAAAAGAATTACAATACAAAAACAAAGACACTCCTGGAGATTGTGACTGCAGCCAAGGAAAAGCTTCTTGTGTGGCTGARTACTTCTAGAAGCTCACAAACACTTTTAAAGGTTTTTATTTTTTAAAATTTAAGAAAGAGAAGATTAAAAGTGAAGAACTGGAAAGCAGACATGTACACAAAAGAATGTCTAAGACTGATCTAAAAAAGAATTTGCAAGAAATATGCAAAAAGAACTTTCACAAGGATATTTATTATTCCTTTATTTTAGTAGGTCCTGTTTACTTCTCATCTTACCTGTCAGATCCCAGAAGCCTGAATATCCTTGTATTATCAGAAATTTCTTGTGTGATCTAGACAATAAAAAGAAATATTTACATGTTAAGAGCACAAGTGTTTTCATTTTGATTTTAACATTAGTCAAGAGAAAAGAGTTGACTGTGATGTTAACAACTGACTGCCAATTAAAATGCAATACTGATTATAATGCAACTGTCACTTTTAACTAAGATATAAAAGTTTTCTGCAATTCCTCTCACATTACATGAATTCCTCTGGTAGCCATTGCAAGCAGAACAGCAGCGCTCAGCTTGGTACTTGAGTTACCAGTGTCACTCTAGAGTGTATACCCAAAAATGGGTCAGGCAAATCACACATAAACACATTTTGTTGAGATGCTGAATTATAGTAAGAACACAAAGTTCATATTCTGAAAACCTTTGCAGAGAAACAATCTAATCTGTGGTACTTATGCCCACTGCAAAAAGAAAACTTCATCTTCTGGCATTTCAGATGAGTGCAACAGACCCATGTGTTCTGTTGGTAAATTGCACTTGTGTGATACATCTTTATGATTATATGAATATCAAAGCACCCAGAAAATCACCATGTTCACTAATGAAGTCAAACCAAAGCCCAGGGCATACTCCAAAGGGTATTTAGTCACTTCGTGATCAGGCAGCACTGTTTACAAAGCTCCTCTTCTACACAGCAGAATTTCACACTCTTGGGGAAAGGAGACAGTCTTATCTCCTTTCCAGACCCTAGTAATGTTAGCTGACCTACTGAATTCCCTTCTGGTGCAGAGAACTTGCAAGAGAATTTTATTTCACAGCAATGAAATCCTTCACTTTTCTAAGAAAATTAATTTCTATTTTCTGTGAGGCTGAGGCTGTACAATCTTTGCCCAAAGTTTGAACTTCTTGTGTCAGAATTCACAGTTCCCTCTTTCATTTTTCACACTTGATCAAACCATGGCAGAAGGTCACAGCTGTGGAAGGAAATAACTTTGCAAGCAGCTCAAGTCATCCCCAATTGGGCCAACTGTATTAGAATAGGGAGTCTGAACTGATGATGTCTTCAAAGAAAGAAATGCTGCAAGTTAAGTCAGTCAGCTATTTGTCCCATGCAAAAACTTCCTACCTACTACGTAGCACAAAATTTCCCCCAAAGTAACAAGTAAGGTCAAGACCTGAGCCTGGCAGTGAAGGCTTTTCATATTACAGCAGAAAACAAATGTATTTCTTTTAGCTGCAGCTAGTGGGACAGCTAGTAGAGATAAGGAATTTAAAAAGGCACAAAAGCTTACTCTAGATGTGTTCTACAGAGAAAAAGTTCTAGGTGGCTTGCTTTTCTATCAACAGCCCAGTTCTGCTTTCAGTTCTTCATTTAGGTTCTGGCTTTGGCTTGACAGCAACAAAGCAAGCCAGTGTCCCTGACATAAACAACAAAATGCATCCATTTGGGCTGCAGCACATTGGGACATGGCCTTTCCCAGCTGTAGCAGAGCCACTGAGTGCTCTACCAATGGGTAGAGCAATGCACAAATGTCACAATAAACATTTGCACCTTGCAAATAAGAAGCAGTCTGACTCCAGCCTTTGGTTCACACAGAGCAGGCTCACTGTTAGCACAGACTGGGTCAGCTGAGGCTTTGTGCAAGTCAATGTAGTGCTGGAAGAACGTGGAATACCTAAGCTCAGTGTGGTGTGACTGTATGCATACCTTAAAATACAATTAGTCATAATGAGCTCAATTTCTCAGCCAATGAAACACTGATGGAACAACTGGCAATACTTGTAAGTATTTATTAATAACCAAATTAATTAAATTCCTACGAAGTACAGCATTTTCACTAACAGGTACACAAGGTTTGCAGCAAGGAAAAATAATAACTATTTGGGAAGGTCGTTATAATGGTCTAACTCTGTCTAAAAATCACATCAAATGGGCTAAAAAAGTGACTACAAGGACATTTTAGGAAAAAAACCCAAACCAACCATGTTTAGGTCAATCTGGTATTTTTCTACTGAAGATGGAAAAATCTTTCTTGTGAAAGCTGGGCAATTCTTCAAAGTATTTGTAAGCCAAGTGAACATGGAAGAGACTAAAAAACATCAGGCAACTTATTTGATACTGTGACAAAAAGCTGAAGTTTAGCAGTGCAACAACTGGCAAAACCCAGATTTTTGCATCCATATGTGAGAGGCTAAGGAACTGACACTGGTCTTCAAACCAATTTAAGATGAATAGCACCAAGAATTAGACTTGGATATTTTCTATGGCATCCTGGCCTGGTCTTTTGTTTCTGCTTTGCTTGTCAGATGCGAGGGGGTTCTTGTACAGCTCCACCAATGCCTTACAGCTTATGACACAAGCCTAGAATGAGAATCCAGCTCCTATGTCTAACCTAGGAAGTTACTGAAATGTTTCATTCTTTTTCAGACAACAGCATTGTGCATTTCTCCTCCATGTGGCTTACATTAGAGCCAGAATTTGAAGCAAAATGTAGTACTCACCTCATTTGATCTGAAACTCCTTCCTTGCATGCCGTGCTTCCAGAATGCTAACACACTGTCTTGTAGACAGACTGGTAAGAAAGAACACTGGAATCAGTTTTGAGGCATAAATTCAACCCTTGCTTTTAAGGCCAAAAGCACAAGACTATAGTTTTGAAATCTGTACATGTATGTTCCATTGTATGATATCCACCCACTCAGATGGCAGAATGTCTCCCAGAAATCACTGACCCTGCCTCAAAAGTAGCTGCTTTTATACATTTATTTGTTTAATGAGCAGGGTTTAAAAACATTTTCACCTAACCAGAAAATATTCTAAATGTCTAGTCCTAAAAGTGTAATTTTCTTTGAACAGGAAATCCCTTTAATACTTGCAGACAATATATATGGAATTTTAACAGAAAAGTTCCAGGAGTGTCTTTGGAGACACTGCCAGGACAGGAAAGGCCACTGGAAGCCTATTTTGTGACAAGCAGGGTGAGGACCACAGTGCATGCAGAGGTCCCAGAGTGAGAAGCTTCCAGTACATTGAATCCCTCCTTGCCCCCATTCCCAATCAACCAAGAGCCATAAAAGTAATGTTTTCAGTGGCCACGTTTTCTCTTCCTCTTCTCTGTGGGAGGTTATCTTTGGATGCCCTGAAACTTTAAAGGTTCTCCTCAGAAATAAACTCCCTGCAACTTCTGATAATTTTAGAACCTACTGTTCCTCCTCTTCTGCTGCTACCCTTCATGTGTGCACACAACCTTCCTAACCCCTCCTTCAACAGCAGGTGGTGCAATCCAGGTATGTAAGTACTGGAGAACTGCCAAAATAATATATTTTTTTTCTGTTTCACAAATTTAACTCATTCAAATTCTACACAAGGGAACAAAATTTACGCAACCTGTGACATATCATATAATTTAGTCTTTGAGCTGCTTTATAAACACGGACTGCACAAACACACATGCAAAATCAGTTAGGCATGGGTGATTCAGAGTTTATGTAGGTTCTGTTAAGGTATTCCCTTGGAGGCTAGAAGTTTTCATCATGCTTCCAAGATATTTAGTTTAATCTAAGAAGACTCCAGGATTATTACTCCATTCCAATTGTTCCTAGGAAAGCACATGCTGAACCTTTCACTGAGTCTTCTCATGTAAAATGAAATGAGTGAGGTAGTGCTCCAAATGCCAAAGACTAAACAGGCAGCATACCTAATTCTTTACTGCAACATTGAACAAGTTAATCATAGAAGACCTCAAGTTGGAAGGGACTCCTAAGGATCGCTTAGAACATCATCCAGATGTTGCATGAGCTCTAACAGGCTTGGTCCTGCGACCACTTCTCTGGGGAGCTCAGTCTAGTGATTAATCACCCTCTGAGTGACATGTATTCTCCTAATATCCAACCTGAATTTTCCCATATGCAACTTCATATAATTTCCAYGTCCTTACTGCTGGTCATGACCTTTGGCTGCCAGAGCACACTGCTGACTCATCTTCAGCTTGCAATCAATCCCAACCCCCAGATCTCTTTCTGCAGAGCTGCTCTCCAGCCTCTCATCCCCCACTTTGTACACATAACAGGGACTACTTAATCTCAGATGCAGAATCCACCACTTGCTCTTGTTAAATTTCATCCAGATGGTGACTGCCCAACTCTCTGACCTACAGGGATATTCAAGACTAATAATGAAACCCAGCTTACCTATTGATTCAATCTGAAAGTCAAACGTGAGCTCTGACGACAGTTTGCGGCTGGATTTTAACCTGCCTTGCAGATTCACTATTTTTATGCAGCCTAGACAATAAATAAGGATATGTTAACCAAGGATTATCTTCAATACAGAACCTCATTTGAAGACAGACAGTATACATGTGTATGCATACATATCTATTTAGTTGACTTTAAACTTACAATCCAAACACACCAAAATGGTATCTCTCTCCAGCTGTGTTACATGGACAACACTCGTCTCCGTAGTGTCTGTGAAAAAATGGCAGTGTTAGTTCATAACATACATTAGCATGAAATTTGAAATTCAAGTTCTAGAGATTGAGACATTTTGACGGATTAGTGTGTTTTATCTACTTAAAATCATCATCTTACGAGCAACATTTCTCTTCTCTTAGAGATGCATGTCCACTTATCCAGCATGTTGGCTGTGACAGGAAAACTGAAGCTACAATACTGAAATACGGATTTCATTCAGCTTTTTCTGAGCCATGTCACAAAACAAAACTGACATGTACATTGTTCTCCATTTATTCTCTCTTGGTGCAATTGAATATTGCCGTTGCAAAAAGCCAGATATATGTGACTGTCCATATCATGCTGTTTCACTGCACTTTTCTTGTCTTTATTTCTAAATCCTGATAGGGACTTACATACTATTACTTAATTCTTGCTGCTATTTGCAGATCTTCCATCCCCAGATATTCCAAAAATAGGGGCTTATTTCCTTTTCCAAAACCTCAAAAGAAGGGCTATTTTTTTCTCTTCTGGGTTACAGCTGCAGCAGTCTCCATCACAGCAAATGGGAATTTGACCCACAGGTGATTAGTGGACATGTCAGCTCAAAAGAGAAGTGTAATTTTGGTCCATTTGTTTGTCAACATACAAAAGTTACATACAAAGCAACTCTTACGAATTCAACATTGCTGCCAGATTCTGTAGGCATCTTTCATATAGCAAAGAGAAACTCAGTAAATCCATTAGACATGAGAAACTAGAGCACATTACCTAGAACACAAGCAGCTTCTGGTTAAAATTATAAAAAACTAAATCTGTTTGCATCATTGCTTTCCTGCCAGCAGGGGACAGGAATTAGCTGATGCAACAAAAGGGCTTAAATTTGATCTACAAAAATAGGAGAAAACAACAACATAGACACAACATGAGAACACACAAGTAGTTTAAGGAAATTTTAAGTGTGGAAGGCACAACGCAAAAAAAGAACACAGAAGGGATTAGTACTTTTGTATTTATGCAGCACTGCAGACAACATTAAGAGAAATGACAACAGGCCATTTCTCTTCAGGGTGCTTCCTTTATGGGCTGGGCTATAAATTCACACAGTTACAGGTAGGAAGGAATGAGAATAACATGCATTGTCTGAAGTAGTAAAGTGTGTTAATTGGCCATCCACTGCTCACTTTGGGTATTCTAACTATGCTTTAAACTGTCAAAATCTGATTCACTTTTCAGCAGCAGCAAGATCAGTGGGTCTCTTCCTGGAGGGAACTGTTCTTCCTAGTGAATTCCACGGTACACACTCATCTGGACTCGTGCACATGTGTATGCCAGCACAGAGCTATGTATAAACTCACCATGAACCAACCAGGGATCTGTGACAGGCAAAACCAAAGCTATTTACTGCTTCTGAACCTGCCGGCTATGACTAGCAATGGCTCCTCACTGCATCTAGGTTCAGGAGGCAACCTTGTAACTCTAAAAAAGTAATTCTTAGCACACTTCCATGAGAGAATTTCTGCTGTTGCATTTCTGTGAGATGGCAGCCATCTCACTGATAATGCCCATACTGGTGATGGGCAGGCACTTGGTTTCCTGCTACCAGTGGTCCTAATCGTTTTTGCTTTCCATAAACACCAGAAGAATGCTCTATCTCAGCAGGAGGTGACAACACTATTTCTAAGCATAGTGACACATTGCAGGAAAACCAAAATACATCTTCCAGAGATGTCAAAAGGAATTGCTCAGAATGCAATTTTACTAAAACCTATTAAATAAACAGAAGTCATGGTGCCAGGGTAGAGCACAAAACAGCACAGGCGGTAATAAAGTGCTGCCTATTCATGGAAATGCAAGAAACTATAACTCCATCCTCTGTTATACCAAAAATCTCAAGGAATCCAATCAGTTCAACAAAGAGAAACATAAAAAAAAAGAAGTGCATGTGTAAGCAGGTTCAACCAGATGCTCCTTTAAGCAGAGAACTTGCAATTGTCACTTAGCCTTGATGATTTAACCATTTGCTTCCTTAGAGAAGCCTGCCTTTTAGTGCTGCAGCTATAACAGAAGAGCAAAGAACATTTTGGAATGCAATGACAACAGCACACAAACCTGTTTCTGTAAACCACGAGGAGGTAGAATTTGGGTTGACAGTCTCAAACTTCACCACCTGGTTGAAGTCTCTTCCTCTACTGACACCAACACAAACTAAAGGGAATTCCTGCTCAGGGACTACCAGCATTTCAAACAATCTCAGTGGACAAGGTACAGGAAAATCTATGTGCTAGATGAATAAGCAAAAATAGATATTAGAAGGGAAACAAATGTAGTCTCAGTTGCTATTAGATATTTAAACTGTATGGTAAATTTTATGACATACTTTGTAATGTTAGGTTTACTTCTTCAGATAACAGGAATTGGTAAATACAAAAGGCCTGAGTTAAGAAGCTTGAAGCATCTCATGTCAATTCAGTTAAAATAAAATAGCATGTCTTTTATCATGTGTGTCCTTTGCAGCTGCCCATGGACAACAAGAGTGCTCATCACTGCTCTCCCTGGCTACTGAGCCTCTAAGCCTCCTCTTCCAGACTGATCGAGTTATAGCAGCTGCCTTTTTATAAACATGAGCCCACACTGGCTCTGTCTCTTCAGGTGATGTCAGATGGGGAGATAACAAGCATTTCTGGGCACCTCAGTGTCAAAAAACATAGAATAAATGGTCACCTTCTCTCTAGTATAGGAGCAAGGCCACTGTTAACCCATGTCTCAGCTTGCCAGCCTCAGTTTTCTAATGGGCAACTGAAGGGCAATCTTCATAGAGAAAAGCGCTTGGTTCTCTAACTAAAGTGCACCCCAAAAATATGAACAATTATTTTGAGTCAGTTAATACATGACACATTTAAATAGTTATTTTCAATATAATATAACAGAAAACAAGAGAAAAGTCTAATAAATCAAGAAATAGCTTATACTTATTCTTAACAAGCCACTACAAGATAACTAGAAGACAACATGAGAGTAATTGTAATTTTACCTTGATTAACATGAATTTTTGCATTGGTTCAACCCATTCTAACAAAACAATGCTAGACTGTAGTGCTCCACAAAGGTACTTGTGGCCTGTGTAGGGATTTCTCACTGCCAAGAAAGGATAGAGAATATTAGTGTATTAAGCACATGCAAATTATAAACAGTTTCCAACTATGTAACAGTCCCTTTACTTTTGGAAAATACCCAGCACCACCACTCTAATCTTTTACATATTTAAAAATAGTTGATTGCATACAAATTTGGAGTGCCTCGGGTCTCTTGTGTTGGTTTGCCTAAGCTATCTCAAAATCACCACAAGCATGCTGTTAAAGAATGGCTGTTTCTACAACACAMAGTCACCCAGCAGGCAGCCAACAGCTAAGCTGCCTTTCAAGCACTATCACAGCCAGTGTGAAATCCAGGAGCTTTGTAATTCTGATGAACAATTCTAAATCATCAGAAAATCCAGGTGAAACTGAAGAACAGTAGAAAAGCAGGAAGTGTTGCTCTTCCATTGTCAGAACTCAATTAAAAACTGACAGAGAACAATAAAGTTGCAAAATTGGGCCCTGTGAAGTTTCACAACTTCAATTCTACAATACTGACAAAATTTCACTCCTTAAGCGCTGCCAACATTTCCTTTAAGACAAACAAGTGTTATTTTGCACTTTGTACAAATACATCTAAAGACCAGATTTTACTGTGCAGTAAAGTGACTGYGAGCCATCAGGCAATAAACAACACAGTTTAGGTAACAAGCTTCTAGAATCCAGAACTATCACAGAAGTGAAATATGCTCACACTACCTTACTGTCACAGAAATTCATCAGCAATCCCATGGCACCTTAAACATCAGCGCTTTACTTCATTAATCCAGTTTCTCACTCAACATCAGACTGACTGCAAAGTGCAGTAAATAACGCTTGGTGTGATCCTGAGTAAGGCTGAACTCAGCAACAGGAACCACAAAACAATCACCAACACCTGTAAGGTGCAGAAAGTAGACCAGAAGTTCTTGTCTTTTTCTGCCTCCTGTGGCACTCCTGCTGCCCCAAGGCCAAAAGCAGATTTATGTGCCAGCAGGAATGGAGGCTCGAGTCACAAAAAGCAAGACTCTTAGAGCCACCCTTGCTGTGTTCACAAATTATCACTCACACCTATGATGCACGAAGGGCTCCAGGCTAATGGAGGCCAAGCTGACTCTGAATATGAAGATTCCCCTCATAATGTCAAGTACCACAGCACCCCTGTTAAATTCTGTGCCTGGCAGGACAGCAATCACAGAATGACAGAGGAGCACACCACAAGGCTTCTTGTTTTATGAAAAGAAACCTAGAAACATACAGACTTCCATATTAATTTTTCTGTCAGAAAGTCAGAGTTTTTACATATTCTGACCCCTGTCACTTCACCCCTGTTATCCCATGAGTGTTCCCTGCAGCATTCATTAACACTCTCAGTGGTTTGGAGTTTTTTAATCTATCTGCCTCCCTTTTAGAATATGTCTTAACACACTGCAGCTTTGAGACTCTGGTAGCTGGCACATTATTAAACACATTATAAAGGCTTCAGAGACAACACTGTCTTTAAAGAATTAAAAATACTTCTTTGGTTTTTACCACCCAGTATTGATAACTGAAACTTCTGCTAGGAATGCAAGTGGCTTAATCATGATGGCAACTTCTCTAAGTTTCTCCATCCAGGGAGATTAGGTTCTTCTTGAGAACTGGTTTGAATTTTGACATCATTCTGGTTCTCTGCATTTCTTGTAAATTCTGTTTAAATATAAAGAGCTAAACAGGAAAGTTTCTACTGCTTAAATCCAAGGACTAACCTGAATGAGCTCACCATCTGCAAACACACAGCTTCACAATAATGACAGAAGTCTCTTCTCCCTTTACCTTCTACACTTGACTCAATAATCTTAATATTGCCACCATTTGAGCTGCCCCTTCACATTTATTCTCCAGACCTTCACTTACCAACACAACACTTTTGACACCATTTAGTGTCAGGAATTTTCGTAGATACTGCAAACTTCCTACAAAAGATAAACACAAAATTATTGATCGACTAAAACAATTGAGTGAATTTTCTTTTTAGACATACACTGATAGAAACACATCTGCCACACCAAAAAACTAAAAAAATACAAGTTTGTATATTTCTTGTGAAAGCATGGAAACAATAATGTGAAAATTTATCAGATAAGCCAAAATGTTATTTGCTGGTAACAGGCCTCAGAGTTTCTACATGCATCAGAAGACAAGAGGCACTACTGAGACTGACCACAGCACTCTTAACAATAAAAATAAATAATCTGATGCTGTAGAAAAGATGGGAATAAACAGATTGATAGACAGATGCTGCACTCAAAGCTTTGAATTGACAAAACAGTTGTGTAACATTTCAAATGGAACTATCTAGAAATGACTGATAATGCAAAAGGACTGAACAGCATGAAAACTGAGTACTGGTCACAAATTTTCATTGGAACAAGTCATGGAAGGCTTGAAAGGAACTGCTCAAGGACACTCCAGGGAAAGATGCTGGAAAGGAGACTTATCCCAGACATATTTTYTGCTACTGAATGTCTGCCTACCAAGTATCATAAATTGAGGTTAGAACATTTTGCAAATGAATATATAAACCTCACAAATTACTTCAGATCCAATTTTGCTTTGTCCTTTCTCTACCAAAACCTCTGCTTTTTCCATTTTACATGTAGCACTCATCATCACAGTATCCAGAAATGTGTAAGAACACACTTTATGGTCTGGCAGGAAAAATTATGTTCTCCTACATACTTCAAATGTCTGTCTTCTGCCTGGCTAAATGTGACTACCCTGACACCCTACAACCAGAGGTAAAACAGGAAAAGAGATTATTTAAATTAATCTTTCCTGCCTTTGAATGACTGGCTTGGCACGCACATTCAGGTTGTGCTGCATTTTTCCTGGGAAGTGACATGACTGGACAAGAAATCTTCTGAGTCCTCTGCAACTTAGGTGAGGTACCATTCCAGGAAGAATCTAGTATGGTTTTCCTAGCATGATCCTTAAGGTAATTATGGTTATTAGTCCACTGCTGATTCAGTCCTCAAGCCAAAGTCACCCACCAAAGTCAAATGTGGAAGAGAGGAGCAGAACAATAGTGCACGTACACAGAAGCTAACGATTCAAAGCACAAATTATCTCTTAGTTATTTAGAATTTACCCTCTAGGAAGAACATAATTTTCAGACAAGTGTTACACCATTATGTTTGCAGGTAACTGAACAAGAAGMAGCCTTTCCTGAACCCAGGCATTACATGTTAATAGGCCTTTAATAGAACCAAAGGTAGCAGAGAATCAAACTTTCTATAATACAATTTCCTAACAGAAATCCTATTCTATTAGAAGAACCAGTGTGTCACTATGCACTTTAAAATCAAAGATTTTTTTGCAAACTAAATTAGTATTTCTACCTTCTTCTGCTGGGATTTGAATGGGCTGCTGCTAAGGCTTGTCTGGCAGTGTCCTGGTTCTGGCCAGGACAGCGTTACTCTCTGCAGCAGCCAGGAGGGGCATGGCCACAGCTTTTGTTCAGCATCAAGTACAAGCAGGATCTACCACACTAGACTATACCCGAAAAGAGCTATGTCCAGAAACAAGAAACCTTCATAACCAGAATGTAAGTTGTACCAAAATCCATTTCTCTAACAAGAGTAATACACATCCTAATCTGTGTAAATGTAGGGCTCAATCCTCTGATTAATGCACATGAGTAATTTACTGCAATCTGTGAACAGAGCCCCCCACCATTTGGTGTTCCCAGAGCTTCACAAGCATCTCCTGAACTCCCAGAATTAAAATATTCTGATATATCCGATGATGTGTATTTACCTGGGAAGTATTCGGTCAGGGAGTTTATGTGCTGGAATRGCAACAGGTAACTTTTGCATTTGCCTTGCATAATCAAAGAGTCCTGGTAGATTATGGGAATAAAGCTGAGAAGCTTTACCTGGCAATTAGAAAACAAACCACACTTCAAATACGAAACCAAGTGTTTACCAGCGCTACCACTGAAAGATAGCACAGTAACTTACCAGATATTGATAACAAACAATTGTTCATGACATATAACCAGGTACATCTTCGAGGAAATAGCTGATAAATGGAAGGAAAAACAAAGAAGTAGCATTCAATTTGACATACACAAGACAATTATCAATTAGGACCTGTTTAGGACAAAGCTAATATTGACTTGCTTTTTGCAGCAGAAGTATGTTTAAGCCAAGTAATGTTTACCTGGATTCCAGAGTTAATTCAGAGTAAATCTTAGGCACACACACTATCAATTAACATTTAGACAATTAGCACATTTTATATTCATGTCTTCAGATATATTATATTCCATAAGATGTCATTATAAAGATCATTCAACCCTTTTTCAAAAAATTCAAAAACCATTGAATTTTTTCCTTCAAAGAAGAAAAGCTCAACAACAAACTTCAGTAAACCAAGCGTGGTCAACAAACCCTGTTCTAAACAAACCACGCCATTCTAAAGCCTGTGACAGTCCAAATCTCTTGAAACAATTAAAACTGGCACTTTGAAGAGATTCTTCACCTTCACCTGCATGATTACGCATTTCCCTTAAGTGATGAATGAGTGCAACAAATTTTCAAGGTGGAGCTGTTTTTTGTCAAATCCTGCAATTCCTAAAGAGACGGGGTTGAAAGCAACAAGACGTCCCTTAAAAAAACCCAAAAAGACCCACAACCACTTTTTTCTCTCCTCTCACCTAACTTCTGGAACTTATTGACACAAGGTGGCATGGAGGTGGGAAAGTACCAACACAAACAAGGGATTAGACATACTCATGTTCAAGAGAGTCAAAGGAGGACAAAAAATAGGCAGGGATCCTCTAACGTCTCTGATTCAATGACTCTAGTGGAGACCAAGCTCATTGACACTTCCCACTGCCACTTTAGGAAAGAGAATACTGGGCTAGATTGACCACTCAGGAGGACAACTGTTTGCTCTTGAAAAAAACCCACAAAAACCAACCACAAAAGAAAACAAAACACACCTCTTCCAAAAAAAAGAATAAAATATTAACCTTGACGCTATTCTAACTCCTGGAAATGCATATTATGTCTCCTTTGTCCACTGGTGAAGTGAAATACAGAAAAATAATCAAGGACAGTACTTTTACTTTCATGCTGAGTTATATCAGAGTGAGAGTAAACAATGACATAAAACACAAAACTTGGAAATGCTATTAAAGCCCTACTGACTGTTATCATAAATAGTGATGCAATAAATGGTTAGCACAGAGGGGGCACTTCTATTCCTTTAGTCTTCTCACAACCTAAACACACTGTAAGAAACAYCTACGGTAACAAACTACCACACTGCTTGTATCAAAATTTAACATGCAAGGTTGATTGACCTTCTGTAGGTACATCAGCATATTGTGACACMGTAGGTTTGGGATCTGAGGATTAAAGAATAGCAATTCTTCAAATTAGCAGGTTAATTGACSTGTCACTCATTCCTTGCTCCATACAAGACTGGCTGTGTTAGCAAGCATTTCTTCTCGTCTCTAAGTGCTTATTAAAACATTTCCCTGAAAGCTCACTAGGCAACACACTACATGATTTTCATTACAGCACTTCTCCTTCCTTGCCAGTTAAACCAAACCAAACCCCCAAACAGTAAAGAAAAAATCCAAACCTTTCCTTGGTCTATTTGGCCTATAAAAATTATTATTACATTAGTGATATTTCTCAGGGTAATTGTTACAACTGCAGTGCAGTAGCAGAGTGGTACCTGAGCTAAGTTTAAATCAGGTAACTTGAGCACCAGTATGATTATGGGTTACACTGAGCTCAGTTCAACTAGGCCTCCCTCTCAACAAAACAGACATCTCTAAAATGTCTGGACCCRTAGTGGAGGAACAAACACCAGTGCCTCCAGCTTAGAGTGTGAAGGCTGCCCTTGCAAATTCCTCCATCTTGATGGCAGGTGCACAGCTCCCTATGGTAGGGAGAAGGCATAAAAGAAAGAAGTCTCTTAGAAAGTAAAAGAGCTGGAGAATACAGAAAGGCCTGCAACTTGCATTTTCCCCTCCCTAGCAYCCCTTAAAAAAAATTACTTATTGTAAGACTTTGCAAAGACAGAGCTTTAGGTGGAATTCAGTAAGCTGAGTCTCATCAGCAAAGCTGCTTTTAAGACCACAAGAACGGACTCCTGTGAATAAAGGATCTCCTTTCTTCCCTGTAGCTGAATCACAATGTTTGTTGCAAAAATTCTGCATTGTAATGAAGTTTTAAGGAAAATACAAACTTTCATCCAAAATGCACCAGGAAAATTCCATACTATCTACCTAATCATTTAACTGCAGAACAAGGCACTATGATGAGGTTCGAAACACAGATAGACGAAGATCTCCTATAWAAACACGGTTCTGCCTACAAACACAAACATGACTGAAAAGTATCCTCAACAGCAAATATTTAAGGTAATTCTCAGTGTAAGCAGTGCCCATGTAAATACAGTAAAGACCATTTTTACAAGGATTATAAAACATTAATCTGAGGCGTTAAAATGTGATTTTTTTTTAAACCAGAAGTATACCTGCTCCATTGATGTTTCATGAAGTTCATTGAGGTTCAGTGTGTAAATACCTTCTTCTGCTCCAAATATCAAGTACTGATCTGCAAACACAAACAAAAAGAGGTAGAAACCTTGATTCAGGAAGGTATGTACACCTTTACCAAAAAGCAATGTCTACACACACAGAAACAAATCAAACTATAATAGTTAGTGTTTGAAAGCATGGAAAATTAATCCTGATAAGGAAGTTTTAAATTATGAATGGGGCTGTTTTAAGTCATTAGGAAAGCTCAGGGGGTTTTTTGAGTAATAATCGAAATTTTAAAAAAAAGTAATTCAACCACAAGCAGGAGATCATGTGAATAATTTCAGCATTTCTTACATAGACATTTCCATATATTATGGAAATACCCATTGCCTTCTTTGAGAGTAATTCTACAGCAGTAGTGACTTGAACATTTTCTCAGTAGCCTGTGGGTGCCTCACCTCTTGAACATAATCAAATCCCTGGATTGTACACAGGCATGCAAACAAGGCAGACATCTCCGATGAGATGATGTCAACTCCTAAGGATTTACCCCTCCCTAATTCCAGTTTCTAAGAAAATCCAAATATTTTCTTGCTGACCAGCTCACTAGTATGTCTACATAGCTTATAATCAAAGGTCGTAATAGCAGGCAAAGTGAGTAYAATATTACCGACTATCCCTTTTATCAGGCTAGATATTAAAGCACTAAAATTTATGCTAAAAACAGCTGTAGAATCCTGTAGGGCCAGAAAGATCTCAGCTAAGAAATCAATCTCAGCTAAGACCTCCAAAAGTCAGATTTTTTACAGGTAAAGTAACATTGTCTTCTTTTAGACTAAAATGTTGAGAAGAGTCTTTAACTTCAATATGTAATTTATTCTTTTTAATCAAACCAAAAAACTTCATCCAATATATCTTAAAAAACAACACAACTTTAGACAGCAGTGGCAATATTAAAGTACAATTTCTGCTTGTATAAATATATGTYGGTTTTAAAAGGAATAGTCCTGCTCTTCTAAGTACTCTTGAAACTCAAGGAGAGGACAAAATGGGTAAAATACTCATCATATAATACCTCTTGTATCTGGATTTATCCAAGATGTTGCACAATGAATTTTTAATGGACAGCCATTGAAAACCTTTGAAAAGCAAGCACCCATCTGTAGAAGTAAAAATATTAAATACATACATATGAAAAATTAAAATGTGACTTTCCCACAAGGATTATTTTTACTTCAAGTAATAACAAAAGGTTAAGAGTCATACCACTGGCTTTGCATTGCTAAGTCATATTAGGTTTTTAAGTAAAAAAGAAAATATTACATACATTCAAAATATGTGCTCTTTTACCCTGCCTCCAACATGCATTTGAGTGACTCAGCAATACTCACGTGTACTTTAGGTGTGGGAGGAAGGCCGTTACTAATTGGTTTCTAGAAAATAAAATTTAAAAGCATGTTTACACTCACACGCACGCTATGCTTGAACATGTACATTCCCTCCCCACACACAGCATAATCACAAACACTCAGCATAATTTTCTTTTCATTAAAATCTCCACTGTGATTCCCTAATACCTCCTCATCGAATGTTTGCACAGTCTTACGCAACATTTTCGCACTACAGCGGTGCCTGTAAGAATGCCATTTTCAGTACTGGAGAATTTAAGCAATATTGTAACAATTGCTCAATCCTTCAGTATTACACCATTAAATGTTACCACTCAGTGCTACATGCACTTTCGTGTGTCAGTATCAATTTCTCCTAGCACAAACAAGCTTCTGATTAAACCTCTTTTACAGGTAAACTTCAAACACACAATTTCAAATGACAAGTTCAAAGCTGTCCAGGTAATCCTACTTTTTGAAATATTGCCAGTATTACTGTCACTTCCTTCAAACAAAACAAAGACTCATCACCATGTTTCTAGCCTATTTTCTCTTCACTTCTCACAAAAAAAAATTACATTTCCAGCCTCACACTTGGAAGGAGCTGTCAAAGAGGGCAGTCTCATGTTACATTTAATCTAGTCTAACTGCAGCATATTCCATTCCCTCATTCCCCCATTTGCTCAAACAGTCGTTGCCCAGTACAGCACAAGACATGGCTCTCATTTTATCTCTTAGGTGTGTGAAAGACCAAGAAAATTGTACATATTTGTGATTATGTTTGTGTCTGAGGAAAATTAAACACTGACAAACTTCAGACTAAGGCTGTATCACAGCTAGACAATCAAGGAAAACTGTGTTTTGATTCAAAGTAAACAAGATGCCATCCAGCATAACTTCCATAGTAAAGAGCACATCCACTCCTTTTCCTTGCACATGTAGAAAAGTCATAACAACTCTAAAAGGACACCCAGAAGCTTAAATACCTACCAGTATTTCCTTCTTTTCTTTCCTTGAAAAGTTAGTGTCTCTAGCTTCATTCTGTTGATGTGGCAGTTCCTCTCTTTCACCATTTAATTGCACAGAAGTGACTCCATTACCTAGAAAGATTCATAGTTAAGAATGTGTTCCTCTGCCTTCACCTCAAAGAGTAATCTAGCCTCAAAACTCTTAAGTGGGCCAGAATTTCCAATTAAGTCAGAACACATACTATATACAGTATAGTGTAAAATACCCTAATTTATTTCTGAAGCATACATGTTCTTACATTTGCACATATCCATCAAGCCACRTTCAATCTCAGTCCATTTGGTATTTAATGTAACAACTCTAACATAATAACTCAAATCTAACAACTAACAGGAGCACAGAAAGGAATGCAGTCACAGTTAGGAGGGAAAATGTGTTGACCATACAAAGGAATACCTGCCAATAGCCATCACTTCAATTATTGATTCCTTAGAAACATAGCCTTGTTAGTCAAATCTTTAACAAATCAACAGCAGTACTAAGTACGAAGCAAGGAAAAGCTACCAAAGTAACAACTGAGAGGCAGACATTGAGCTTGCTTAAGAGAAGCCAGTCCAAGACAGCTCTCACAGCATCAGACTGACAAAGGCATAAAATGAACAGTCTGAGAAGACAGTAAACAAACACAATTACCTCCTATACTCCCCAGCCCAGTTCATTACAAAAGCAAACTTTGAAAGCAGAACTCTGTTCTTGACATGACAAATAACAGCTGACACACTAAACCTGAAACCTACAAACATAATTTACCAATCTTGATACTCTACATTACATAAGCCTGTTGCTTAGGAAAGCAATTGTGTCACCAATGGCATCAGCAGGAATTGTGTCAGTGACTTGGACAGAAGGTACATTTSACCCTTTTAAGAGTTAAAGCATGCTTTTTTTTCATGACTTTTGGCTTTCATGCACTTTCTGTTACTTGCCCACCATAGAAAAATTACCTCAGTATCTTTTAATGTGTGCACAGCTAAGAATACAGAAATAAAATCCCATTAGATTATTTAGAAATACTTGTATACTCCTTGGGGYCACAGTTATTACCTAAAGGATTAGATTTCTGCGGAGGTAACCGAGGAGGTGGTGGTCTGGGCGGAACATGAGATGTAGATTTTGCTGGACTCTCTGATGTTGGGCATCTCTTGATTGTCCCTTGGTTTTCATTTTCAGAAGAATAAGTTTCTTGGGGGATAAATATGGATTTAGGCTGAAAGAGACATAGTAATAACCAAAACATAATCAAAAAAGATTCAAAGCACCCACGCCACTCATCAATGAGGAAACAGACTCACATTCAGCATTTTGATTCTGAAATTTTCACAAGTAAAGAGCCACCAATACAATAATTTAAATATTGTCCATTTATTTGTTTATTTAAAGTGCAT
Source organism: Cardinalis cardinalis (assembly GCA_014549065.1). Classification (NCBI taxonomy): domain Eukaryota; kingdom Metazoa; phylum Chordata; class Aves; order Passeriformes; family Cardinalidae; genus Cardinalis; species Cardinalis cardinalis. The sequence goes on along the minus strand of JACDOX010000574.1, from coordinate 63,124 downwards.
TTTTCTGGTGAGCAACCAAATCCCCCTCACTTACCTTTGGTGGTAAAGGAGGTGGCACTTTAGGTTTCATAGTAGCTCTGTAAAGAAAAGAAACAAAACAGAGAGAAAACTCAAATAGCAGTCTTCCAGAAGAGACAGGGTTTTAAAAATGCCATACAAATAAATTAACTTGTCAAGAGCACTATTATATCCAAGTAACTGCATCACAAATACTATCAAACATTTTGTTATACCTCAGATACTATATGAAAACAAGGATCACATGTTCCCCCCAGAGAGCAGAGTGTCATGAACTGATTTGTTGAAGATGTGCAAACTTGTGCAGAACAAAGTAGGAAGAAACAGAAGAGGCCTGACATTTGCTCTGTTGAGAGGAGAAAGTTAAGGGTATCAGTCAGCTGAAGGGGAGTTACAAGAAAACTATTGAAGACCATTCCCTGGAAAATTTACACTGATGACTTAAAACAGCCTTACACATAAAAGTAAAATCCATCTGCAGCAGACAGCTACCCTCGTGTTTAGGTTGGTTGGTTGATTTTTCGTTGATGAGTTTAATGGAAATCTTGGGAAAGACAACTTTTCATGCTAGAGCAGTTTGGTCCAACAGTACAAGATATTATCAGAAAACAACACAGCTGAAGCATCACAAGCATTCTTTCCCTCCTGGCTCTGTGGTTTAAAAAATATGCTGCATTTAAAAAGAAAACACTGAACTCTGAAATTTTACATATTTTTAAAACCAATTAAAAACTGGTTCCACTGTCCTGTTTCCTAATCTTTCAGGAACAGAAAATTATTTCCAATAAATAAACTAGGAAACCTGACATTCTCCCACAGTATTTTCCTTATTTTTAAATTATGTTCAAGGTAGTAAGATACCTGCCTGTTTGTTTACAGGCCAACAACTTGTCTGCTTGGCTTCATTCTTTCCAGGAGTTTCTGTCCTAGCATCTTATCTGTTGTTTATATTTCAGAGAAGCTGGAAGGGGATTTTGAGAACAAGTTTCCCTGTGTCATGCATTACAGCTGCTTTGGTGGAAGAAATTGTCTTTTCTTAGTAATACTGGGACAAGTTTAAGTCTTCAATCATGAAAAGTTCAAGCTCCATTTCGATTTCTTTTGTATTCTTCCTGCACTTCAGACAACCAATGTTACTGGGCAGCCAAAGAAAGCAAAAAGGCAACAATCTGGCATGCATGTGACAGATGTGTGTACAAAGGACCGTGTGCCCTTGTCTCAACAGAAGGGTTTAGGCGCAGTTTGTCACTGCTATTTATGCAGGGCAGTGCCCCAGTAATTGCTGCTTTCCATAACCAGGAAATTCAAGTATCGGCAGCCTTGCTGCACATGAGATAAACAGAAATATCAAAACAATCAAAATTATTAAATGAAGAGTTATAACTTTACATTGTTCTCTGAAACATGGATTCTCTGCTGCTACTATCACTCGATTTCATGCAGTGGCACCAGTTTGGGCTGGAAGAGGTGCACTGGATTCACTGGTTTTGTTCTGGATCTGAAGGGAGAAGTAACTGATGTCACATGTGCTCCTCAACTGCAGCTCCACCTCACAGAATATAGAGCAAATCAAAGCCTTGAATCTTCAGTGGATTCCACAGAAAGATACTCAAGACCAGGCAGATGAACGAATAATTGCAGCAGATGAACCAGTAATTGCAGCAGACCTTTGGGCTTCAGCAGATACCAAGAGGAAGGCACAGATGCAGAATTTGTCTGATCCAAGGTTGAGGAATTCAAGCTTTTACACACTGTCAGACCCCCTCTGTAGGGCAAAACTACTTAGGATGATATATCAGAAGAAACAAACAGTACCAAGACAATTCTGGAAGACCATCAGTGACTACTGGTCCCCAGGGTCAGATGAATTAGAACATCTCCAGAAGYTATCTCAGGTCTTTCTTGCCTAACCTAAAAAAGAAAATCTACAGAAACACAACAGCCACATAAGCAGCTGAAGCCAATACTGTTTGAAAGCTCTGATGGAGCTTGTGCAAGGAACAAGGATCTCAAAGCACTCAAAGAAATCAGTGCTAGCACTTCAAGACAGCAGGTATCAAGAAGTTCCAAGCCCTGGAACATTACTGAATTGATGGTACTGGCTGCAAATAGATCAAGAAGTGTGGAGGGGAAAAGAAACATTAAACAAAAATGAACAGACACAGAGCTGTACACAAAAAACCATCCAGAGGTTCATATGGATGGAGGAACCAAGCTGAAGTGGTTCACAAAAGCAGTAAAATGACTCAAAAAAGAAAAAAAAAAGAGAGGTTATAGTTTGGTTCTCTGCAAGAGAGAGATGCCAGCAATAGATAATACATGCTTTAAAGGTTTCTTGTATGAAGCAACAGCTTTCCAAATTACCCATTAACAGAAAGCAAACAAAAAWTATGTCTCAGTGACATCATTTCTTTTGGTCTTTACACCAGATTTCTTTAGGAATGCAAATCCACACGTACTGGTTTTGCTTTTTAAATTGTTTCAGCTCTCATACATCAATCAAATAGAGCCCAAGAATATTTATACCAGTGGGATTTATTATGAACATCATTAACTTGACACATGCCTTTGCAGTCACATATGCCCTCTCTGTCACATTTGCTCTCTCTGACTAAAGGAAGTCAGCTCTATTCCAAAAACCAAGCACCCATACAATCATCCTCCTAGTTGAGAACACAGAACAAACTCAAACATCTAGAGAAGCCTGTAATATATATATTTCATCTACTTTTCATGAGCTTTATTTTGATATATAGTTATCATTTCTAAAGAAGGCACACTAGGACTGTAGTTGGACATATTAATGGCTCAGCATAATGATGCCAAAGTTTAGTTCCATAATAGAAAATGAAAAGAAAACTGTATCACTCAAGGAACATGATTTCCCCCTCCCCTCAATTTAAAACAATCAGCAGAATAAGATGACTTATGGTGATGTAATCTAGCAACAACATGAAAATACCWGTCTTTAAGAATGCCATAGCAAAAAGAATCCTGAATTGCTACAGAATGTGATTTGACATTTTTTTAAAATATTCATCTACTCAACAATGTGATTTTGATTTTTACAAGAAGGACTTACTGTTTAGAATCATCGTCTGCATCATCATCATCTTCTAAATGTGCCACGTGCCCCCTAAGAAAACAAACAAAGTACTATGGTCGAGGGAGTTGTATTAAAATTACCTTGAGTATTGTGAAAGATTCTGAGCTCAAAATCTACCTCTTTTATAGAATTTTACTGTCTTTTTAAAAATCATTATTGTTCTTTAAAGTACAGCTGCAATGTTGTAGACAACTATGCCTCTCTCACAGGCTCTCAGCAAGCACAGGGACAAACAAGAAGCAGTTGTAACAGACAAAAAAAAAAATCAATGCATGAATTACTTTTGAAACACACAAGAGAGGAAAAAAGAAATAGAATTACCGCTGATGTAGTTCTTCTTCAACTGATTTTAAGAGACTCCTTCAGCATTAAATAAGAACAAGAACATGATTTAATTGTGGTACACAAGCATGATCATCAAAAGCACCTAGGATTCTTTCAGTAAATAACTCAAAATATGTTATTTCAGCTGGCTTTCAGAATATTCATCCAGTATCCATATAAAAACCAACACAGCTGCAAATTTTTAAAATTTATTGTTCACACAACACCCTTTCATGTGTGTTTATTAATGTATTGCCATTAAGTGCAATGGTCCTTTTTCCTCTTACTGTAAAACAAGCACTGTGTTACTTTAATCCGATTTAAAATAAATCTGTAAGAAAATCGTAATACTAAACAAAATAAATAGACTGTCAAGTATGAAACTACTCTTGGGATAAATTAATTCTTCCCTGGTTAATTTTTTGTAACATTCTGGACTTCATACTCATGCTTTTGTCTGAAAACACAGAAGCATCACAGGACTAAGGAACAAGAGGATTTCAAAAATTATCAGTACTGATTTTTTCCCAATTAAAGACTATGCAAAAATAGCATGCTCTATGCTTAGGTTTTCTGCCTTTTAGTATGATTTAATTTAGCAAATCAAAGGTAGGCATCCTAATTCTGGCATGCATAAATGTAATTAAGTAATTGTGTGCAAAGGGAAAATTACATGGAGAATTATTTCACATGATTAATACATCAAAATGATTAAAGGTATGAGCATGAAGTTAAAGGGCTTGCTAAGAAAAGTTTTATTTTTTAAAGCATCTATAACTGCATGTTCTAGTGCCCTACAAGATAAAGAAGGGCATAAAGTAATATCAAAGAGCAGCACTGGCAGTTCCCAGAGGGCTAAAATTGTGCTCTGTGGGACCCATCATGCAGAATATTCCATAAACAAGTAGACCAAGATAACAGCTCTTAAAAGGAAGCTTACACAACCACAGAGACAATATGGTCAATACAGCYTCAAATACTGCAAAGTGCTGCAATTCTGTATCATTAGAGTTACTATTATTTCAGAAATAAATAAATGATTTTGGAATTTTAACTGATAGAAACAAGTTTGACTTATTTTACGACATCCATTTCAGCTAATGAGTCTTTATATTAAAATAGTCTTGAATGAAGACAGAAAAGGCAGTTGCTTACTCACTTATTTGCACCCAAAAAGTAGCCACACTGAGGACCATGACCATATTCTAGCTGTAGATCCTAAAACATAAGAGAATGAATCTTTTAAGATGAACAGGTAAGCAACCAACATACACCCTGTGCTTTTTGCTGTTATCCCCTCTGCAACACCTGGGATTCCAAACAAGCTGAATTCTCTGGCCTTCCTGCCCCCTAACATCACTTTCAGGCCCACTGCACCCAAAAATCTCGTCTCTGCCCGTTTGCTCCACCTCTAATTCCTTTTAACTCTGACCTTTGCCCCTTCCTTGCACACAAGAGGTCCTTTGCTCAAATAAAGTCAGCTGCATAAAAGGGAAAAAAACCCAACAAAACTAATATAACAGTAAGAGACAAAAAAATTCAGGACTTTGCAATCTACCAAATTCCATAAAGAACCCAGCTACCCCTCACTGGATCATTTAGTAGTAATTTCAGAAGGGGAGTAGTTCTGGCAGGGAGCCTGAAATCCTTTAGCACACAGAAACACTTAAAAAATAAGCAGAGAGGACAGTAAGTGTTTTTATCACTCTGGTTATACCAATATGTGTATATGTTAGGAAGACCTTTTCTTTGGAAAAAAAGCCAAAACACAATTAACAAAGTCAAATGCTCCAGCAGTCATGGAGCGCAGGCTACACAGAAAAAGATGTGCTAATAGGCCTTCAACACTATTTTTAAATAAAAACCATAATGGTATAAATATTTAATGCATTAATGGAATACAGGGACCCCACTGAAGCACAATCAAATCTGTATCTGCTGGGAGAATACTGCTATAATTGCAGTCTTTTTTTTTCTTCAGGTGGATCAGAACAGGAGAAATACTAGCATAAATCTTCTCCCAAAATAGCGAATGTATTCACCAGGAGAAACAAATTATTGATCACCTAAATTAGTGATAAATGGAGCTACACTCTTCCTTCTCAGGAAACATTTTAAAGGTCTCCCAAACACCTTCTCTTGAAAAGGCCCCTTTCAGCTGCAACCCAAATCAAAAGTATGTCACCCTTCAGCAAGAGGCTCAGATAGCCAAGCCTTAAGAGGAATAAATCTGGATTAGATGGGGATGATCTTTCAAAAATCAGAGGAAAAGTCTCACGCTAGATTTATCAGTCTTCCAAGCTGATGAAGTAGAAACCACTGCAGCCCACAGTTCCAGGCTGAAGGGCAATCACATTAATACAAAGCTGTAAATATTGTTTTTTGCTTGCCAAGGAGTTTCAGGTTGTTTACTGCATCCTTTAGTCTGCCTTGCAAAGCTAAGTAGTAGTTTGCACATGGGTGTGTCTACCACAGCTACAGTCAGTAGCATTTGGTTGCTTCAGAGACTTTGTGTATTTTCCCAAAACAAGTGAAATACTGTGGAAAAAACACTATGTAACTGATAATTACTTGACGTAAAAGAATGTATAGATCAGAGGGCTGAATAAAAATTGCAAATGCAAGCCTGGTGCTAGCATTTCCTGAACCACGGAGAGAATGACTTTTCAATCTCTGTATCAACTTTATTATACATCTTGATTCTAGAATTATATGATCCCCCCACACCACCAAACTCCACCTACGTCTATTGATCTGACTCCTCACCACCAGTGGATGTTCTACAATCCACCAGCAAGAAACAGATTCAGCTTTCTTTGCTCCAGGTACTTCTATTACTTCTATGCAATCTCAAAAACTTCCACCTGCAAGCACAGATATTTTGAGGATTCAGGCTCTAGAGCAGAAAATCACAAGACCAGAAAACATAAGGTGTAACCAGAGTCACAAGCAAATAGGTTAAACAGGTGGTGTGAGTCTCTGTAAGAGAACAAAGACTGGGAAACTGTTGAGAAAAGTAACCCTGTAACAGTGGGGTTACTGAGGGGTGACAGAAATCTGATATTTTCACCTTGAAGAGACAAGTCCTCAATGTTGCAAAACACTGGGCAGACCCAAAATGTCTGTCCATCTGAATTTACACACAGTAAATGTATGGATACAGATAGACAGATTCACTGTACAGCAGTGACAAGGAAAATATTAAGAGAAAATAAATAAATCCACCTAAAACAAAAGGAGCCCTCCTCTGCCACCAGACCTTYTAAGAATTACTAGAATTTTCCTTATCAAAGATGACATCTGCCAGAATTATTTATGTCTAAATGTTTTAAAGGGCAAAACCTATCTTTTGGTTCAATTTACTGTTGTGTAACATTCATTTGACTATGATTTTAATTGGACATGTATACTCTTCCTAATCCCTTTAAATAGTGCTGGTTTTCTCTCCAAAGCTAGGGTCAAGTACTCTATTACCAGGGAAATTTCTCCTTTTGATCTCTTGATAAATACTGAGAGCTAGAGAGGTTTTAAAAGTGAAATATATTTTTCTTCTACTTTCTATTTCAAATACACACAGAATTTATAATTTTATATTAACTAATCTAACCTATTCTAGCTACGTATTTGATACAGAAACATTCATAAAAACTGCATGTATCCAGCAAAGCCTCCAGTGAGCTGTTACACTGCACCAGAACACCCAGTAGAAATAGATTTCTTTAAAGCCACACATAAAGATATCAAATCTTGTTAAGTTATGGATTTCTACTGGGAAGAACACATTAGCTTTAATTACTAATTTATGCAAAGTTATCCATCAACTTCGTCAATCTACATTAATATTTTCATTTAACACACATACATATATGCTGGTTAGTTAACTCAAATTCTCTGATTTTACATCAGACAAAGTTGATACTGAATAAATCTGAGTGACTAGACAGATGTATTCCAATAGATCTTGAGATCTCCAGCCAGTAGCAATAAGAAGAGGTCTATGATCCTGGTATTGAATCAAAGATGCAATCCCAGGCTACCAACAGCTCATTCCTGAAACAACTCATCCACGTGCAAGACCAGAGCGCTCTTTGCTGGTAGGGATTGCTTTGGAAAAAAGGTAATACAGGGAATAATCACCAGTTCTCCTCAACAGCTTAGGTAACATTAAAGGAAGCTGCCATGTAGAAAGCCACATCACACCCTTAGATAAATCACATGTGTAAAGTAATCAATGACTAAAAAGAGTAAAAACAGTATAGAGATTGCCACAAAACATTTGATGGTAAGGCCACACCATGAAAAAAAATCCCAAGGAATGATCAAATCTACAATACCTTCTGTGGCTTAAGTATAAAAATCTGSTATTTACTGTCTGTAGAATTTCACTGTAAGTTAACTGCTACTGTATCTTTAACAGTCTTATCATCCTAATTTGTTCTACAGGGCTGGGCTGTCCTGGAAATCTATTTTTCAGTGTTCAGGCCTTCAAAAACAAAATGTATACCGCAAATCAGGAATTCACAGTTACCTCCTATATTTGCTGTTCTTGAAACCTAACAAGACCAATCAAAGTGGCAAAATCAAGACTTGAAATATATAAAATGCTGCAGGAGTAACTCTGAATTTCAAAGAATACAAATCACCTTTGGACTACTAACATATCAAGTAAGAAGGCACATACAAACCTCTATCTCAGTAAAATGACAAAGCAATTCCTATGTCATTGCTTCACCAAAGAGGAAGTTAATTTTTAAAAGAGCCTAACACTACCTAAGGCATACTCTGTATTTTAATGCCTTTATTTCAATAAAAAGTGCATTCATTAATTTCTCTGGATAGCCTAACGCATCAGAAAAACCRAGTTCAATGTATTTTTTTGAACAGGCTAAATATAGTTCTTCCCTGGTGGCTGAGTGAGGTTTTACTGTCCATTACTGCTACACAACCACTGTTCCCTTCTTCCTTTGTATTCCAGTTCTCCACGCATTTTGTCTGTGAACATCCCCTTGCCTCCTAGCAGTAAAACTGAGCATCTCATTTTCTTAATTACTTTTTCCAAGCAGAAAATACCCAAAACATACAGGGGAGGAAAACAAAGAGCAAAAACCACTGGTACTTTTCCACCATTTCCACTTATTTTTTCTGATCTAAGGACCATGCTCCATTTCACTACCTGAAGCTGGAAAAGGTGTGAAGACTGTGAAATCCAATACTGATAGCTGCAATATGTTTTTAGAGCTAGGTTAGCTAAAGTAGAACAGGAGTTTTCATGGCTTGCAGCACAGAAAAAGCATATGTATGTATGTATAGAGAGGAGAAAAAATACTTAAATTAAAGCAAAATGCTCCTGGATAAGGTTCTCTGTTATCTATGTCAATCTCTTTAGTTCAGCYGTTTCCTACCAATATTTTAGCTTTTCTGTCACAACTAATTAAAAATCACAGCATAGCTATGTGGAAACATTATATTCCTAAAAGTAACTGCTACCAAAAATGATCAAATTTTTGGTAGCAAAATTAKTAAACCCAGAGCATATTTATGAGGCAAAAGAAAGCAAAAAACCAACCATGACAGAAGTATTTAAATAGGACCAAATGTATAAATGCACCTGGCAAGGACAACAGCGCAGACAGCATGGGAGCTGCAAACCTCTGAATTTTTTGCTAAAGGAGTCCTAAATGAATGTTACATTTGTAACAACTGAAAACAATTATAGGTTGGAACCTGAGATACCAAAGCCAAGTTTTATTTAACTCTTTTATCACTTTAACAGTAGAATTCAACACTTTTTACTGTGTGCTATATTCTTCAGGTTAAATTACTCCAGGCTCCTAGTTTAAACAGAAGTAAGCCAGAGATCACCAGGGGTTCCTTCCCACTTCATCTTTTTTTGGGAATTCTCTGATGGTATTTCTCACTTTACAAGGTGTGCGGAACAGTTCTCCATGTATGAACCAGAATTATTTTTCAGCTCACTACAAATGGGAAGAAAAATGTTTTGCCACAGAATTTCACTGTAGACCAGGATAAGCTAAATGAAAATATTTTCATTTGGTTCAATGTGACATTTTGTTTTGAGTCAGAAAAACAATAAGCTTTTGTGACTCAGGCTCAACAGCAWAGGTTAAAAATGTCCCAGAATAAGGAGCACATATTTTTAAAGGTGACTTTGATTTAGACCATTTCCTGAGCTCACTGCAAATGCAACGCGCAGCTCTGCAACTTATTTGAAYTAGGATCCAAACAATTGCTTTTAAAATATACAGAAAGATGGTGAAAAGATCTACCTCATGCAAAGTCTAACGCGCACATGAGACTGAGAAGACAAAATAGGAACATGAAGAACTCTAAATGACGGGAAGTAGCACGTGCAAAAAAATCTCAAAGGATGGAAGGTACCCAAGAAAGTTTCTGAAAAACTTGTTGCCTAGYTGCAGAAAAAAGAAAAAATATCTATCTTGAAAGACAGAAGAACCTGTATCTAGAGCAAAATAGTCTGTTACTTATTCAGCTACGAATCAAAGAAGTATATTTGTGTAAGATGAAAGAGAAGCACTATCTCGTCCTCTCTGATTGCAATTTGCATTAAGGGATACTGGGGTTTGGATACAAAACTTTCCCTGCAAACAAGACCTGTACTGAATTTCTCTTTTCTTTTGGCAGATCCAGGTAGGTGCCTCAGAAAAGCACAGGCAGAAGGAGGGGAAGAAGAAAAAGAAATTATTTTTAAGGGTAGCCACATCACAGGCATCAAATGTTTGAAAGGAACTGCGCACAAACTGCCATATGATCAATCCAGCTGTACAAAATCCTGTACAACTCTGCTTTCAACATCAACTGTATGTGGCCCAAAATATGCCTCAATCTATGGTAACTTTTTTTTTTTACGATCTAAGCTCTGCAATGGAGTTGTTACTTGTGAGGTATTTTATAAAACCAGTACAACAGCAGAGAAAGAGCCMAACAGTAGTAGGTGAAACACCACGCTTGTGAAAAAGTGTAATTGCTTCCTCTTGACAACATTTGAAAAACTCACATACCACTCCTCAATGAACATATCTGAAGCCAATAGTGTCATAGCAGGAGTTGGGGAAGAAGACAGAGAGAGAATCTCTGACTAGTGCATCCTACAGAAGAATGAACCAACTAGTAATTATCTCCTCTAAGGGTTAGATCTTACTGAAGAATCTCACAAATAGGTGATGCACTACCATCAACTCTAAATTCTCCACTTTGATTCAAAATAAACACAGAAGGATGTGAAGAAAGCAGTGAAAAAGATAAAGTGCTGCTGAGTGACTTTAAAAACACATCTCACAACTGTGACAACAACACTACTTGGTAAGTTTTATAATAGTCACAATTTATGAAGAGAATATTGAACAGCATGGGGTAGAAGAAAGATGGGAAAGAACAGGAAAGAAGAAAGGAAGAAGGATGGGAAAGAACATTCAGTTATGAGACATATTCTCATTCTTCTCCTAGACCCACAGATACCAGGCTAGTAAGATATGTGACAACACTGAAAATAGCCTTAAAAAAAAAAGTGTTAAACTGCAAAGAGTAAACTAAAAGCAACCAAACTGAAAAGCCAAAACCACACTCTCAAAACGAGAGGAACTGCACAGGATGGGGGTGTTGCCACCAGGTAGGGAAATCTAAGCTACTCATCTCAAAACAATTTGGGAAACACTCTTATAAGGAAGCAATACACAACTTTCTTTCCAAGAAAGGCAAAGACAGTCTAAGCTTTCACTAACTACGTTTCTGGCAGATTCAAGTCACACCAGGCCAACAGATGATCTAACAAACAAGAAAAACCTTAAAAACAAAAAACATCACATAAAACCCAAGACATTCTCAAATACCCCAGCCTCCCATCTTCCTCTTAGTGCACTTTATATTAAACATCTCACAAATCCAAGAAAGTTAGCAGACTAATGTTCCTAATTTACTACAGACTGTTTCTTCCTTTTTCTCAACAGTCTGTGTTTAACTACACAAAGAGGAGAGAAATAAGAAAACTCACTTTCCAGAGTAAATTCCACAGTGTGATGCTAACAAACCAAATTTCTTAGCAGTGCAACAACAGAAAATTTGGAAAATTTAGCAGACTTTAAATGATGCCAAAATGCCATTGAAAACAGTTATGAGCCCAGTTTCTGTTATTTCTATTAAGCATATATTCATTCTGTAAAATAATTACCATCTGGAGAATTCACAGACTTACATAATTTTACAGCTTTGCATGGGATCATTTAAAAAAACCCTAYCAGACAGAAATACAAAGAAAATGTTTCTTCTATATTCAATCACCCTTCAAAAAACRAACAAATTATACACAGTATGGCAGTAAAGAAATTACAATGAATGCATGAATGCATAACACTGAGCCCCTTCTATAAGAGTGATTCAAGTAAATATGAGTACAGGTTAAATACTGTCAATGCTGCACATAATAAGAATTTCTTTCTACACTACAGAAATACACATACAGACTAATAGCTACATTAAATGATTTTTACAGATGAAAACACCACTACTACAACAACATGACAAAACATGAACTTTGAAAAAGGAAAACAAGGACAAAACTAACATTGAGAAAGAAAGGTATAAGATGAAAAATACCAGGTTAGATCTTGCAGTGTAGTATATGTCTTCTGAATTGTCCAAAAAATCGCTACTGTCAGGCTGTTCATTAGATAAGAGATCAAGAAAAGCAAATTATTTATATTGTGACTGAAAGCCAGAGGCACAAAAAGGTAAATTTTCTTGCTAAAAAAAAGAGATACTGTTAGTTGAAACTCAAAACCATGTTAAGACAGTTCTCGCAATATAGGTAAAACACAGCTAAGGGAATGGTCTCATCATCAAATACCAAAATGATGGACTACTGTTCATCAGCTGAGCTGTGGTAATGTGTGACAAACTGTCCCAGCAAGAGTCCAGCTCAATATCTCAGTGCAGCACTGACAGTTAACTTCTCATGCTGCAGGGGTCCAGGGCTTTGTGCACTCACACACATAAGTAACAGCGTAAGTTTAAGCACACTTGGTGAAACAGAAGCAAAAGCATCAGAACTGCTTTAATGAAAACAGATCCACACTGTTACTGCTGGAGGAAGAGACAGTCATCTCCTGCTCCCATTTCCATTTCAAAGACTTCCTCTGCCAGAGTGGGTAGATTGTTACAAACTTCTCCCACAGACCGGTTTGTGCTGAGGCTCTTAGCTAAAGCTTTCATTCCTTGAATAGGTCACTCGTTTGCAATTTGCCATGCCAATTTAAATTGTCCATTGGTTCTTCAGCTAATCTATAAATATATATTTTTAATTTGGTCTCTGGACTCAACATCACATCGATATCAGGTCTGCATGCTTTTTTCTGACATAAAGCATGGAGCAGTAAATTTTCCTCTTCAGAAAGACTCAAACTAACAGTTACAGGTGCTCTGTGTAGACAGGGAGATGAGGCAAGTTCCTTGGACAGGTTTCACACACGCAACAACTGACCAGAGCAAACAACACTAAGACATTTTCTTATCGCAGAATTCATCTGGATGGTTCCAGTCCCTTCACCAAGCAGCAAGAACTTCTGAGATTCCAAAGAACAAAGGTCCTGACTGCTAACACACAGTGCAGGAAAAGGCTCAATTCCTCCCTTCCAACAACACCTGTCAAAGAACTGCTCTCAAAAGCTGTGCTTTCAACCCCTTAGAAAATCTCTCTCCAGTTTAGCAACTCAGGTTCCTAAGGTGCAATAAAAGCACCACTGCTTCATGGAGTTGTCCACTATGGTTTATCCACCACTGCTCCATGGAGTTATCCACTGTATCATCAGTGACGGATAAAAAGAAAGAAATGGGAAAAGTATTTTTAAAACTTCACGCTCTCTACTAACATATTTTTACAATTATAACTCTGTGTGTGTATAAACAAAACTCTTAATGAGAAAAAACATGACAGTTTCCACTATACAATGCTTCCAATTTTATTTTCTTTACAAAATAACTTGGAATCAGTTCAAAAATAATTTTGAGTTAAATGATGGGGTTGTAGTGGAAGCACTGCCTTCATTATGACACTTAATAAAAACTTACATAACCAGGGCTCCTAAATAATGCTGCTATGCAGTTATGGCAAGGTCTAAGTAACACATCTGAATTACTTGTCTAAATCCTATGTGTCATTTGGTAAGCTGCTCTCCTCCATCTCAAACAGGCACTGGAAATTGAGGCTCCCTGTCCAGCCAGTTCTGAGGACAAGCAAGATTAAATACAACCTCTTACACCCAGAGTCTGCTGACCCACTACCAAAGGGCAAAGCACTTGGAAGGATTATTTCAGTACAACCACAGAGCACCACAAGGAAGTCTGTGTCAGAAATCCAACTCACATGTGGTTTGTAGACTACAGAAGTACATTCCTAAGTACACACCCTTCCAAAAACCAACTCTGAGCAAAGTCAGCGTCCCTCCCACATATTTACTAAGCCAACTTTTTATCCTTAACACCTGCCTTGGAAAAACAGAGAGAACACAAAAGTCTCCAGTGAGGGAGCAAAGGAGTGTCTTTTTATCTTGAAGAAATTGCCCAAGTGCACAAATGTGGAAAGCAACAGTCTCTATAGAAGAGAGGAAGCTACTGCAATTGTGAGACTGCACAGACACCTCTTCCCTCACAGCCTGAGTTCTCACACCACTTGTACTGATGGGTCCACAGGAGGAAATCCTTGGCAACACACCTTGACATAAAACAGCTGCCATGCTCAGCATGGCTCAGCTGTGATGCAGGGCCACAGAAGGATTATTCACAGAGGAAAGTCTTTTAAAATGCATCATACCTCTTCCCCAAGCTCCCAATTTTATTATTTCCATTGTCAATACAAGAACAAGGGGGAGAAACAGATGAGTACACACAAGAATTCTACAATCAAAAAAATAACTCTGCAAATAAAGGGAATGGTATACTGGGCAGTAAGGGATAAAGGATAGAGGAAATCTCCAACACAAAGAGCTGTTGCTTAGTACATACAGCACACGTGGCAGAAATCACAAATAAGGAGGTTTGCTACCTATAGTGAATGTAATGGCACAAAAAAACCACTATGTTACAACTTGTCAGTAAAATCACTAACAAGTTCAGTAGTACCAAGGAAACATGCTACACATCTTGGATTTCTCCACCCCCACAGATATTTGTAGGGATTAATGTGTAGTGCATAGCCCATACTGCTTGTTACTCACAAATTCATGATGTGGCTCTGTCTCTTTCCTCAATGGTGGATCAAACTTTACTTGGCCAACTAAAGAGGAGAAAAGGAAAACAAGAAGTTGGACTCCAGTTAGAAAAGACTGAGCTCCAAAGGCTAACAAAAATTCAGTTTAATGAATGCATCATATCCCCACTGACAGAAACTTGTGACACATGGACATACCAAACTTGTGACTGCCAGAAAAACTAATAGGCACAGAAAGTACTCTTTTATCACAAAGGCAGCCCAATCGGAATTTGCCTCACCTTCTCATTTCAGGGAACAGGAAAACTACTGAGCAAACTGGGCAGTGAAGTGTCCTCTTCAGAGGTGCAATACATCTGTACTTTACAGAAAAAACTATCCATGATGTGAACTCACTGCTGGATCTGTTCTTCTGAGAGACTCCCTAGCACTAAAGAGTGCTGAATGAAGTTTGGTGTGAATTAACCAAATCTTCCAGGATAACTCTTTGGCAGGACTTCTTGAACACTCCTACTCTCGATTTTACCTAAGAAAAGACAGCTAAAGCTCTAAGTATTTAATTCAAGCAAAATAATTACTACAACCTGGGGAATGGAATCTGCTTTTAATGGCCAATCAACCTTCTCCCTTCCTGACCTCTGTGTGATTGTTTCAATTCAAAAGCAAATCCAAGATACTAAATTAAGGAAGAAAGAATAATCCACTCTGTTACCCAGCTGAATTTGGCATTGATCTGAATATCCTTCCTGGGGTAAAATATAAAACAATGTCAATCAGCTCTCAGAAGAGCTCAGGCTGTGTCTTCTTCAGTTAAGATGAAACAATAACAAACTCTGCCGAAGTGCTGACAAAGAGTGTACAAAAATATTTTACACATCTTATATCCTTAAGTGAAACAGTTTAGCTTTTATTTTCCTATGTATCACTAAAAATGTCTCTATGTACATCAGATACCCAAAATACCAGCTGAAATAATATCAATGATTAGATACATCATATTGTCACATTGCACATGCTTACAGTTTATTTCAGAGCGTGTCTTTTCTTCTCTCCCATTTCTACTTGTTGAATGAATTCTGTGAGGCACAACAAGAGGCTAGAAGGGAAAAATAAAATATTTAATACCAAAATATGTTCACTTGAAACCTTGTATTGTCTAACACTTTTTAGCAGGTTTCTTTAGCATAACATAAAAAAAAGAAAAAAAAAATCAAGTGAAAGCTAAATGTACAGATTGTATGCATTTTTTAATATATTAAAGATAGAATTTTTTGGAGACATTTTAACTGTTGAGTGCCTTCAGTAAAAGGGATTTTAGAGTACTGCATTTGAGCAAGTAAAGCTAATGCTGGCCAGCTTTTCTCTTTGCTCATATAGCATTTTCTTTTTTCACCATTCAGTTTAAGGGTATTGGTAGTTTTTAAAATAAGCAGTAAGACAAAATCTGACTTACTGGCAGATTTCATTCCATGAGATACTGAAATAATTTTCCCAGCTTTTAACTTAACTGATGACATTTTAGAAATCAGTTTATGTTATTTAAGCAGATGAGAAATCTACCTGAGGTTTTCAAAGCTGACTAGAAAGGAGTATTCCTGGTACTCCCGTGCTGTGTGGCAAGACAGAAAGCAAATTTCTACAAATTCACCTTCATATTTATATTCCACTTCTATTTTTTCCCTGAATTTCCATTTACTTCTCTACAGGATGAAGTGTTCTGCACTTCAAGACCTGGTTTTCTTTTTTGTCTCTGTTGGATTTTCCCTCTTCTTTCTACATTCACCACTGCAAGCATTCTTAGAAATGTGGGGGCATTCTGCACCCTTGTTCACTGCCTCAGGGTCCATGGTGAGCATCTTTGCACGTGAATCACTCTTTTGTTACTAATACTATTGTTGCTGTACTTTCACAGAGTCATGAATAGCTCAAAGACTCAATTTATTCCTAAAATACAATCTGCAAATGTGATTTCCCTTCTCTTTTCATCACACACKTACTTCCTTGATTCTTGTTAGGATCTAACATATCTACATGATGTTTCACCTCCCATTTTTGTTCACTTTGCTCTTCCTTGAGACTGCAGAGATTTACAGACTGTGGATGTGTATTTTCTCCACTCTCACCAGCAGTTTTTCTTTTTGTTTCTCACAGCTTCTGTCAATCTTTCCACAGTTCCATTTTGTCTATTGTGCACTCTTTGGGCTTTGAAAATGACTGGCTACAGCATGTCAAGGTTTGATCTGATACCATGTGCTGAAAGGTTGCTCATTTATGATCTTTCATTAAGAGGCACTGCCTGGTCATGTCTGATGTGTATGCATCTGCAATTGCAGTGCCAGGAGCCCAGCTGGAGCATGGCTAGGAGGTATTTTCACCTTTGCAGCAATACTGTGTGAGCACTTGCACCCTGACACAGACAGATGTGTTGTACTACAGACAAAGCCTGTCTTCCTATAATCTTCTCCATGACCACAGAATTACATTCAGGATCAAATCTTCATCCCTCAGTCATGAGGACAAAGTCCTCAAGTCACCTTGAAATACCTGCACTGACAACAGGCTGATACAAACACCTGACATCTGAGCTGTGCAGGAGAACAAAGGAATGTAGGTTAACTTCCTGACACAAATGCCATTTGGGCACAATTTCCATCACGGCACAGATCTCAAAAGCATCTTATCCTGAAAATTTGCAGTATGCTAGGTATAAAACATGAGCACCTTCCTCTTTGCAACCTTTTCAGCTAACATCACATTCATCCTGGGAATCACTGTCATAGAAATAGGGAGAACAGGCAACTGCCAACATCTCCGAAGCCCAGAGTCCCAAAGCAGCGATCCTGTCCATGACTGAATGGGAAATTAGGTGAAGCCCTCCATGAGCTGGGGTAGGGAAAAATACTGGAAATGTCAGTTTCAGACACACTTGCTAAATGAACAACAGCTGCATGAACAGAAGAACCCTTTTAATTATACCCACATGATGCGATGGGTTTTAGTTTTCACACATTAAACACTTCCACTTTGAGTGGCGTCCCTCAGGGGTCCGTGCTGGGGCCAGTTCTGTTTAATATTTTTATTGATGACATGGATGAGGGTTTAGAGTCCTTTATTAGCAAATTTGCAGATGACACTAAGCTGGGAACGTGTGTCGATCTGTTAGAGGGACAGAGGGCTTTGCAGAGGGACTTGGAACGGTTGGATGGATGGGCAGAATCTAACGGGATGAAGTTCAATAAGTCCAAGTGCTGAGTCCTGCACTTTGGCCACAATAACCACCTGCAGTGCTATAGGCTGGGGACGGTGTGGCTTGACAGTGCTCAGGAGGAAAGGGACCTGGGGGTGCTGGTTGACAGTCGGCTGAACATGAGCCAGCAGTGTGCCCAGGCAGCCAAGAAGGCCAATGGCATCCTGGCCAGTATCAGGAATGGTGTGGCCAGCAGGAACAGGGAGGTCATTCTTCCCCTTTACTTGGCACTGGTGAGGCCACACCTTGAGTATTGCGTCCAGTTCTGGGCCCCTCAGTTTAGGAGAGAYGTTGAGATGCTTGAGCGTGTCCAAAGGAGAGCAACAAGGCTGGTGAGGGGCCTGGAACATAAGCCATATGAGGAACGACTGAAGAAGCTAGGGTTGTTCAGCCTGGAGAAAAGGAGACTCAGGGGTGACCTTATAACTCTATTCAACTTCCTGTACGGTGGCTCTGATGAGCTGGGGGTCACTCTCTTTCTCCGGGCAACAACAGACAGAACAAGAGGACACAGTCTCAAGCTGCGCCAAGGGAAACACAGGCTAGAATTAAGGAGGAAGTTTTTCACAGAAGTTTTTCACAGAAAGAGTGGTCAGATACTGGAATCATCTACCCAGGGAGGTGGTGGAGTCACCATCCTTTGATGTGTTTAAAAAAAGACTGGATGTGGCACTTGGTGCCATGATCTAGCTGAGGTGTTAGAACTAGGGTTGGACTCGATGATCTTAAAGGTCCTATGAGTTTCAAATTATTTAAAAATGTAGCATGGTACATCCTCAAAGTGGTGGCAAATTCAGAGGTACTTCACAGCTCTGCAGACTGTCCAAGCAGTAACAGACTGCATCCCCCTAAAAGCAGCACAGGCCATGTGAAGACCTGTCACCACAGTGGGCAGCAGACCTGTCTTCAAAGACCACTGACAGAGAGAAAAGCTTCCTTATCTCCAAAAAAGAAAAACAACCCACCAAAAAACCTCAAAACATAAACACCACCGCCCAAAACATCCATAGCTGTAAACAATCTGAGGAGTAAGTCTGAAGCTCTCAATTCTCAACAGTGTTTTTGGATATGTAACGTTGCACCACATTTTGTCACTTCTTTTGATTTTTGATGGATGCATTCAGGCAACTGTGACAGGCACAGGACTGGCCAATCCCTAAATTAACAGCTCTAGCTGCCTCTGTGAGCAGGTGAGTTTTGAATAAYGTTAAATTGTGCATAAAAGAAGCATATACACTTCTTACTTCACTTGTTTTTATTACCAGAAAGACCACAATGCTAAGATTGCCCTGCCTATCATCTGAAATACAAAACTTGCTAAGATTCTCCCCAGAAAAGACACAGCTTTTGCTGATACCACACTTCATTATGGGGTAATTGATAAGTCATACAGTAGACAATAGAAGAGCCTTCTTAATGCTAACTCACAAGCGACATATAAGAGGGAACACTATTTTGTAAGCTAAGAAACACCTCTTAAAGGGCCTCACAGCTATCACTCATCACTGAGCAGAGAGAGAACTAAAGGACAGTAAAGAGCTTATGGTGAGAAGATCCAAGTTACTCAGTGCAGACTCCATATGGAATCAGACACCTTTCTCTTAAGTGACCTGAAAGTCAACCACATTAAGGGAGTTCTTGTGTGTGTTTGACTTTCAATGTTTTTATCAGAAAAATCTACTAAATTTTTCTCCCACTCCCACATTTGGTTTTAGAAGTACTGACTATTATTTCATCCTTATGCCTTCATCTTTTTCCCTCTTTGGAAAATGTGTAAGCACTGCACTCCATAACACAAAAAATTATTTATTTCACTTTGGCTTCTTCCCACACTTTTTATTTTAGCTTTTAAGAAAGACTTGGTGAAAGTCAGCTGGTCTTTGCTGTCCAAGTGGGTAAAAGCTCATTTAACTTGTAAAATCTGAAAATTAGTCCCTTATATTAGTTTCCTCTTTTAAGCTTCTTTTCCTCTGAAGGCATTTTTAGACTATTTTACCCATTAAAAAGAAACAAAAATATGTAATTAAAGAATCAATGCCATTTGTGTTAAAAGGATTACATTTTTTTCTTTAAAAGAAAAGGCCATCAGCTAGGGAACTGTAAACATTTGAAAAGTATGCACTAATGTGCAGGAAAGTATGAAGACAGGATGAAGTAACAGAATATCTATCTCTTTTCTCTTATTTATTAAACACTTCAGTTCTGTGCTGTTTATCATCTTRCATAAAGCAGACTACTTTTCCCCAGCTGTTTGAGCAGAAAATCAGAAACTGTTTGATAAAACTGTGGGTGAAATCAAGTTTCAGAGTATTCTAAGACAGAAAAATACAACCTGCAAAATACATACATCAAACTACTGAACCAAAAAACCTACAGGATCATTCTCTTTTACACAGGTTAATGACTCAGTTTTATGAATGCTTTCTTTGTAGATGGAAACATAACTTCACAAAGAAACATACAGCAGAATGCACAACAGAACTCAGGACTGGAGAAGCATATCACATAAATGCTTCAAAATTTTGGTCATTGCTCTTCTTCAACAATTTTGAAACAGTAAAATCTCTTTTTCCTCAATCTTCCCTTCCCAAAAATATAATTATTTTTGCTAAGTGCCTGTATGAGTGAAAGAGCAGCACAACTAAAATTAAAAGCAACCCCTGAGACTATTCCCAGATCACAAAAAGTCCTGGGGCTCAACAAATCACAATAATTTAGTTTTGCTGGCAAACAAAAACTTAATCTGATTCTATGATTAGAAAATATTCCTACCTCAGGATCATCATCATCAAAATCATGGTAAGTGGAATGATCAGGATTATTCATTTTATCTAAAAGTTCAATGGCAA
Organism: Cardinalis cardinalis; assembly: GCA_014549065.1. Lineage (NCBI taxonomy): Eukaryota > Metazoa > Chordata > Aves > Passeriformes > Cardinalidae > Cardinalis > Cardinalis cardinalis. The sequence goes on along the minus strand of JACDOX010000574.1, from coordinate 42,341 downwards.
GACTTCGATTTAATGGCTGGGTAACAAAGGGATGCTGAAAGACAGAGGGAAACACAGATTAAAATTCCAGCCACTTACACTAAGCATATTTTAATTTTATAACTTTAGAAAAGACCCCTCATACATAAATTTATACCTGTAGCAACTTTTCAGCTGTAGGTCTTTTTTTAGGATTTTTTGTAAGTGCCATTTTCACAAAATGATGGAAACTATTGGACCTGTAAAACGAAGTGCTAAACATGAAAATCAATTTCCAAGTACAGTACATTCACTATCTACTGAAACAAAAAAGCACTTACCATTTCATTTTGTCCTTTAATTTAGGAGGTTGGAAGTTGCTTTTTGTCATTAGAAAAAGTGCTCTGAAAAAAAAGAACAACAGCATTTCTGTGGGTATGCTGCAATACATGAGATAAATTATTAAACACTTTATTTAATAGGCAAGAAGAAGCTACATCAGTTTAAGAAACTCAAACATGAGTTTATACATTTATGCACCAGAAGGAGTTGTTACAATTTCTGTCCAATTTCTGTTCACTCATAACACTCACAGCCCAGTGCCCTTGCAGTACACCCAAAACCCACAAGCACACACAGCCATTTCTTCAAATGGATTATTTAATTAGCTGCAYTTACCCACCAAGCTCTAACCCTTTACTAACCTCATTGGATGTAGGTCAAACATTGGAGGCTGAAGTTCAGCAAGCTCTATTGCAGTTATTCCAACTGCCCACAGATCACAGAGTTGGTTATAGCCACCTTTCCTTTCTACAGCAGCAACTTCTGGTGCCATCCTTAACAGTAAGAGACATTCTTAGGTAAACTTCTCACCACAAACCAAACATTCTTTGTACACATAGTATTCTTTTCCTTAAAGCTCTCAACTGATAAGGTCACAGTATATTATAGATATACACACACAAGTGAGTGTGTAAAAAATTATGCAATGTACACCTGAAGTTTCCCTCAGTCATCTTCTAATAACAGGCAGTTTCTACAATGGTCATTCAGGAGTAAGTGGATGAAATCAATCTGTCTCAGACTAAACACTACTCAACAACCAAAGAGGCTGAAGTATAATGATTCAACGACAATAAAATCCACATAATAGCCAAATTTATACATAGAAAGTGATCCACTGACTTTGAAGAAAAGAATTCTAACAAGAAAAAAAGCAATAAAATGTCAGCTTTCTTGTACCCTGAAAGCATGAGACTCATTGTCACCTCTGTATACAGCACTCCTTGTTTGTAAAGTCTGTCTCACTCATGTCAGGTGAGTGACCTCTTTATGTCAACAAAGTGGTTTCACATTCTCAGGTGGCAAAAATGAACAAACGTAACTGGCACACAAATAGGAATACTTAAAGGAAATTATTCACTTGGAATTGTCACATGTTTTTAATGGCCAAAGAGAATTATGAATTTGATTGTCCTATGTAGCCCTACAAAGTGGCCAACATGTTAGTATTTCTTAGCTTTAAGCCTTATCAGTCCTGATTACCTGCAAAGGAGCACTAAGTAACTCAATAAATGCAACACAGATGAAGTCACTTAGAGAGTGCTCCAGGAGATCATCAAGCAGCATCTGAATTGATGCATTATTCAAAAACAGATATCCTGTGGTCACAGCACTGAGCCCGCCAGAGCTCAAGAATGTTTGGACAATGCTCTCCCACACATGAAGTGACGCTTGGGGATGTCCTGTACAGGGCTAAGAGTTGGACTCAATGGCCCTTGTGGGCCCTTTCCACTCCTTATCTGTAGATCTGAAAGCATCAGTAGGTTTGGTGGTAGAACTTACTTCATGTTTGTATAACTAAACTACATTTAGAAACATTTCTTCCAGAGTTTATTAAAATCCTCATCACTCTAAATCAAAAATGARGGAGTTACCACAGGAGAGGGGTTAAACATTTAAATGGAAGGGTTACTAGCACTGCAGTTCACCTGCCCTGAGATACATGTAGATCTAATGACCACTAAAACCTTCACATGGCCTGTTTCAACTAAATTTTCTTCTCTGCAATCTCAAAAATTTTGCTTCCTTGATTCTGCTCTCAAATCTCTCAGAAGCTTTGCAAAGAACAACCAACGCTTTTCATCAGCATTTAACCTATGTAATACTTTCAAAGTTATTATTTAAGGTCATTTGAGAAGCCTGGCAGGATTTGAAAGTTACAGGACTTTCAAGCACTGAGGTCACCCAGACTTCTTGGGAAAGAGACATAAACCAATCACATAATCATGACTGATGGGTGTTTGTGCTCTTTTGAAAGGGAAGTGAAGCCTTGGTGTGAAGAAAAATGCTAAAAATACTGTGCTTGGCTATTTCAAGCCAATACTTGAACACAGTATTTCATTATATGTATTTTTATCTTGCACCTACTATGCTGTCAGACCACAGAATTTTAGTATTTGTCTGTGAAACATATGACAAAAGTGCTGATTTACAGAAGAGAATGTGTCTCGTACTTCAAGGTGAAAGGGGGCAATCGCTTTCAGCAGGAAAAGGATTAAATGAAAGGCAGAACTTCAGATAAGAAAAATTACACACACTAGTTTAATGGGGAAGAATAGAGATGCAGCACAGGTAGAACTGTATCACAGAATTCAATCAGTTTAGGTAAAAAAGGGAGAAAATGGCTTAGAGAAACAGTTCACAAATGGCAAAAGTCTGTGGATGTGTGAGGAAAAGGAAAATCACGCAGAAAAGCTGTATCTAGGCTGGAGGAGAAATAACATAAAATACCAAAATAAAAAATCAGAGAATAAAAAAAATTTAAGATCAAAGTTAAAAGCAAGCAAAATTGCTGTTAGTTTTTAGGTTTTACTAAATGAAGATGAATGACTCAACAGTGATGGCACTACAGAGCCTTTCAACTTTTCAGAGCATTAAAGCCTTTTCTCTGACACTGAGCTAATTCAGGATTTGGAATAAGTAACACAGATATGATCACCAGAAGGTCTGACACAGCCTTTAGAGGTTAGTCTACCCAGGAATGACAGAGCATGCCTTTATCACAATTTTTGAACAGTATTATATGTGTTACCATTATATTAATGGTCAAGTAAAACACAATTACCAATATGGGGTGCCAATGAACGATTTCCTTTTGGCAATTGTAGCTGTTATCTGTGCAGATACTCCAAAATCAGCTATTAAAAAAAAAGGCAAAAACAAAATGATAGTTAACAAGTGATTTGATGCAATTAATTGTTAATGAACACAAGTTGGGTTTCCCCACTGTTAAGAGGTCCTTAAATATACTAGAAATATTTAACAAAAAATAAAAAACAAAAGCAAATAATAGAAACTTGGTCTGTCTTAGATACCATTGGTCAGCTCCCCTCAGTCACTTGCCAGACATGCACACCAATGTCCCTCATACACACAAGGAAGAGCAGGCTGGTACAGAAGACCTAACAGGTACATGAAGGGTTTTGATAAGACACAGCACCTCATTTTGTGTTACCAAAGAGATTCTTTCAGCTAAGCTTTCAAGGTACATTTCACATTTAAGGACTCTGGATAGTAGATTTTATTAAAAATTTATAAACCCCTGTGATTTGACTTTTATTTTTCCTTTACAGTATCAGGTGTTTTACTTCACTGTTCCAAAATTACTCCAACTAATTCTCAGATACTAATTCAATGGTTTAGTTAGATACCACTAGCAAGATAAAAAGAATTCTGATATTCAGTAACTCCTTACATGAACCATCACCTCATTAAACAAAACAGAACATGCTGCTTCTTAGAGCACATAAAAACATTAATTTTTAAGCACTAAGATATATTAACTCACCTAATTTTACATGTCCATTATCCGTTAAAAGAATGTTTGCTCCCTTTAAAAAAAGAAAAGTTTACTTGAATTAAAACATGCCAATTCCTCCAATACAATACTAAAAAAATAAATATGTGGGATCTTACAGCAAATTAGGGGCCGATGACAAAGCAAGGATTGTGTCCAATAAACCTGCAGCCTTATCAAGGAAATGTTTCTGAAATTAGCAAGCTGCCATTCTGTTATTAAAAAAATCTCCTTGGATAGACAGTGTTTTTTATTAATTTTTAGTTAAGCCTATGGTACTACAGAGTTTGCAGTGCACACAAAATCTCTCAATAAACAGTATTTGCCTGTGCTGATTAATTCTTACTTTTTTCTATTTACAATGACTCAAAGGAAACAGGAACTCAAAAGGTCAAAGTGGAAACAATTTCATTTTCTTTTCATAAGTAGGAGCTCATTTTGTCTTGTTTGAGAGCCATGCTTATAATTACAGCCTTAAGGACCTGCCTAAATAATCAAGCATTTAGCAAAGCTACTTCCGTCCTTATGCAACTGAGATTCTGTTCCTGCTGGACTTGGAGAGGTCATTTTTGTGTGGCTGTGTGTTCCACTCAATTCAGTTCCATAACCCAAATTAACCCAAAGCAGAGGTTTGCATTACAAAATTACAAGATAAAAGGACTGAGAAAAACCTGATTTGAAGACTGAACTCAGGTACAGTTGAGCTGAGTGAAGATTAGAGCTGGCTAAACACAGTTCCAAACATCAGCACTGCACTCCCATCAGGTAGATGGAAAGGCAGCAGAGATGACCCTCCAAAGATCTGTGTTTTTACAATTATGGCTTTTCCCAGAGCAGGAAAAGTCAGGCCTGCAATAAAATGCAGCTAACTTGGCCCAACGCTGCACAAGCACAGTTAATGAGCTTGGCAAACAGTGTAACAGCCCTGCTTACATGCTCTTGACCCTGTTCACCTTTCAAGCTAACAGGACAGGTACTCTAAACATGGAACTTAGCTACTGAGGGAAACAAACACAGTTCAGCAGCCAGGCAATCTTTAGATGAAGACAGTACTTTTCCATGCTCATGAGAASAGATAAAAAAAAAATCTTCACAATGTAAGCACTGTAAGCATTTATTAGCACAATTCTGCTTAGAAAGAGTATCTATGGACTGTATCCTTACAAGCATCCTATAAAGTATAGTGGAAAACATTTAATTTTGGCACCTGAAGTAATCTTTCATTCAGAAATTACTTTTGTGATTATTCAAAACCCAAATTACTTTTGTGATCGCTCAAAACCCACATATTCTTCTGCAGCCATTGAGAACAACTTGGAATCAGGCTGCATGAAGGCAACTACAGTTAAAGCTSCTGGGGAAAAAAAGAAACCAAAACCAGCCAAAAAACCAGCACACAACAACACAAAAGAATATGATGATTTACTGTCAGATTTCCAGGAGGAAGCTTGCCAGGTTTGGAAGGGCTTTGAAAAGACTAGGTAGTAAAACTTCAGGAACAAAAAGTCAACAGGAAGCACCAGAAGGAAACTATAACAGAGTATAAGAGTCTGAACAAGCCACTTTAGATGTAGCTTTGCTGAGATGGAGATTTAAGTCAGTACTAATAGCCTGATTTGCAGCACCCTCTCTATTTTTAGCATGCGAGGGAGGGGACAGAAGTAGTCTCCAAGAACCGCACAGAACAGCAGCCTCTGCCCTGCAATCTGCTCACCACGACGCAAGAAGCCAAAGCAAGAGCTCTGCTCACTAGTTGGTTCAAAAAGAAGGGTATATGGAGCTCCCTGGAAAAGCTGAGGGAAGAGCAAACTTTCTTTTTGCACAGAGCACACACCCTGAAGCCATCTGAACACATACTGCTCTGGACATCAGCTCATGGCTAAATTCCAAAGCACTGGTGCACATAAACAGCTTGTGTGGCTCCAAGGAAAAGAACAAACTATTTCCATGCATATATTTTAAAGAAAGATATTTTTTTTGCCTTGGGCAGAAACTTTTCTTTCATTCTAATAGATTAAAAATCCCTACATATTCAGAAATGTACTGAAAACTGATACGTAACAGTAAAGACCATTAGAGGTGATGTCACCTATTTTAAAAGCACCAAAAAAAACTTCATTTTTTACTTACCTTTATATCTCTGTGCATTTTTCCTTTACTGTGAAGGTAATATAGTCCCTGCATAAAATATTTAAACAGTAATTTAGTCCAACATTTTTCACTTGACATACATTTCTTATTAAATTACCACATATATTTAGGATCCAATTTCATCATCTAAATGACTCACTGACTGAAGAACACTTTTATATTTCAGGGTAATTTGCTGTAAATTTGTGGATTCAATAGATGTAGCAGCATATCCAGCATCTTTATATAAAGCAGTATACCTAAGCATCTTTGTATAAAGATATTTAGACATTTATCTAAAACACAGGATAGATGGAAGTAATATCAGTCACCACACCTATTGGAAGAAAAGTATTCCCCAAACAAGTTTTTCTCTGGACATGGTAACTACCACCTTTTTAGACCAAAGTAATTAGTGGCAAATGGCCTAAGAGTCTTCTATTCAGCAGTCAGATCACTGCACCACTAGTAAAGTGGTCCTCTGTATCATTACATATTTCAATCAAGCCTACAAATTCAAGTCTATTTCATGGATTTCTGCAAAAGCATTTGGTCTGGGTCTCATACCAAAACATTTTAAGACTCAACACAAGTTAGAAACTAAGTTTAAATTCTGGAAGAATTCTGTAGAATCAAATCTCTGCATGGCAAATCAGAGACAGTGCCACTTTGGACACTCCAGGCTTATCTCTAGAATTCTCTTCCAGAAGCAAAACCACACACAAATATCTTCCTTGCTCTGTGGCCATGAACCTTCACAAGGCTCCATGTTCATGGGAAATATTCATGTAAAGACTCGTATTTTTTTGCTAGTTCATATAAGATATCAGAGAGTTGACTGCAAATTTTAAATTGTAATTAATCAAAGCACCCACCCAACCACTGCAACAACTGGCATTAGGCAGAGGAGTCCCATGTACACTCCTTAAATCTCTGGATGCAACTGGCATACAAAGGCCATTAATTCACACACTTTTAGTACTGTCCTGGAAGAATGTGAAGTCACCACTTTCAAAACTGAATGTCTGGAGACAATTACTTTAAAGGCTATATTTAAAAGATCCATCTTTTCAGAATCAAATCTCACGGATTCCAGCAAAACGGACAGCAGATATATTTTGAAAATGGGAGGATTCAATGGGCTTCTAAATATGGAAACTGAATGTTAACATCTGCACCTAAGTGAGACTCTGGATTCATGGACACTGGTGGCAAAATTAATGTTGGACAAATTACTTCTGTGGATGGACAACAGCCTATATTCTCAGACTTCTTACTTGAGAAAATGGTGTTCCATTATAAGCTGCAACAAGATATCTGAAACTACATGCATTATATTTGGTCAGAGTATTATAAACATGTATTTACATACAATTTAAAATATAGAAAAATGAGTCAATGAATAACATTTAGAAAACACAAAACAGTAAGCTTTTTTCTCACATACAATTTATACATATTAACCAAGATATCTTCCCACACAAATAAAAGGCTTCATAAATTCCATTCCAGACTACTCACTCCTCCATATCTAAGAAGATTATGGAATTGATTGATGGACTCTCTGGTGGGTAATGAATTGCTAAATGATTGTATCCAGAGAGCAGTGGTAAACAAGCTCAATGTGCAGAGTGACAAGTGGTGTCCCTCAGGGTCCCACACTAGACTTTTTAGTATCTCCACTGTTGATACAGACAGTGGGATCAAGGGCATCATCAGTCAACGTGCAGAGGTCTCATAAAAAAAGATGGGGAGAAACTTTTTAGCAGGGCCTGTTGTGACAGGACAAGGTGTAATGGTTTTCAAGTAAAGGAGGGTAGATTCAGATTGCATATAAGGAAGAATTCTTTTATTATGATGGTGATGAACTACTGGAAGAAGTTGCAGAGAGAGGTCATGGATGCCCCACCTCTGGAAACATTCAGGGTCAGGTTGGACAGGGCTCTGAGCAATATCACCTAGTTAAAGATGTCCCTGCTCATTGCAGGGGGGTCTTTAAAGGCCCCTTCTAATGCAAACCATTCTACAAGTGTCTAAGAACAAAAGGGTTTAAAGACTCAAACCCCTTAATGCTCCCAAATATCACATAAGCCTGATCTGTAAGCGARAAAAGCACCACATCCTGCAAGTCAGAAGGCAGCAGTCTCTGGCATAGCACAGGGAGATGCTAAGTGACAACCAAGGGAGATGGCTTGGAACAGAGCCATCTTCAAAGAGTGAGAGGCAGYAGATCTCAGCTGATGGCATTCAACAGGTTTGCCTTCACTACAATTCAAGAACTGCTCTCTCAGAGGGAAGCAAGACATCCATCAAAAAGCAGTCTCTGGTTAAGTTTTACTGCTGTATTGAACCTGTAACTTAGGAAAGAAAAATGAAAGCTAGCAAACCCACAAGGAGAGGCTAATGACTTCAACATCTCAAGCACACAGGCATTTTTTTTCCTATTGGCACAGATCAATTATTAGATATGCAAAATGAAGTGTTTTAATTTTCCTTCAAACATGCAGTAACTAATTTATACCATAAATACAAATTAAGAAAACATGCTGCTTCCCCCCCTTTAAAAAAAAAAAAAAAATTAACAGCAGAAAGATGACAAGAGCTTTCTTCAAATGATCCAGGGTAATTGAGGTTATGCAATTATACAAATTTCTAGGCTGTAATTTGGGACCTTCTCAAAAGTCCCAGAAAAACGCTGTGTCATCCAGTTATCAGACTTCCATGGCATCACATGTTATTTGTAGCTTTTATTCTTAACTTTTAATACTTTTACATTAAAAGACAACCACAAGAACATGAGGAGACACTACCTGTAGTGTTTCTCTGCTAACATAGGCAATCTGTTGCTCTGATAGTGGTCCAGTCACTGAAATAGAAGTGAAAAAGAAAAAAAATAATCTCAAAATTGGGTAAGATACCGCCCATTCCAAATCCACACCTCAATTACTTCCATTCAAACTGACAGGGCCTTACACTACTAGTCTCTAAGTTAATGTGCTTAGTCTTTATCCCAGACKCAGCACCCTAAAGATCATAGCACTTTTTAAAGTCAAAAATGTTCAGTACGGTTAGAATGGAAACTACTAATTCTTCTGTATTTAAATCTCACAGTACTTAGGAAAAAGAAGCACAAGTAATGATTTAAGCCTAACTCTTTCCCCTGAACAAACCCATTGTGTTCTTCTATAAAGGGCTGGACTTTCGACTCAGTGACTCAGAGTTGCAGCCAACTCTGTTCAGTCCCCTTTGAGCCCTGGGCAGTTCTTTGTACCATTTGTGACCTGATCTCTCCTTCCATCCTTCCAACTGCAAGAGAAACTGTTCCCTCCAGCTTCTCAGCCTTTCTCTGAAATCAGCTGTCAGCACGGCTGCTTCTGGGCCTGCCACACCAAGCACCTCCTCAAACTCCCCCTATAAGCAGGTTCAGCAGTTTCCCAAGGGAAGAAGAAATCTTTCTCTCCCTCAAGGGTCCAACTTCACTTACGTCTCTTAGAGGAAAACAATTAAATTCTGAACAAATACGCAAACAAAACAGCGAGCGGCAAGCAAGGAATGGTCTGTGACTCGTTCCAGTCACTGGACTTTGATCCTGAAATTAAAGGGGTTGAAGACCAGGAAATGCAGTCCTGACTGTAAGCTTTTCAGGTTTTGCACAGAAACAAAGAGAAGTTGGATGGAGTTTCTCAAAGGACACTGAAGGAGTAGAAAGTTAAGAACAAATCTAGATTAAAGAATCTAACTGCTTAGCTTCTACAATATTAGTATCATGCAACATATCTTCAAAGTATGTCTACACCCAACTTCTCTTTGCTGAAAGAAAAGCTCCAAACCTCCACCCACAAAACTATATATACTGGCACCCACAGTAGGCAGATCTAGGCACCTGTTTTTGCTTTGAGACATTTCATTCTGATTAACTCAAATGACTCGAGGTTACAGAGGCCTATAGTTCAATTGGAATAGGACTCTCTAAAACATAATAAAGACCAGAAAAGAACCTTCCATTCTAACTACCAGCAGAGAAGCCAAAAATCAGCTGCAACGGGAAGCCACTCCTGTAGACATCTGCTCAGGCATTTATGTGGCATGAGTTCATTTCCTACTCTACAGGTGTTCCACAAAACAAAGCCTATTAAACACAATGCTTTTCTCAAAATTAGCAAAGAGTTAAAGGATCACCAAGGCCACACTGAAACAACTATGACAGGAACATGGCAGGAACTTGTGAATTGGTGCTRCTTTTAATTGCACCCAAGGTAAACATAAAAAGCTGCTTACGCACAAGAGACCCTCACACGTAAAATCTTCACAAGTTAGAATATAGATAGACTTCCTCAATAAAAAAACATCACCTGAGAACCCCAAAGCCATTACTCACTTAGAGCATACTCCTTTCCTACAAAGGTCTTAATTCCAGGGCAATAAAGTCCTTCAAAACTGATTTTGTCTCTTCAAAAATAGCAAGCAGTTGAATGATCCTGTCTTTATCCAACAGATTCACAGACAGCACTTGTTTCTTTGACTGCTCACTGAAGCCAAGCCTAAAGCAAATATAGAGACCACCTTTGCTTTTCACATGTCACACATCCAGCTTAAAAAAACCCTAAAAAAAAATTAAAAATACCCTCATGGAATATAACACTATGCAAACATCCAAACAGTTTACAAAGGACAAGTGCATCCATGCTAATCAATCCACATACCTAGGTTTCTGTAGGAAGTGGTATAGATTACACTAAAACAAAGTTCAAAAGCTCAGAAACAGAATGGCTATGAAGCAAGACAGCACATCAAGACATCAATTTTTTCTTTTTACAATGTAAGATTGTAAAATATTTTACAAATATTGCCAAAAATTTTACAGCCCTTGAAAAGCAGTGACAGGCATATGAGCCCCTGAAGGACAGAAATAACTTCTGCAGCACAACCCCTGCCCTGCCCCACTAATGTTGTTTACAAAACCTAAACCAACTAAGTAAAAGACAAGCTAAAATTGACCTTCAATGAATTATTACGGATACTATAATCAGGATTCCTCCTCTAATTCCAAAGCACTGCAATCATTTCAATTTTTGAAAATAAGCTGTACTTAGATTTTAAGGAATAAAGTCTTGACATACCATGATAAATATCCTGTAGAGAGCCACCTCCACAGAACTCCATGCAGATCCATAGCTTGTCTCGTCTAAAGAGTGAATAAAACCATTCATTAGCTGTCAGATTTGCAGAGCACTTGTAAAAGATAAGTCAGAGGACTCAAACACTATAAAGCACAATAAAACATGCTCTGTATTACAGAAAGTACAAGTCAAATAATGAGTATAATTTAGTCCTTATGTGATACTTCACTGTCTAAACAGTAACTAATGAAAAAGTCAAATATTCTACTAGCAATAAAAACAGTATTAGTGAAACATTCACACTGATTTTTGTTGAAATACGTTTTTCTGAGAGTAGAGACAAAACAGATGTGGGTTCTTATTTCTTCCTTATTTTCACTTCTCCACTTTTTTCATAGCATAGGAGTTAACACAAAAAAGAAAAAAATACAAAACAAAAAGCCCCAGGAGTCTCTCAACTAAAATTTCTTTCACAGCAAATTAAGTGAAACTGTAGTGCTTTAGTAAATCTAGGCAGAACACAGCCTATGCTGTGGGTAAGTACCTGCTCAGATAAAGTCTTTTTCTTCAAAAAAACCTATGGATATTTTTGGTGGCAGGGAAGTTATTACTTCAGAAGGGAAGTTATTTAGCTCTTCTTCCCTTACTAAGGGAATCAATTCAGTGTGATTCACTGTACCACCACAAAAGGTGCTTTCCCAGAATAGACAATGGGCTGAAGGATTTAAAGGTATCACAGCCATTAACTCTATTGTCACTCAGTAATTTTCATTGGTAAGATGTGGCCACAAAAATGCACTGTGCAGAGCAAAAAATCTGGGACTTGCCTAGGCACTCCTGGCCATCAAATCACTCAGGTCAGAAAAAAATCCCATACAAGCACCTTAGAGCAGACAGTAACACAGGAGAACCAAAGGAAAGACCAATGGCTGCTCTGCAGCTCCCTGATGACCTGGTCTTGCATGTCTCACACTCATAAGGCTCTGTTAGAACAGCTGAGACATTTGTGATAGGGTTTTTGCAAGGCAGTGGTGGAAGTGCTGAGCTTGTCTCCTGGGCTGCAAACTGCAAGTGCTCTCACCAGCAGGTGACAGCTAGAATAGCTGCTGCTCCAAGGAGAATTCTGTCTTTCTTGGATGTCCTCCCCTTTTATGTCCAGAGTGCACATGGTCCTCAAATCTACATTCCCAGTTGCTTCCTCTAGTGGTTGGAAAGGTATTGTCCAAGCATTACAGCAGTTTTAAGCAGCAGAATTGCCTGGATGTTAACTCCACACATTTCAAGAGGTGAATTAAAGCCTTGCTTGAAATAGTATTAAAACTTTCCACTGAAATAGCTGACCAAAACCAGACACAGAAGCASTGTGACAACCCATGCAAGAAAACTGAGTAAGAAAGAACCACTGAAGAGACATCTCTAAGTCCCTTCTTTGTTCCCCACAATGATGCAGGACTCAAGATAGGGACACTTTTGGGGGCACTCATGGGCCCATGTGGTTGCATCCTGTTTGCTGCCAAAAGTAGCAGCACTGTGGAAGTGGGAAGAAGCCAGAACTCTCCCAGCAAAGAAAGAGACACGAAGCATTAAAGTGTTGCAAATTCTCACTTGCTTACTGGGCATTCACTTCCCAGTGTGCAAAAGCCCTACAGAAAACAGAAAAAGAACACAAGAGGATCAGGAGAGGTGACTACATTTCTTAGTTTCAATCTAGCCTTTTATCACTGTGCCTAAGCACTTTGAGACAGGTGAAGATCCCTGTAAGAACCAAGAATAACAGTGTAGTCTTTCTACAGAGCATATGGCCTGAGCAGCAAGTAAAACAGAGACAAGACCAACAGTACCACTGAGGGTCTGCAACTTAACACCCAGGCCAACAGGAAGGCAGAAATGTTACTGTCTGAAAAATCTCTACACAAAAAGAAGAAATCCTTGGGGAACAATATGCTGATGACTAGCAAGTATTGGACAATGGTATTTTTATTACTCTTCTTAGCATTGAAATATGCTTGGAAAACAAAAGGTCAGGCAGCAAAAGATCTCAAAGACAGTGACTTGATTGCCCAGACAAAAAAAGCACTCTCACCTCCAGCTCGAGTACAGAAGAGGCAGTGTTTCAATACAAAAATGGTCAAGAAAATTGAGTGCAACAACAGCAGTTGTTTCTGTACTGTTTTCACAYGAAATTTAAAATATCACCAGAAGCAGCTTTTTATTAGTTATGCTAAGCAATCTGTTCCCACTACGACTGGTTAAAAGAAGTAGCTGGTAAGACAACTGAGTACATTTGTCAACGTTTCTACAATGCAAATAACCTCACCTCCAGAAACAAACACAAAACCTTTACATTCTGGTCAGAAGTTCACATGTTGGAATAACAGACATTCTACTGAAACAGATTTAAAAGATACTATATACACAGACACTTCATACTTGACATACTTCTGCTTAATTTTCCACTTATATATTAGATTCAAAGCTTTTAAGCATCAACTTATTTGCAAGAAAACATGACTGTGGTCACTGAACAATTTTGCTGGAAGAAAGATTATTTAGAGAGAGACACTAGTAAATAGAAGATATTTGAAGGTGAATGAAAAAAATACACAAGTGGATAATACTTGGTAAATTATATTTTGCCTATGTCACCTTATAGATTTGTCCTTAACAAGGGGACAGGGACACATTTTTAAGTGAACAAAAGAAACAAACAGTACCTGAGATAGCTGCCAAAATAAGCAACAATGTTCGGATGTTTACAGTCTTTCATCATAATGATTTCCTGCTGCACAACAGCAAAATCTTCTCCTGAAATGCAGTAGAACGAGTATTTTCTTTGGCCTGGGTTATAGTCACATCTTAACTTTCACCACATGTTTATAAAATAAACATTCTTAGCAATTAAGACTAATTATCTGCAAGTTTCACAGACATAAATCAGCTGTAAATCAGTATTTATTAGCAAGGGCTTAGCAATAAGTAATGGTATTCTGAAGTTTCATTCTGGGACAGATGGACCTCACATTTGCTGATAGCTCTTAAAATACTGGCAATAGCTCTTTCTCAAGTCTTTATTTTCCTTGAGACCCCACTGTGTCCATCTGCATAAGCCCTGCCAATACCCTGGGTTCCTAAAAACACAACAAAACTTTGCTATTTTTGGCCACATGCCCATTCTTGTTAGCTCATCTTCCTAAGCAAAAAAAAACAACCAACCCAAAACCAGTCACTAGTAGACTGCTGCTGCAACATTCCAGCAGACTCCACAAGAATGTAAATTTATGGACTGTAACTCACATCCAGAGAACATTGACACAGGGGTGACATTTACCTGAATCTCACCATTTGGTACCATGGTTGTCCCAGTCTTTCTATCAAAGGCTCTTACCAGATGCGTACACTGAGAAAATCATGTGTGAAACTTAACACACAGCTGAGATGTTTTTCTTTTGGGAACATTTTAAGTTTTTCCCAGTACATTAACATACTGATGACCTATCCATTGAGTTATTTATAACCAGAAATATGATACTCCCATGTATTTTATTTAACTGACAGCAAATTTCAAATCATAAGCTGCAAGTTAACACCTATCTGTAGTGTGTTGCTGATGGCTTCCTGGCTAGACTTTTAAACACACAGACACTAAAGAACAGAGGAATTTATTTTCACATATGGACCTCCCTGAAAGGACACAATTCCTCCAGTCTGTGACCAGCATTTTCATTGCATTCAAAATGAAAGTAGCATAAAGCCTTAAAACAAGTCCCTAAACATTGTTAGCCTTCACTCTGCACACTGATTTGCAAAACTTCCAAAACTGGGTAGCTGAAGTCTACTTTCTGAGCAACACTCAGGTGTCCAAAGGCTGCCAAAAATACTGAAGTGCAAGATGCCAATCGTTCACCCACTATCACAGCATGGGGGCAAGTTCCCCCAGCTGCAGGGCATCCCCATGCTCTGCCCACAGCACAGTTAGCTGGACTGATAACCCATGTCATGCACAGCTAAGGACTCCAGCAGTGGGAACTGACGTAAGAACAACAAAGAAGCAGAACTACACAGGAGCACCTGAGATCACACTTTCAGTGTGAGGAAAAGAAGTGTGATTAACACACACTTTTTGAACTACCTAGTAACATACTGTCCTGTCTTGAACTTTTAAATGTGTATGTACTGTGAAAACACAGTATTTCTAACCCCATCCAGAATTGTAAGGGGGGAAAATGGAAGAAACTGAATACCTTCTTTCCCCTCTTTCCCAAACAGACCTTAAGGACCAAACCAGGTAGTTAAAATATTACACACACCCCAACATTAAATCTGGAAATGGAACACAAGCAGTTAGAAGTTAGACAAAAAGTCTGGGTGTTTTACTTCCCAGATTAATCCTATTCAACAGGCCTACTCTTATTAATAGAACAGACTGCAGGCTGAGAACTGATCTGTAGGGCACATGTGCTTTGTGAAATCAACACAGAAGCACAGTGCAAGCATAAACCTAGCAGTGAAGTCCTAATCAGACTCTCCAAAAGATTTTCAGGAAATGTACTCAATCTCCCAGATACTAATGTTCAGCTATTATTTAACCCTTCTTTTTAGTTCTTCCTCTACTCTTTTACCAGGCAAGTTTTTTGCCTTGCTGTCTTCTTGTGTTCCAGAAATTTTTATAACACATGGGTCGAACACAGGACAAAAAACCCCACAATTCTCAATGTAATTTTAATCAGCTTTCACTTAACTGCTTTCCAATTACATTTTTCCTCTTACATCTTGTCTAACATGATTTTTTTTAGAACAGTGTATTTTTTCCTACACCTTCTTTCAATAAGTGGACTTGATTGATTTTGTACAACAGTTATCTTAAGTACAAAAATATTTAGTTTCTGTGGCCTACTTAGTTAAGAAACCACTTACCTGGTTCTAGTTTTATTACTTTAATTGCGGCAAGCTCACCCGTGTTGACATTTCTAGCCTATAAAAAAACAAAAAAGGAGTATTTAGAAAGCAGAATTCAGCACCCACCTCTGCATTCTTGACTTGATGCTCTCTGACAGCAGTAGCCAAAGAGCAACTGAGGCACACAAGGGTTTAGCACAGAGGAACCACTTGTTAGGGAACACTAAACAGCTGATTTATACTGAGAGCTGAAGCTTTAAGACTGCTCAGGAAACTACAATGCCACACAACAATTGAATCATGCAAGCCGTCAACCACGCTGTGCTTAGGTGTGAAAACCCATAAACAAACCAACCACAAACCAGTCTGAAAAGCAGGTGTAACACATGTGAGTCTCTCAGCAGCCAAGGGATCCAGGGCACACCAAGGGCTGTGCTTTGAAGCATGTGGGACCCCTTGCAAGACTCCCAGATGAGCAATGCAATGCTTCTTCTTAATTTTGCTATGTGCAAGACCCCTTGAACCTTCTTCTCCAAAAACAACAGCCTGCCCCTTCTGCAAAGGGTTGAAAAAACCAAGGCAGTAATAAAGGAGATAGGGAGCATTCCCCTCAAAACATTCCCCTTAGACACACAGCAGCCAACTGCAGCAGCAATGACTCAGGAGCTTCACTGCATTTTCACACATGGAATGTTCTGAATTGGAAGGGATCCACAAGGATCAAGTCCAGTTCCTAAGTGAATGGTCCATACAGGGATCAAACCCACAACCCCGATGCCATTAGCACCATGCTCTGACCAACAGAGCTCTGTCCTGCTAAGGCCTCGGTTCTACTGAACAACCAAGGAAGCTACATTTTTGAAAAGCCATTAAGAAGCAACATAAATTACTGTAAAAATTATTTATCTTCTACAACTGTACCACTGGACTTCTAATTGAAAGCCAACAAGCCACTTGCCCAGGGCTTTCAGAGCAGTTCTGTGCCCCTGCACCCAGCCATGGAGAGAAGGCAGCAAAGCTGCTTCCCATCACTAAAGCAGCAGCAGCAGCTCCCGAAGGATGCCCAGCTACAGCCTCTTCTCTCCCCAGGGGAGGCTTGCTACTTGTGGGAGTACAGACTGCAGTGCCCAGGCTACCCCTACGCAGGGCTCAGAGCCTGCTTTTGCAAAGGCCAGAATTACAGGACCTATCACATGTAGCCAGCGATCCACCTTGTAAGCTGCTAATAGTCTCATTTAAGTCACTTCAGGAAGTCAGGACTCAGAGCCTTTATGGACTCATCAAGTATGTGCAAGGTTTGTTACATGGCAGCTTGGGACCTAGTTATGGAATCAAAAGTGGAGGGGAAAACGCCCCTAAGACTATAAAAAGTAAACAAGAATAAAGCTAGGAAGTAATGCAGAGGGTATTTCTGCGTTTAGAGATTTACTCAGCTCACTCCTTGGACAGCTGATCTCAAACCTCTCACTATTCTTTGGTGTGGCAACACTGCTGCAATGCTGGGAGCGCTGGCATTTGCAAATCATTTGCAGGCAGAGAGATTCTGAGACCAGTGGGAATTCTATGAAAGTCAAGGAGTAGTCCAAACCTGATTGACTGCAGAAAAAAAMCAGTTAACAAATAAATTTTCTCTGGCAGCCTTCCCTGTAAGTCATTATTTATCCACCCCACCAATGGCAGCAATATCTCCAACTATCACTGGTGGAAAAAAGATGCATAGACATTTAGAACAGCAAAAACACGAGCACTTTCATCTGTACCAGAGAATAAAGGCAACACATGAGAAAGTGCCACCATTGAAGCATGAGCTAGGATTTTTACTCTTTATTTCTTTTACTAACATACTCTCTCTACAGCAAGAAACAAACAGAAGCAAAATGTTCATTAATCAAAACATCAGCATTTTTTAACCTCCAAGACAAACAAGAAAAGTTACTGAAGCTTTAACAAAGCTGACCTGTGATCATCAGGGGGGCTTGTTAACATTTACAGACTTGTTTTAGGGCAACCTTGTACTAACAATATGATCAATGAGATACAACTGTAGTGGATACCAGTGAGAAGATCCTGAAGTTACACACTCTGCACAAGCCAGGTTGAAAACATTTCACAGGCCTGAGAAACCCTGCTCACGATATTTTTGTTTTATTTATTTTTAACAATACTATGTCCACCTGTCAGGAGTTTGTGTCACTGACTATGGCTCCACAGGTCCCTATGGAGACACCATGACAAAGTTTTCCTGGGTTTATGAAAGCCATAAAGGAGGAAGAAAATCTGATTTAATGCAGGCTACCAACACCTTCAGCAAGAGTAGGCTACCCTGTGCTTAAGGGCATAGATTAAAAAACATGACTCCAAGTTAAGAACCTGTATAAGTTATAATTTTGCATCTTGTTCCATTTGGGTTATCAGCATTGAAGGTGTTATCAACAGCAGGAATATGAATTGTCTTTGTTAATCTGAGTAATAAAAAGATTATTCTGATTGTAGTGACACAAGGGCTCCTTGTAAAAGCTAGGGATGGGAATAAGATACTCCTGACAGGTTTTACTAGATCTCAAACACCTTTCAGATCATTAGCTGTGAAGCAATTCCTCCTCCAAGCTCACTTGAATGAGAGACTGAGAATGACTGAAGCACCATATGGTTTTCAACACCTGTTGGAGCTGGCTGTAACCCTGAATTTGGGGATGCCTAAGTATGTACCACACAGCACCTCAGAATGTGGAGGACACTGTCTTAGACTTTTGTTTAGGAAAATCCCACTGAAATTGCCAGTTCCTTAAGGGTTTTGAGACCGGAAAATCAAAAAGCAGTAAGTGGGTGAAGAATGATTTCAAACAAGTATTTCTGAGCTGACAAAATGCAACTAAAATTTTAAAGAGGCTCAGGTAAGAAAACCCTGGCTCATTTTCTGTTACCACTCACACTCGTACCTGCTCTAATTCCCAGTCTTTGTGATGCTGGGGTTTACAGCACCACCCATTTCCATGAGCAGCATCCTTCAAATGCACATTTCACTGTGTCAATGGAAATATAGGTTTTCCAGAGGCAAAGATAGGCCTAGAATGCCTTCATCTAAAGGCAGACACTTTACCAAATGTATACAGCATTTATAGAATGTCTGCTCTAGAAAACTATAGAAGGATGCTAATTCTATCAGCAGCTGAAAGAATTATACTCTTCCAGAGATCTAGACTGCCATCTGAGCAGGAGTTTAAACTGCTAGGTCAAGCTGAAGGAGCACTACCTAATTAAACAGGAAATAATTACTAGTGTACTCTCTAACAACAGCAGGATATCAGAAAAAAAAAATATTAAAAATCGTCACCAACTAGAAACAAAAGCTAAAAACTGTCAGGCTTTGATTATCCTTCAAATGGAAACTGATAATATAAAGCATATAATGCTGCAACAAAGCCAAAAAAGCAAAAGTCTAAGAGGCTTCTGGTTTTGACCGCTTCCTGTGTGAACTACTGAACAAAATGATTCCTAAACAGGTTACTACTCCATGGGGAAACTGGTCCCAGTGTACAAAGAGGCTTCCTGAGCCTGATTAGCTACACTCTACAGGAAAATGCACCCAAGTGACTCCCCAGCCCTTAGAGCTCTTCTCTTCAGCCTCTCTCAAACCCTCACACATCCCCCAGCTAAAAATAATTAGCTTCCACATTCTGGTAGAAAGTGTAATACCACAACCCAACAGAGTGACAATTTTAGAAAGCAATGCTTTGATAAAGTTGATGTTAAACAAAAACCTCTGTGCAAGGCACAGATTACTGGTTAAGGAAACCACACTCCCAGAAATGAAGCCCTGTAGCACTTATTCAGTGCAGTAAAAACAGAATGGCAAAACATCCACCTCCCTCTCTGCCTACCTGACAAGCTTCAAAAACCAATTAAAGCTGAACAGAAATATGTCAAAATACAGACATTTACTCCTAACAAAGTGAAGAAGCTTTCAAGAGCTGTAATGTCAATCAGGAAAAATGGAAGACTAAAATGCCTATCAAAAAGTATTTCAGAAGCAGCAAACTGAAGAAGAATTGATGCCCTAGTGGATCATCTCAAGAAAGAGAAGCAAGGGCACACATATGTAGAAAAGAGGACACCAAAAATTAGAAGTTCATAAAAATTCAGGTTCATCTGACCTGGACATGTTCTTCTCCAGCAACACACAGAAGCTCTACCAGCAACCAGACACCCCAAAATATGGATGGCAGCAGAAAGCAGTAAYAGTCACCAGCTGCTCTCCAGAGATACCCACAGAACCTGAAGTTTTCAGCATGAGGCAGTTACACTGGTGGATACATGACTTCCCTCACCAAAACCAACCTCCCTGCCGAAGGGCTGGCAAACAAAAACCAGGCTTTCCTTTTCGAAAAATGAGACCTCAAACAACATGCATCCCAATGAGTTATGTTGTCTTCATTTGTTATCTGGCTGAAGCCATAAATGCCAAAAAGAACTGAAAGAAGACAAACACAGTATAATATACAACCTCTGCAGGATCAAGAATCTCAGTAATTACCACAACTGTTTGAATTTCAGCAAAATAAGGGCCTTTTTTGCAGTAAGGTTCCGAAAATCTTTGGAAGGGTCCACCTGCACTAGACAAATGACCTGTGAGATGACAAATTAAGTTCAACCTTTAAAAAAAAATAAAAATCACTGCTTTGGTTTAATAAAGGTACGCTGTGATATAAATGAATCACATGAACAAAATGGACCTACAATCACCTCAGAAAATACTTCCAAGCCCTGTGCAGTTACTACCAAAATCAAACATACAGGGATAGGGACAAACAGGAAACCTAACAACACAGTCTCTGTCAGAAAATCCTGTGAAAGCATTTGTGACCCAAACCTTAAAAAAAAGGCACAATTTACAGAGTATCTGGGACTAGGGATTGTTATAATACCAATTTCATAGCAAGAGACAGAAAAGTCTTCCTAAATGTGACAAAGATGAATGCAGAGCAAACAAAATTAAGCAACTACCTCATCTGACTTTAGGAATATTTCCTGAAACTGAGCAGGACAGGACACTATCTCTGATTCGCAATCAATAAACCCTAATTCTTCTCTTACACTTTGCTGATCACTGTATACAACTAAATTCTTTCCAAAAATGAAACATAGAAATACAAAAACCAGAAATGACCCACACAAGGAATACATGAAAAAATCAAGCAATTCACATAACACTTCATCTCTTACAACAAATTTGCACTGCTGCTAGCTAGAATATACGCACTACCGTAGAYTGTGAATATTTGATAGAGCGCTAATGGCATGATGTTACCCACTACCTTTCTTGCAATGAATCCATTATGATTTGCTCCAAGGCCCTTTTGAAAGCTGAACTTCGTTGGGAATGCAGACAACTGTAAAATATTGGCTTGAGCCAAAAATCCGTACTGGCAGTGCACTGACATGCCCCTTTCCAGATACCAGCCTAGAGAGCAGGACTCACAGCAGCAAGATTGTATCCATCTGACCACATCCTCCTCTCCTTCCAACCCCTGTAGTTCAGTCCATCAGCTCCTAGGTCAAACTTACTAAACTCCAGACCAGCGACTCAGCCTCTCTTTAATATATATATTTTTTGGGTTTTTTCTAAACAAACAAACATTTAAACCATGGCCTGGCCTAGCTCAGTTCAACAAGAACAGAGTAAGAGAAGTAGATGTCACTCTGCTCTGCATTCAGCTCCTGAATGCTTTGCCAAGAAATAAGGTTGCAGAAAGTCAGCATTTAGCAAGACTCAACATAACAAGACTGTCAGCTTATTAAGGCAACAATCCCTGCTTGCTAACAGCACAAACACTTTCTCTCTGCTAAGGGGGCAAAACCACAAATTACAGCTTGAAGCTGCCTGAGCACTCTGCTGAAACCCCACCACTGATGAGCACTGCTGGCACACAGCTGATTTCAGCTCCACACAATTATTTCATCCACCTCAAAGTTCACCTGCAGGTGACAGGTGAAGGCAAAAGAAAGGGGCTTTATGAAACCACTCATGAACATAAGATAAGGCATTAGTAAGCTCACATGTGGATGACACTTCAAAAAATATTACTACTTGTCACATTAGAAGTAACTGGCTTTCATTGTTGTTTTTGGGCTACTTTTATGCTTCACTTTGAAGACACCTTGGGCAAGACCTTGCCTCAGAATGAAACAGGCAATAACCCACACAAGAGAAAAGCACCTCTCATTTTCCCTACAGGGTCCACAATCTAATCAGAAAACTTTTATTTCTCATCTAGAAGAAATAATTATAATACTAGCCTAGTGCATCCTGGTCCTGCTATATCACCACCTATCTCAGCTGGTACAGGCACATTGTAAGCATCAACAAATCCACTCTGTGCCTCAAACAAGAAAAAGTCACAAGCAGTGCCAAACTGAAGGTTACTGCAATCTAAGTGTGATAAACATCAAGGAAACCTTCACAAATCTTTAACAGGTTTCACATGCACAGTGGTATTGCATACGTAAAAATTCCAAACTCTGTGGTTGAAGGTAACGTCCTTAAAATGAAACCATAAAGACAGATGACTTGGTTAACTCACATCCTTCAGTCGCATACAGAAAACTGAAAAAAAATCTAATTGATAAGGTATCAGAGTCAATACGCCAGTTAAACCTGCAGCAGAAAGATACACACACAATACAGAACAGTTAGCAGAAAAGCAAAAACCCAGAGCATACGGCAAGCAGACCTGGACACGTAAAAGGTCAGCACAGCAGGCAAATACTCAAAGAAAGCTAGCAAGGTGGGGCAAACAACATAAAACACCCTTTCAATTAAACAATTAATAAAGCAGGGAGTTAGCACACCAAGAGTGCAGTAACAAGAGGATTTAGGTCCTGAAACTTCCATGATATTTAAGAGAGATGAGATTAAACCAAAATCAGCCCAACTCCAACAAGACTTCATTCTAGGCTTCATTCACATAAAGTGAAAGGCAGCATTAGCACCAGCTGTGTGCACCTCAAACTGTGGAATGGCTCCGCATGTTTCCCTACATTCCTGCCTCCCAAAGCAAGTTTCCTCACACAAACCCTGTGATGACAAAAACAGGCCAAGAAGATGCTCAGAAAGTACACAGTTCAAACAGTGCTTCCACCAGGCCGCACACGACAAACTTCAGCTCTCCCCTCTGCTCCAAGGCCACACAAGAGCAGGTTACAACCAGCGTCATCCTATCCCAGGGAGAGGCTGCCACATCCCAACAGCCAGCTGGATACACAAATAACAACATGCACTGGCAGAGAAGACAAAAATTACAATATGCATCATAAAAAAAAGAGAAAAACTAACCCAAATTATGTTTAGCTGCTTTTGCTTCAGCTTTGATTCTATGTTTGCTGAAGTTCGGTCGGAATTCTGAAAGATTCTCACCCTAACGACAACAGTTCGCCCTCCCCAGGGTCACACTCACGTCTCACATCGACACAAACACAATACAGCGGCATTCCCACACAAGACGGCGACGGGAGCAGCGACCGGGACTAATACGACGGCATTTGGGCTGGAACGGAGCTAGTAAGCTGCCCACACCCCTACAGCSCCCGGCTCGCTCTGGAAGAGATCCGACCCCAAGCTCCGCCCGAGACACAGCCGCCCGAGCCGGCACCCAGCAGCAGCGGCCAGAGCCGACCGCCGGGGCGGCTCCACGGCCGCCGGAAGCCGGGACGGGGCCGGTCCCGCACCGCCCGCCGGCCCCAGGGGTGCCCCCTCGCCCGGCTCTGCCGCCCGGGGGACGCGGCCGGGCGGGGGCGGCAGGGCCGGGCGCCCACCGGGGCCGTGCCGGTGCGGCGGCGCAGACCCCGCCGGAGCGGGGCGGCCTCGGTGCCTTCGGGAGGGCCAGGGCACGCCGCTGGGCGACGGAAGCCCTCCCAGATTTTGGAGGACTGAGGTGCTTGACAGCGGAGAGGGGGACACAGGCGACATCCCCGCCGGGTCGCGGTGCAGCGCCCACCTTGTAAACGTCGCCGTAGGTGCCGCTACCGATGCGCTGGATGAGCTCGAAGTCCTCCTGGGGGTTGCGCCGCGACAGGTCGCACACCCGCCCGCCTCCGCCGCCGCTCATGGTGCCAGGGGAGGCCCCGCTCGGCCGCGACCCCCCGGGCCCCGGGCGGAGACGGGGAGCGAACGCGGCGGCCCCGAGCGCTCACCGCCACCGCGCAGCCCGCCCCGCCAACATGGCGCCCTCCACCGCACCGCGCAGGCGCGGGGCAGCGCCCGCCCCCTCTTCTTCCCGGGGCGACGCGTCCTGCGCGTGCGCGCGGCCGGCCCGGGCTGTGG
Organism: Cardinalis cardinalis; assembly: GCA_014549065.1. Lineage (NCBI taxonomy): Eukaryota > Metazoa > Chordata > Aves > Passeriformes > Cardinalidae > Cardinalis > Cardinalis cardinalis. The sequence continues at coordinate 18,058 of JACDOX010000574.1, read as the reverse complement.
CGGAGCCGGTCCCCTCGCGGCACCGCGGGCCCGGGGACCGCCCGCGCCCCGCCCCAGCAACCCAGCGCGCCCTCCCGCTAAGGCGGAGCCGGAGCGTGCAGCCGGCCCCCCGCGAAGCCGGGCTCATGGAGCGGCAGCCCGCGGGTGCAGCTGAGGACTCCCAAATTCACCAACCCCCCATGCACCAGGGACTGCCCTCCCTGTTCCCTGGTATCCATCTCCGGCTCTCCAGCTTGGGACCGGGCATTTGCCCGCAGCTGGGTGTGTGGGAACGCAGCGCTCCTTGTCCTAGCGCACACGGCTGGGAAGCCACTGAAATCCCAGCGTTGTCCAGTTGCCCGCATCCTCCAGGGGTGGATCCGGGAGATCCTGAGGCCCTTGCTGGCTTTTGGAAGGTATCTGCCTTTCCCCAGTGGGACACGGGAGGCACACGTTACAGATCTCCCCACATCTGTACACATGCCAGTCCCCTGCCACAGCCTCTTTGCGCACCCATCCCATGCACTCCGTCTGGACAACATCCTCCTCTCGTCCATGGGACAGCTTCCTCTTGTTTTGTGACTTTTTGGAGCACTGTGCATGTCCCCATGGGATAAAGCCCCCTCTCCTCTCAAACTAGTGATGCCACTGTAAGATTTTCACTCTTGCACACAGGTTTCCAGCGCGGAGGAGGCATGTGAGGTGCTTGCCTCCACCCCTGTCTGTGCTCCTGACCCCCTCTGTGCGGAGAACAAGCACCAGACAGCTGTGGGAACCCTTGTCCCCAGATGTGCAGCCCCTGAAGTTGTGTGGTGAGTGGGTGCTAGGGCACCTCTTGGGCTCTGTGCCAGTGAATCAGATGCAGCTTTTCCCCCTCGCGCTTCTGCTGCCAGTGACTGATGGGTCAAATAAACAGAGAGGGATGAGGGGGAACATTGGACAATAGGATACGCCATCTGCTCACTGCCCCTGCCTGCCTTGCCAAAGACACTGGTGTGGGGTCTTCCCTCTCTGCTGAAAAGGGTTGGGACAGGGGGCTGGGATTGGCCTCATTTCCATGTGTGATTATCAGAGCAGAAACAAAGCTGTGAAGAGCTGGAGAGGAGCTTGAGCTCTGGCAGGTGATGCCTGTGAAATTGCATATTGTCTGTCGGTGTATTTGTCCTTCCAACCACCCTGGACCATGCCTTACTGTCCTTGGTTTGATTTTATGACCTTTGCTCTCACAAGCAAAATGGTCTCAAACCTGCCAGATTCAGATTCAGGTGTCAGTAACTTTTCCTGGCGCATCACCGAGGTTTTTGCGGCACACTTTGCTGCTTTCTGCAGYGGAAGCACCAGGATAGGCACAGATTAGCTGTGCAGGGCTGCCACAGATGCTCTGAGAGGCAGTCCAAGGGGACTGGGCTCTGTGACAAGTTCAGAAGTAGCAGCAGCTCTGACCGAGTTACAGAAGGAAATGCCAGGGAATTTGAGCTCCATCCAGAAAGGCTGACAGATATCCTGCTGGGGAAAGCTGATAACCTTGTCACCCTTCTGCTCTCGCCTCTCAGTCTTCATTTTTATCCCATTAGAAGGGAACTGGCTTATAGTTGTTCCCATATTATGTTCTTGCCAAGTTCTGCTTTGATAGAAATGGTTATGAATGAAGAAAGCAGGATTATTTTCCCTCTTAAATCCTGCTTTCTATCCATGGCAGCTGCCTGTTCTTCCTCTGCTCTTGTAAAAACACCCACAGGTTTCTCTGGGAGTGTCTGTGTCCCTTCTCTTCAGTAAAAGAGACAGATGGAGCTGAGAGGTGTGTCCTCCACTGCCTTTGGAAACAGGTCAGATCAAATTAGTATCAGGCGTCATTTGCTTTCCCATGCTTTGGGAAGACTTCTCTTGCTTTCTCTTTTTCCTCCTATTCCTTGGATGTGGCTGTGGTAGGATAGTCAAACCATATGCTGCAGAGAGGCAGGCTGGGCTCCTCTTCAACACCATGGAGGAAAGTCAAATGAACTCAATAGAACTGCATTTGGGTATTGGACATTATTGTGAGACATTGGACATTATTCAGTCACTGCCCATAGCTTGAGGAGTTTTGGTGCCTTCGGGGACCACGAGCCCCAGCTGCACTCAGTGGCATGGCACCTCACAGCCACAGAAAACACCCTGCTAAGACTGGATGCCTTGTTGTTTCCAGCAGTGCTCACAATCCATCCATCCTGCTGCTGCTGCTCCTGCTTTGATCTGAAACGCTGGTTTGTGCTCTACAGCCCCAGGTCCTGGCCACTGCTTCAAGTGGGAGCTCTGGTTCTTTCACCAGCGTGCATTGGCAGACTCCACCTGGCTCCAGCCAGGTGACACCAATGCAATTTGTCACAGTTGAAAACCTCTTTGCAACTCTCTGGCATGTTTCTATGCCAGACTAAAGGGCAAGGCACTGCATCTGATGGTGCTGCAGAGAGAAAGTGGCCACTGGTCTGCCTGTCCCTTTTGTTTATGGGACTGGAGCTGCTGTGAGAGGGAGGGTGTCCTTAGAGGGTCCTGTTTGAACCAGGTGGGATCAGACATGGAGGCTGGAAAGTTATTTCTGGAATGCTGAAGGTTGTCTTGGTCAGGGGAAGAGCTGCATTTTTTAGTCCCAGGGCAGGGTGGCTAAAAAAGTGTAGGAAAGAATTAATGTGGTGGTATGAGGGAGGGAGGGAAGGCAGGCAGGAAGGCAGGCAGGAAGGCAGGCAGGAAGGCAGG
>JACDOX010000574.1:0-15070 GCA_014549065.1 Cardinalis cardinalis | reverse complement strand
AAGGAAGGAAGGAAGGAAGGAAGGAAGGAAGGAAGGAAGGAAGGAAGGAAGGAAGGAAGGAAGGAAGGAAGGAAGGAAGGAAGGAAGGAAGGATGTTGATGCCAGTGTATACTAGTCCTATACTGATATAACCCTGTTGCAGTCACTCCTGATATCCAGAGGGAAGAACTAAGCCTCACACTTTCAGGGATGACTCTAAGACTGTAAAAAAGCAACAGTACAGCCTGGTAATTTTTCCCCTCTCCTCAAACATGAGACTTTTATGTTGTACTTCACAGAAAAAAGACAATAAATCTTTCCAGCATGATGCCAACAGTCAGAATATTTGGCTTCTTTTATGCTCTCTTCCTGTTTTAACAGTTCCCAGAGCAGTTTCTGACCCTTCCTGACCTCAGACAGCATCTCTTCAGTACCTTTTCCTTGCAGCATCCCTTGTCCACTCCTGTATGCTCCCAAATGCCTTTTGCTGGTTGCTTCCCATTCATCTGAGCAAGCTCAGCTCCACTTCCCAAAGCACCCAGCACCCATGCTCCAGGAGGGGCACCCTGCAGGATGGCACCCTTTGCACTGAGTACCTGCTTTATTTGTGAAGCGACTGCACAGCCTTTTAAGAGCCTTTTAAAGAAGCCACCTCCATGGCGTCAAGCTAAGGAGCAAGGTGCCAGCAATGAGAGCTCATGCTAGCATTTGTTCTGCCAGGAACATGGAGGGCAGAAATGGCTTTTTTGAGGTAAATGGCGCCCCAGGGCAGCAATGGCTGCAGGGGCAAGGTAGGTGACATCTCTGTGGCATTTGCCAGATGGTGGCCCTTCAGGGATACCAGCTGGTGGTGCAGCCTGTGGCAGCTGGAATCCAGCCAGACCCCTGCATCACTTTTTCCTTCTTTTTTCTTACCCCGCCCCTCTTCCCCTCTTGCAAAAATAAGGTCCAGCCTGATCCCTGCCTCCTTCTCTCTCTGCTGCAAGTTCATGTTTCAGCCAGCACTGCCAGTGGCCAGCACGGGCTGCTGGAGGGAAGTTAGCAATAGCCAGTTCCCAGCAGGCAGAGTTCCTGCACATGATTTTGCATTAGTCAGAGCCTTGTTTCTCCTACTGCAGCACAAGCCTTTTCTAGGAAGATTTTTCTTTACCAGGAGGGGCATAAGTATAGTGTGAGAGGAAACACACTGATCATTTTTGCCCAGAAGCCCAGTAGTAAGCACTTCCCCATGTTTTTACATTTCTGGGAAATACTAATTTGTGTCTTTCAGAGAGAAGCAGTATCTTTTTGGAAAGGACAAGGGGAAGGGAAGAAATCCAGCTCAGATGTAATAGGCTATGTTTTATGAGTGCTGCTGGCCATCTGTGCACTGGCCATTGCTGCTGGTGGATCCAGGGTAACAGCTTGAAGCCCCACATTCTGATCTCACTGGGAAGGGTCCAGCAGGAACCATGTCAGAAACTGACAGCAGAAGCCACATGCTAAAAATAATTATGGCAGGACCTGTCTGCATGGAAATTCCACAGAATTTAGAAACTGGAGCATTTCTTTCCATCCAAACTACTTCAGATTTGAACTCTAGAAGGAAATAGAGAACAAGGAGTGTATCACTGCACAAAACCATGCTGCGCCCACATCCTGAAGGTCATATGGCTGAAGCTGTATGATTATGTGGTTCATATGATAGCGGGAAGTTCATAGCATAACTACAAAACTGCTGGTTTGTAGGAGCATTGCTGCAGCAGCAGTTTCTCTTACAGGTACTCACTCATAGGTGTGGGATCACTCCCACTGCAGGTCTGCCTGGCAYTGGCCAGCTGCCCTCATGGCTATTTCTAGATGTTCCTCCACTTCCTCTTGCTTGTCTGCCCACTCTTAATTTCTTGGGTTTGGTAGAAACAGACTGGAAAAGGATCATGGCTGGATTTCTGGGCTGCAGCTGTTTTTTGCAGGTGTGTTCTGGCAGCCAACAGCTTCTTTTGAAGCAAATCCTCATCCAGCACGTTGCATGTCTGCTCTTCCKGACTGTGGTGTTTCTTCTCCTGCTCCTCTAGGCCACTCCAAGATCTCAAGAACTCCCATTAGGCTTTGGCCTTTGTGTAATGTGTTGGACAGTATCTCGTGGATCACACCAGGAGCTCTTGCATGGCAAAGGTGGAGCTGCACTGACTGTACTAGGAATTCCTATTGCCTGACCCAGGTAGGGAATGAGAGCAGGATAATCAGTCATCCCCTTACAGCCTTGGGATATTACTTACTTGAGTTGTTGCTCAAGTGGAGTGGTACAATTTTTGATGGGCTTCAGAAAATTCCATTAACTGCCAACCTGGACTGTGGCCAGGATGGAAATTTACCAAACTAAAGCAAATCACCTTGTGACCTTATAAACATCGGTCCTAAGTGAGACTCTTTGAGCTGAAAACCCTGCCCCTGCCATGCTGTGGGTGGTATGGAATCAAACAGTTGTTATGGTTAGAAGAAAAAAGGAATAGGGAGGGAAGAACTTCAGTGCTAAGTGTTTAATACCACCATGTCACAGCTGGAGGATGTGGTTTCCAGCACAAAGGCCCTGGAAGTTCAGGGGCTCTCCCCTCAGAAGCAGGGAGGTGAGGAAGTGTGGGGCCTCAGCAACATTGACTTCTTTCAGACAAAAAGAGTTTTTCCAGGTTTTATTTACCCCCATTCCCTRTTATTTGTCTGGAGGAAGGAGTTTTTAAACCACAGAGACTCATTTGCCATATGGCCCAGAGCGGGAACAGTGCCATCCCTTATTTGGGGACAAACTGGAAATACCTTTTCTGCATTTGTGGGTTGAGGCTGAATCATTTACCTTTGTATCTTGTGGTTATTGCTATGTTTTCTTTTAGTAAATTGTTATTTTTTCATTTATATCTCTTTGCACTTGTCTTATTGGTAGAAGGGAGAGAGATTAAAAACTGTCAGGAGGTAACTTAGTTTGGAGTCTCTATCCCTTAAATTGTCTCAAAATGAGACAACAGTGGTAGAGACTCCACTCCTTTTTTCATTACCCAGGACAAGATGTCTCTCAGAGCTAGTAACCCTCATGTGAAGCTGACAATAGGACCAAAATCCTTGAGGTTCAGCCCTGGCTCATTGAGAAATGCCAAACATTTCACTGAACACGAGAGGAGGAGATTCTGTCAGAATTCATCCAAGGTTACAATCCCTCCCCACCCCCCTCCATCACACAAGTGCCAGTGTTGCCCATGATGCACAGCATCCACACATTCATTGCTGTAGCAGTGTTTCACACCTATGGAACACAGGGAAAGAATAGGACAGGCCCCTGGAAGGTCCCCTGGGCTGCCCTGCAAAGGGCATGAGCTCTGTCAGGAATGGAGCAGGCTCTGTTGATGGAACAGAGAAGTCAATTGTGCAGTAAGGGTGGATGGTACAAGGTGAACATGAAAGGGAATGGGAGAGGGAAAGGGTCAGGTACAGATCACTGTGAGCATAGGACTGGGAAGAAAAGCAGGGCGATGTGAGAGAAAGGTTGGTTGAAGGACAAAGGGGTGGGAGAAGAAAGAAGGGGAGGTGAGAGGCAAGGGTGGTGGAACACGAAAGTGTTTTGCCTTAATGCAAAAATCAATTAGATGGTTATTAGACGACAGCAGAAAAAGTCACTGCCAAATGAGGCTAGGAAGTACTACCATATAAAGCAGACTAAAACCCAACAGATCAATTAATTGATCTGGGAACAATCAAGATGCCTGGAAGCAATGGTAGGAGAAACCAGCAACAGCACTAAGCAGAGCTTTGTGGTCAGCCTTCCCTGGACTTCTATGCTTGGCTTTACCACTGAGCACTGAGCAATGTCTTTCAGCAAACAGGTAGGTCCTGTTGGACTCATCTCATACCTGTTTATGTGGTTGTCTTGTCCTACACTGGTCAAGACAGAAATACTCCCTCCAGGGGGTTTATAGATTCAGATCAACAAGAAGTTTCATCTTGGCTCTACTTTGGGTGAAGAGCATGAACAGCCACTGGTGACATTAAACTGGGAGGGTGGCCACCTAACAAATGGCTGCCCAGAGGAGCCTCAATCAACATGACAAGTAGCACCCTATGGTGTCCAAGGAGGAGAGGAGCAGAGCTCTGCACAAGGGGTGACACAACTCTGTGCATTCAGCCAGGCTGGAAGATTCAATCTGCTCAACAGCCCTTCTGAGAAGGATTTGGGGTTTCAGCAGACAACAGGCTGACCATTAACCAGAAATATGTTTCCATCACAGATAAGATAAACAGGCTGCACTAGCAGCCACATGTCTAGCACAGCCAGAAGAGTGATTTCTACCCACTCTGTCCAGAGCTGGTGAGGCCTCTCCAGGATTCGTCTCCAGCGTTAGGTCTTCCAGTTCAGGAGGGATGTGGCAAAAGAGGAGAGGAGCCAGATGAGACAAAAATGGTTAGAGATCTGGAACACAGTGCTTCTGAGGAGAGAGGGCTGGTCTTGTGTAGTTTGGTGAGAAGAAGGCAGAGGGGACATCTCCCAGGAGCCTGTGACTGCTGGAAAGGCAGTGACAGACATGAGAGCAAAACTCCTGCACCATGAGGCAATGCAGCAGGGATCACAACCATAGAATGCGGCTTGGGAGGTCCAGAAGTAGATCTCAACAACAGGAAGTTTTAGTCTCCTGAAATACAATTAGCTTTTAAAGTCTCTTCACTTACCCACCCAAAGCACCTTGCCAGAATCAAGGGAAAAAACAAACAAAAGAAACCAACAAAAGCCCAAACAGCCCAAACCCCAGACACACTACTAATTGTATCTCCATCCTAATCATAGCAGAGAAACACAATGCAGAGTCCATCTCAGCTTGCCAAGTTGCAAATGCTTGTCCAATGTAGCATCTGAAAGCAATTTGCACTAATTTTCTATAAAAATACTTCACTGTCAGATCAACAGCAATAGGAATTAGACCACCCCCCTCCTACCCCACAAATACCTTTTGTATAGATTGAAAGAACTGCTAAGAGCTCTCTCTTTTTGGTAGAATTTTCCCACTTGTTTCTTTGCAGGTAGACATCATTCTTAGTTGTTCATCCACTTGGCAAGTTTTCTGTCTTCCACACTGTGCCCTTGGAGTAACATTACCAAGTGAGGAAAAACATTCTTTTTGCTAGAAGTCTCTTCTCTTCACATGAAAAAGCTAAAGCATACCCAGTAGACACATGCAAGTGCTGCAAAGAAATAACACAGAAAATAGTTTATTTTCCACTCCAGGAGATCTCAATAACAACATCTCAAACTCATCAGAAATAAGCTTTAAAGTAATGCTGCAAAACACATGGGAAAACATACATCCAGCTCTCAAAAAGAGCAGGAAACTGCTTCAGGCAAGATGTGCTTCYAAAAATACTGCTGAAGGTGAAAATACATTTACATTTAATATTACCACATTGGTTTTGCAGTTTCATAGAATCATTTAGGTTGGAAAAAACACATTAAGACCATTCAGCCCAGCCATTAATCTAACACTGTCAAATCCACCACTAAAACATGTTCTTATGTGCCACATCTACACATCTTTTAAACACCCCAGGGCTGGTGACCCAACCACTTCCCTGAGCAGCCTGCTCCAATGCTTGACAAACCTTTTGGCAGTCTTTCTTTACCAAAGATTCTCCTCTCAATACCAAGAGACTTTGACTAAACAAGGATTTTGGGACTCTTATCACATAACACTATTTTACAATACAAAGATTTTAAAGACTTTTAGGCATCTTCCACCTCTCCTTAAAATGAGAGAAAAGCAGTACYTTAAGACACCCAAAGAAAGTGAGCTGAGCTAACAAATGGCACATGATTTGTTCCAATCAGCAGGGTTCCACTGGATCACTGCCATACTGATTTTCAAGTGTATCAGGATTTACATTATGGTTAGGTGTTCAGCCTGTTCTGTCTGTGCAGAACTCAACACCACTGACATTTCAGATGCCAGCTGCAAATAATAAAACACCTAAGCATGTCAAGTATCATGGCTCTACTCAGTAGCCTGAAGCTCCAAATGGAATTTAAACTCCCTAACTTCAAAACTTCCTAAATGGGATAAATGGGCCCTAACCTAACTCCCAAACATTTCTAACCTAAGGAGTTATTTTCATTAGTTTAGCAAGGAATATGGATCTAGCTTTTTCAGCCCTGGTATTCTTCCATGGATCAAAGGCAATATCACCTTCAAACCCCATTTTTGGGTTGCTTGAGCCTCCCACCAGTCTGCAAATGAAAACCCTTCCCACAGCAGAAAAAACTTCTCAGGTTGAAAAGGCAATTCTGAAGCGAGCTTTTCCTTCAGAAACGTTAAAAGGTCTGTCCTTTCCCTGTTGCACTGATTCTTTAAGGCTTTCAAACTCAGAAAATGGGAAAATTGACCATTTTTTGCAATCTACTCTTCCTAGTATATGAGGAAGGATTACACTTGACTTTGAAAGAGGGGAAAGAAGGGTAGCCTGGCTCAGTTCATGATAAATGGATTGAACAGTCTTACTGGTGGTGCCAGCCATTCATGGTGATGAATTCCCTTCCTCACCTCCAACTTCCCAAGGAAATATTTTGCTTAGCATGGCCCAACAGAGTAAATAAGACCAGAAAAGGATGGGCCAAGGGAAGGATGATCAATGCCAACTGACATAAGATTCTCCTGCCATTCTGCGGGGCTGCCTCGCCTTCACCATACTGCCACCACATTCCTGCACTGGGTGAGATCGATCAACACTTACTGAAGACCAGTCCTACAGAAGGGGCTTCTTTTCAGCCAAGAAATGAAATAAAGGAGCAGATGGTTTGAAGTGCCCAATTGAATCAGCCCACTATTAGTTTGGCTCAACTCTGAGGCAAAATGACAGAGTGAGGGCTGAAAGGAAACACCTAAAAGCAGATCAGGTGGTGAGCTGGATATTCCAATATACAGGAACAGAAAGGAAAATGCACATTGCTGTTTTCTGGTCTGAGATCCTTCCTGCCAAGAGGGGGTTGGTGAAAGCCTGCTAGTAAATCTGCAAGGGAGGCCTATGTAGACCTTAGCCAAAAAAGATTATTGCTTTATTTGCCTGGCCATGCTTTAAGCTTGCCTAGGTCATCCTTTCCTCTTTCTCCTTTCTGTTGTTACCATGCCTTGGAAAGAATATTTGTGAGCGTGGCCCATGCAACAAACTCATTTTTTGTTAGCTTGCATTGCCACTTCCACAGCTTGCAAGACAAGCCACAAAAACCTCCACAGGACAAGTAAAAGATTCAGACTTCCCCAGCCTGCATAGGATAAGACCATAGAAGCAGAGAATCTTTGGAATAAAGCAAACCTGAAGATGATGAATGTCACAGACCATCATGACATTTACACAAAACCCCAAGCATGTGAAAGGTCTCAATTTCCTGGACAATATCCAGTAGGAGCTGTATGTCTTTTGTAATCTTCAGCTTCTTCCCAATAGAACATTCAAAGTCACAGAGCCAAAGCTTTCTGAAGGCAATGGCAATGCTACAGAATAAAGGCAGGTCTTTATCTGTGACACCCTGAGAAATGAGCAGCAGCTATGCCCCTGCTCGCCTTGCAAAACTGCCAGCCAGCTCTTCCATGGGTTATGCAGCCAGTTTCACACTCCTGTACTTATTCTCACAAACAGCACTATAAAGCCACCAACCCAATGCAGGCTGGGAAGTGAAAAATGCATGAGAGTGTGGTTTAGCTTCCAGGTTCCCTGTTATTAGTGCTATGAGAATATGACTCCTAACAGTGGGCTGCATGGTTGCAAATTAATTGCTGCTTCTGAACATTTAGTACATCTTTGCAAGCAAAATGCAAAAGAAGAGCTGATCTTCAGAGCACTTAGCACAGATGTTCAGATGCACACTGACAAATGCCTAGGAACCCCATGTTAATTTCTCTTCATCCCCTTTTTCTCCTCCCAAGGATCAGTTTTACAGCCCAAATCACTTGGCATCTGCCAGAGCTAAAGTCTCTGATGCATTTCCCAGGAGCTTCTGCATCCTGGGAACTGTCAGTTCCCTTGACAATGGTGCTACACTGCACCCTTGTGATGATGAAGGCCGGTCACATGCTAGGCTGTACTGGCCAGAGTGTAACCAGCATGTGAAAGGGCAAAATTAAAGGTCCTCCATCCCTCTGGGTGCTCAAAACTGACTGGACAAGGCCCTGAGCAATCTGATGTAGCTTTGGAGCTAGCCTCACTCCCAGCAGATGACAGGATAAAAGATCTCCAGCAGTCCCTTCTCACCTAAACCCCACTGTGATTCTCTGCCAGCCTTTCCAGAACTAGAGATGCTTCTTGGATCAAAACTTGCAACATAACAATTTTATCTACCAGAGGAAGGACAAATAACCTACAGTTCTTCTCAAAACATACGGAAATAACAGCTTCTGACCAGTGATAGAGACAGCAAGTATTTGTTGCATATTAGAAAAGCTTGACATTAAAGTAACTCTCATTATCCTTGACACCAAAGCAAATCACATCTTTAAAGTAAGAAATCAAGCTACATATGTTGTTATTAATAGGAAATAATATTTCTTACCATTCCTGAAAAAAATAATATTGCAACATAGCAAAAAAAACCCCACATACTTCATCATCCATGCACATGGGAAAAACACCTCGCTTCTGTCTGAATTTTGTGAATTTCGCTTTTGTCTGAATTTTGTGAATTTCCTATGTAGGACTCACCTAGACCCAGGCTTTAAGGTCCAGAATGAGGTCACAAAATTATTTCCTTAAACCCAGCTCATGAAGAAAAAGAGATTGCACCTTTTAGGAGAAATGTAACTTCATTTAAAATACTCCTACTGCAAAACATCAACAGTTCAACACTGAGCTTTATGAGCTCATGTCATACATTTAAGTTACAAGCAACATTTTATCTGGATTTGCCTTGTGTGTGGTCCCATTAGACAGAAAAAAACCCCTCTCATTATATGTATTTTTGTGATATTTACAAGTTTACATTATGGTCTAGGATGAGCATAAAGCCACACTCAAGATAACCTTAAGTTAATTAAACCCCATGAAAACTGAAAGACACAAAATGGGATCACATACCCCACAGTTTTATTTGTTCCCCCACAAAGCTGTTAAAATGTCATTCAGAGCCCTCCTCTTTCAGCAATGGATCTTAACCAATGACAACTTCAGCCTATTTACATGCCAACTGTTATGTGAATTTGATTTGGGAATAACTGCTTTTGATACAAACAAGCCTATAAAATAAGGAGTTTGCTTAAAATGAAATAGTGGTTTAGGGTTTTTTGTTTACGATTCGTGGTAGTGTCTGGTAAAAAATTACATTGATTTATCCTCTAAAGTACAGGTGCAAGTTTGCAGCATTCCTTTTGCATCTGTGCTTGTGGGTTGATTGTTAGAAGCCTGTTATAGCGCTTCTCTTAGCCTTCCTGGGAATTTCAAGGAAAGGACACCTGTTCATTTCTCCCTTTGTGTCTTTGTGCATGAGTTGACAGGTCCACCCTCAGCCTGAGAGTTTGTTCTTTGAGTCAGCTCTGCCTTATGGCAGCTGCTTTGCTCAGCTGGCCAGCGAGGTGGGCGAGGCAGATGCATTTTTGCTCCTCTTTTTGCTCCTCCATGCTGGGGCTCCACAAAGAAAAGGAATGTTAACTGTAAAAATACATTCATTGACACTAGATTTGCCTATATATTATTGCATTTTCCCCAAAAGCTTCTAATAGAAGTCCATACAAAACAACCATTTAATGTAATCATGGGATACAGCCTATGGGGTAATGCACAAGAAATGAATGTTGTTAATTTGACTTAATGTGAACAGGGCTCTAGTGAAAATAGGATCATGATGAAAGCAACAGTAGTGATAATTTTGCTTACAGAAAATTACTTACCACAGGTAATAAAAATGTTTGCTTAAGTTATTTTTATCATAGCTCAAGAAAACCTTGTCAGAGACACAGTTCCTGCCTCCTGTGGCACAAAAGCTGTTTTGGGGAGTCTATGTAAAACCACCCCAGTGCGAGGATGGAGAACATATTGCACGGTCTGTACATAACTGTGCTCTGCTGGGGAAGATCCTCAATATTAGAAGAAAGTACTATGATAGTGTTTTTACATTTTTAATATTTCATAAAATCTTAATCAGAGAACACTTTTTTGAGGAGACTTATTTTTCCACAGCTGTTCTACCTTTTTGTATATAAAAAGTAAGCAATCACAAGGTTATGGAATATCACGAAAAAAATATTTTGTGCCCCGTCATGGAACTGAGGAAAGATTTAGAAGAAAAACCTGAAATTGCCAAGCTTGATTGGTGCTCCAGTTGCATTTTTTGAGGGGTGTGTGTAGGTGTCATCTTCCCGTTATGTCAAGATATCATCCATCTTTCTCCTCAGAACACCATCCAGCACTGTAGCCAAATGTTTCAAGTAATTGTCCTTTGGTACCTTGAGGCAGTGTGTTCCTCTGCCACCTGAACCGGGACGGGGAAAGACACGATCCGTTTGCAGTCCCAGGCAGAGGGGATCACAGCAAAACCTCTTCGTGTCTTCCCCAGTACTGCAGATCCAATTGCAGGCGCTTGGTGGAGCAGGAGATTTACAAGTTGCAATGAACGCTTAGTTCTGCGTGTGCATAACGAACAGCTCACATTGCTGTCGGAAAAACCATATTTTTTCACTACAACCACTTGTTTCTTCGCCAGCTCTCGGCATAAAGGATGGTAAGAGGACAATGGTACAGGGAGCTCATGTACCCTTCAGTTCCGTTCTCGCCCTCAGCTGAAGGAAACCTGCACATGGAGTAGCACTGCCTTTACAATGAACCAAAACAGTAGGTTTAAACTAGATATTCAGAAAAAAACCTCTTCACTGTGAGGGTGGTGAAGTGCTGGAACACCGCTGTCAGGATCTCTGGTTACTTCTCTAACAGGAATTGCTTTGGGTTTTTATTTGTTTGTTTCTTTCTTTCGTTCCGCGGGCCGTTGGGTTCGCGGAGGCAACGGAGGAACGGCCGCGAGCTCTGGCGGCTCCGCGGCAGCAGCAGCAGCAGCAGCAGCAGCAGCGCTTCTCTCGATCGGTTTTCTGCTCGACTTTTCGCTCGCTCTCCGTCCCCTTCTCCGTCTAACACTTCCTCCACTCCCGTCCCGTCTCGTCCCGTTCCGTCCGTGTTCCGCCTTTCCCAGCGTGGCTCATGCCGCGTCCCGCAAGGCGCCCGTGGGTGGCTCAGCCCCCTGCCCGACCCTGTTCGGGCCGCCGCAGTCTCGCCCCCGCCAGGCTCCTTCCGGACTGGCTGTGGAGCCTCTGCAAGAATCTCTGGAAGAGTTCCTCCCTCTGGTTGTGCTGGGGCAGCAGCGTCCTCTGGCTCTGCCTTCTGCGGKCTCTGGCCCGGCCCCGGCCCCGGTCCCGAACGAAGCCCCTCCCGCGGCTCCGCCCGCAGCCGCCCCTCGGCCGCCCGGCTCCCGCCCTGTCCCCGGGATCTCCCGCAGGAGCTTCCCCGGTCCGAGCTCCGCCGCTCGTCAGTTCGGCCGCCGGCCCCGAGCCGCCGATGCCCGGGGCGTTCGTGTGTCCCGGGCAGAATGGCGAGAGCGCGGTGCCGCCCGCACGGGCGGAGAAGCCTCTCCTGGAGCAGCTCTACTGGGAGGGCCCGCTGCTGGGCAGCGGCGGCTGCGGCAGCGTTTACTCCGGGACCCGGCGCGCCGACGGCGCCCCGGTAAGAGACGGGGCCGGGTCGGAGGGGGGCGGCGGGAGACGGGAGTGGGCGGCGAGCTCCGAGCTCAGCGCGCCGCTGGCCTTGGCTTCCAGGTGGCCATCAAGCGAGTGTCCCGGGACCGCATCTCGGAGTGGGCGCGGCTGGTGAGTGAGCGGGGCCAGCAGAAGCAGCCGGCGGGGCGTGCCGGGCGGGGCTGAGGCGAGGCCCGGCAGGGCGGGAGCCGGGGCGCTGCGAGAGGAGCGGGCGTGGAGTGAGCGGGGGCCGCGCAGCGTCCCGAGCCGGGCCGGGGGTGCCGAGGGCGAGGCGCAGGAGCGGCGCCGCTGACGGCATCGCGGTCCCCCCGCAGCACGAGGGCGCCCTTGTGCCCCTGGAGCTGGCGCTGCTGTGGATGGTGTCGTGCCCTGGCTTCCGCGGCGTCGTGCGGCTCCTGGACTGGTTCGAGGTGCCCGAGGGCTTCGCGCTGGTCATGGAGCGTCCGGAGCGCTGTCAGGACCTCTGGTACTTCCTGGACGAGCGGGGGTTCCTGACGGAGCCCGTGGCGCGGGGGCTGTTCGGCCAGGTGCTGGAGGCCGTGCGGCACTGCAGCAGCCGCGGCGTCCTGCACCGCGACATCAAGTCCGAGAACGTCCTCGTCGACCTGGCCACCGGCGAGGCGAAGCTCATCGACTTCGGGTGCGGCACGATCCTCCAGGACACGTTCTACACCCGGATGTCAGGTGAGCCCAAAGCCAGGGCTCAGCCGGGCAGCGGAGGTTCCCCCCCTTGCTGGCAGAGGGAGAAGAGGGAGGGAAAGACAGGGAATCGTCCTTCAGCCGGCTGCAGCCGAGTTGCTTTTCGGCGKGGCAGGGGCTGGCTGTTGTGGAACGGGAGCTGGCTGGGAGGGAGGGAGGGAGCAGCATCGGCCTGATGAGCTGTGCCCGTGTCCCGTAGGAACGCCGG
Source organism: Cardinalis cardinalis (assembly GCA_014549065.1). Lineage (NCBI taxonomy): Eukaryota > Metazoa > Chordata > Aves > Passeriformes > Cardinalidae > Cardinalis > Cardinalis cardinalis. Next base: position 2,449 of record JACDOX010000574.1, on the reverse strand, counting down.
AGTACAGCCCGCCGGAGTGGATCCTCTTTGGCTGCTACCATGGCCAAGCAGCCACCATCTGGTCCTTGGGCATCCTGCTGTATGAGCTGGTCTGCGGGCACCTTCCTTTCCACACCAATGAGGACATCATCCGGGGCCAGCTCTCCTTCCCGCCCCGGGTGTCTCAAGGTGGGGATGCGCCTTCAGCGCATGGGAGGAAGAACGGGATTGGGAGAGGGCAGCTGGCACATAAGCATCCTGCTCTTGCAGCTAGTGAGGAGGTGGATCTCCTGGGCTTAGCTGGAGGACGTGGCACATGTGCCGGCCTCTGTGCTGCTCTCTTGCGAAAGGGATGATTGCTGGGAAGCTTTGTGTGCAGCCCCGAGCACTCCTAGTATGGCCTGGGCATCATTGAATCCGGGAGAGCATGGAGAGGAGCCTTGTCCCGCTGACCAGCGGTTTCTGGTTTATCTCTGCAGAGTGCCAGCACCTCATCAGGTGGTGTTTATCCATGGATCCCACAGAGAGGCCATCCCTGGAAGACCTTTTTGAGCATTCTTGGCTGCAGGACCCCCATGTGGGCCAGGAGACAGCAGAGATCCATCCCTCTGCACAGTAGGATCCAGCAAGTACCAGCTGCATGTGTCTCGTGGCACTGGATGAAAACCCCAGAGCATTTCCCTGTGGCTGTGGCACAGACGAGAGAGCGCAGCCGAGGAGATGCTTCTGCTGGTCCCTGGCAAGGTGTGGAGGGAGCTCAGCGCTCCCTGTCCTGTTGGAGAATTGGTGGCAGTGCAGTGAAGTTGCCACAGACTGGAAAAGGGGAAGCATCCCCTGCAGCTCAGTGGCATCGTGATGTCCTCACAAGCCGAGGCACAGCTGGCGTGTTCTTCTGGAGCACAACGTGGAGCTGGGAACACCATCCTGGAGCTGGCTGCTGGCAGGGCAGAGCCCGTTGGCTTTGGCTGCGGCCCCTGCCTGGAGGACACGCTCTGCGCCCCGATGAAATCAAGATGAGTCCCCAGCCGGTGCAGGGGTGGGGGATGCTGGTGCTTCCAGGCATGGCAGGGCTCGGCTGGACCATGTGTTGGAGGTTCCCTGCTCAGTGGCAATGGGGAATATTAATTTTTCCGCTGGTCCCCAAGCTGCTTTTTGTCAGGACAGGGGATTGGATGTTGTGGAAGGGGAACTGGCTCCTGGCCTTGCTGACAGCTTCTGCCAGCCACCCTGGGGCAGGGGCAGCCAGCCTGACAAAAGCATCCATCCATGTGGATGGGGGGCAGCAGAGGGGGATGGGTTCCGAAGCCATGCCCCAGCTGGTCTGCTTTGCAGACTCTTGAGGAAGGGGTGGGTTTATGGGAGGGAAAGGTGGGGTTTTTCTCCACCCATGAAGAGGTTTAATTCTCGCATGGAGTGGTCAGACCCTCCCTAGGCCTGTGATACAGTGATAACCTTTGACAGATTTTCTTGTTTCCAGGTCTTGTTTTGAAYTGATTTTCACGCAATTGTTCTTTTTTTCTTTTCCGGGAAGATTGCACCTGGTGCCCAGACCAGACGGGGAAGCACCTGAACTGTCCGTGGAGCACGTCCAGTGCCAGCGCTGCCCCTGTGGGTGGCATTCCCTTCAAGAAAGACGAGGATCTCGTGCGGGATCGGCTCCTCTCCTGGCAGCAGGTCTCCAGACGTGGGTACCCGGCTCCCCAGCTGGGCTGGCAGAAGGGCTCCGGGCAGACGGCAGCGGGCACACGGGCATCATCCCGCTCTTGCAGCTGCTGAGGAGGTTGCYGTGCTGTGCTGAAGCGGAGCGGGTGGAACGTGGAATGCCACGCTGCTCTCCTCTAAAAACAGAGAATGGGTTGGGAGGTTTGGGCTCTGAGCACAGCCAGCAGCCTGGCCCGGGCACAGGCTGTGGTSGGACAGGGGGGACAGGAGCCTTCTGTGACTGACTGTGGCTCTCTGGTTTCTCTTTCCAGGCTGCCAGCACCTCATGCCATGGATAAAGTACTGCTCGGCCTGCCGGTCTGGGAGGGCTRGTGGGCAGCAGGTGTTCATTTGCTGTCCAAAATAAATAATTGTGTTGTTGTCATCATTGGAGCGTTTCTTTCATCCTTTCCTGAGCTTTTGCCTCCTTTCAGGGTAATCCTTTTTTGTTCTTTCTCAGCCATAAATAGCATTTTGCAGGGGGGGTAAAGTAACCTAAAAWATTCAACAACAGCTCCTGTTGCAGGCCCCTGGACACAAGCGCTGGCCCTTTTCTATGGGAACCAAAACTCACCACCCCAGTTTCCTGCTGTCAGTTTGCAGGAGGCATTTGGCATTGCCAGGGCAGCCCGAGTTGTAGGTGGTGGCAGGTGGGGTCTGGGAGACATCCTTGGCTGTTTGGAATTTGAGGAGGTGGCAGCCCTCTCAGGGCCAGAGGCCCCTGGGTACAAATGCTGGCCCTTTTGGGTGTCAAAAAACCTCATCCCCC
>JACDOX010000573.1:167936-180013 GCA_014549065.1 Cardinalis cardinalis | reverse complement strand
GGACAGGATCCTGGCTCCTGTGCCACTGTCCCCTCCCAGGGACAGGATCCTGGCTCCTGGGGCTCCATCCCTTAAGGAGAACTGGGAGGTGCATCCTGCAGTCTGGCCTGCCACAGGGCACACGCAGGGAGCCCCTGGGTCTGGGGTTTGCTGCTGTTTGAAATTCTGGAAATGAACCCAGGCTGGGCTGAAGAAAAGCAGCTTCAATAGGCAAACTCGACTGGCCCCTTGGGTAAGCTGCTCCAGTCTCTGCTGTCCTCGACCAAAATGCTTTTTTCTCTTCTGATCTTCAGTTTCCCACTGTAGCTTCCACACACAGGTGTTCTGTTCCTTGTTTTTAGGTCCAGCCGCTAAAGAGAAATGTTTTCCTGCTTTTCCTGTGTCTCAGGTGCTGGGTAACTCCACCTGCCAATGCTCTGTGAGGATGGGGAAGCCGAGCCCTCACTGCTGCAGCCCTGGACTGGTTTCCAGCCCGCTTTCTGTCAAAAGCCCCTAATTAGATGCGTTCTCTAAGGCCTTTGCAGTGTTTGTAGAGTGAGCAATCACCAAATGCTACATTACAATTGTACAATTAGCAGTGCTCCATTGTTAATAATGAATTTAAGGCTTGTGTGACAAGACTGGAGGGCTTCCATGCGGAGGGCTGGGGAGGATCTCGTTTGCATGACAAAAACCAATCTGGCCCTGGCCTGCCGCTCGCTGGCTCTGCGTCTGAACAGGGGCAGCATTTCAACCTCCAAGTGGAACTCAGCGACTGGCACCTTCTCATGAGGAGGGAAATGTCATTTCAGTCCCGTGGCTGAGATGATGAGGATGGAAACATGTCTAAGGGAATCTTGTGGGAGCAAATGAGGCAACATTTCTGAAGAAAATGGCACTCCAAATACCATTCCAGCCTGGCTTTTTATTTTTCTCAAGCGGTGTCTTGGAACCCCAGACTCCCTATTAGCTCCTCAGAGCAGGTTTGTGGGCAGTTTGTGGTTTGTTTAAACAACCCACCATGATTGTTACTGTTCTTTGATGGTGAGAAGGTTGACATTGAATGAAATTTAAATTAAGGGATTTCTTTCCAATTCCGCTTTCACAAAACCTAGCACTGACAAAGAAAAGAAACCCAGCCCTGAAGCTGTACTTCTCTCCTGTTTACTTTCTCCCCTCATTGTTTCACACAGCAGATGGCAAATTCTTCCCTAAGAGTAGTTTGTTGCCCTGTTCAGTGATGAGTTTGGGAATACATCCATTAGCACTGTGAAATACAGAGCTGTGTTTGGTGTCAGGTACATACAGGCAATGTGTGTATTTGTGATTGTGATATGTGTGGAGACCGACCATGGGACAGTTGCAAATTCTAATAACTGAGGAAAATAAAGCATGGAAGAAGGCCTTCGAACCTATCTTTGTTTGCAATTAACCCTGGTTGATTTAGGAGCATTGGAATTAAAACGTTAAGGATGTTGCTTTTTGCTTGTAGTTAATCCTTAAAGAGTTCTGCAATAATAACCTTTTGAAGTATAATTTTTGAATATTGCTTGTATCCTTGAAACTATAGCTTTATATATATATCCAAAGGAAATATGCTTATATATATATAAGCATATTTTTATATACATTTATATATATATAAAGGAAATATGCTTATATATAAGCATATTTTTATAAACAATTATATATATATAAAGGAAATATGCTTATATATATATAATAAGCATATTTATATTTACATTTATGTATATAGAAAGGAAACATGCTTATCTCACGCCTTATTGAAGCAGAGAAAAACAGCTGGAGAAAGGAAAATGAACATCACCTCAAGGATTTATGGTTTCGACCAAGGGAAGCTGGACATCACTGTTATTAGATTTATAGTCCTTGCAATTAAAAGGTGGACCCACATCTGGGGAGCTGGATCTCTCCAGATGGGATTCCTCTCTCTTCTTTTGGAAACCAGACCCCCACCACCTGGGATACTCCTTTTGGGATACATCCTCAGAAAAACTAAATCACAACAGTGTATAGAATTGTGATGCAAAAATTGGGAATAGAAACTGCTGATGAGTAAAAACTGGAATAGAAACTGCTGAGAAAGCTGATGAGTACCCCTATAAACACCTGTAACCCTCAACTATGGGTGTGCAGTTGGAGGGAAAACTTCCCCCACTGTACCCAGCGCTGTATGGCTCATACTTTACCATATTAATTAAKAAACTGATTGCTGCTTGAATATTGGCCTAGTCAAGCTCCTTATTCATAGCAGCACCAGGGAGGGAGCAGCAGTGTGGATGAGGAGGCTGGGTGGATGTCACCTGCGGGAGCCACCACTGAATCCCTCTGAGCCGCTGGCGCTGCTTCCATCAGAAAAGGGGGAGCTTGTGGCAGCTTCTCACAGGAGCCGCCCTTGTGGTTCCCCCCACAGCCAACGCCTGGCCACGAAAACCCCATACAATTTACACCTTGTTTGTGTGTTTGCTTTGCAGAGTGATTTTTCTTTCAGAAAAATGGTGCATTTCCAAGCAGCCCTGGTGGCTCATGACTTATGTTCAAGGCAAACACAAGACAAATGAGGCACCTCCAGAGAGCCAAACTCCAGGCAGAGCTCGCTGCCAGGTGATCCGGTGCTAAATAATGACCACTACTTAGTACAGACTGAATAAATGCATAAAACCCAGGAAAAATACACATTTAACCTGAAAGGGATACCTGAACAAGCCAAACCCCGCAGAACTGGGGCTTGTAAACTGGGCTGTGAGGCTCAAAAATGCAGAGGACAGGTTTGCAGTGAGGCATGGTTTCTCTGAGCACGTGTCACATGTGGGTGATGTACCGGGTGACACACGGCTCCTCAGCGTGCCGTTCATTATGCCACTCCTCAGTCAGACACCTAGATGGCGTTTGTATGTGACAAATGGTGGTTTCTGGAAGGTGAGGGGGCCCTGCAAGGACCTGGGGCCGGGGCAGTCCCAGCAGAATGGTCCTGCCACCCCTCGGGGCTGGCACGGGCCCCACCAGTCCCACCCTGTTCATCCATTCTGGGCCTTCTCCTGCAGGAGCTCCTGGCCAGTATGCCTTGCCTCTGGTACATTATATATATATATATAATTCCTGCCAATGCCTCGAATACCTCTGCAGAGCCACAGCAGCCCTGTCCCACAGCCCAGGAGGAGGGCAAGGGCTGCCTGTGCTGGGCTGGTGCAATACGGCACAGGGATGTGCACAGGGATGTGCCCCAGGGATGTGCCCGGGCAGTGCTCCAGCTGTTATCCACAGGAATGTGCCCCAGGCAGTGCTCCAGCTGTTATCCACAGGAATGTGCCCCAGGCAGTGACCCAGCTGTTATCCACAGGGATGTGCACAGGGATGTGCCCCAGGGATGTGCCCAGGCAGTGCTCCAGCTGTTATCCACAGGGATGTGCCCCAGGCAGTGACCCAGCTGTTATCCACAGGGATGTGCCCAGGCAGTGCTCCAGCTGTTATCCACAGGGATGTGCCCCGGGATGTGCCCAGGCAGTGACCCAGCTGTTATCCACAGGGATGTGCACAGGGATGTGCCCCAGGGATGTGCCCAGGCAGTGCTCCAGCTGTTATCCACAGGGATGTGCCCCAGGCAGTGACCCAGCTGTTATCCACAGGGATGTGCCCAGGCAGTGCTCCAGCTGTTATCCACAGGGATGTGCCCCGGGATGTGCCCAGGCAGTGACCCAGCTGTTATCCACAGGGATGTGCACAGGGATGTGCCCCAGGGATGTGCCCAGGCAGTGCTCCAGCTGTTATCCACAGGGATGTGCCCCAGGGATGTGCCCAGGCATTGCTCCAGCCCTGTGCCAGCTTTCTCTGCCAGTGATGCTCATGGCCCTGACAGCGTGGCCTGGGCCAGGAACACCCGTGCAGGCGCCTGCCCAGGTCCCCCAGGCTTTCCCCTCTCCCTGCAGACCCCAGAGGCTCCAGCTGCTGCTGCTCCCAGTGCCAGCCCAGCTGTGGCTGAGCTGCCTGCAGGCCAGGCTGCAGGAACTGCACTGGAGCTGCAGCCCCACCCTGCAGGCCAGGCTGCAGGAACTGCACTGGAGCTGCAGCCCCACCCTGCAGGCCAGGCTGCAGGAAGTGCAGCTGCAGCCCCACCCTGCAGGCCAGGCTGCAGGAACTGCACTGGAGCCCCACCCTGCAGGCCAGGCTGCAGGAAGTGCAGCTGCAGCCCCACCCTGCAGGCCAGGCTGCAGGAACTGCAGCTGCAGCCCCACCCTGCTCCTCCCAGCAGGTTTTCAGGCAAGGCTGCATCCAGAGCTCCCCATTCCTGTGACTTCTGACATCTCCTGGCAGAAGGGGAGTCTTCCTCTGAGAGGTGGATGGAGGAGAAAATGTTGTAAAAAATACCTGAAATATTTTTTATCTCTGTTTTTTATTCATGGTATTTCATTGTTTCATCCTTGTTTGCAGCTGAAAGCAGCCTGAAGCACGTGGGTAGCCAGAGAAATCCTTCCTATGTGTCCAGCTTGCCTGCATTTCCCACAGCTCAGTGCAGCACCAGGTGTGCTCCTTCCTGACGCTTTGCTATGGAAATCAAGGGAAGGCTCCATTTTATAGGGGATTTTTTATCAAATATCTTTTACATAAGCAGCTTAGTGAGACTATTTTTAAAACTGCTGCTTGAGGAGACTCCAAGCCTGCCACATTTTCCCTCAAAGACAGGAATTATGTTGCTCATCTCTCACAGGTGGGGTGGCTGCTGCAGCCACGAGGCACTGAGGGTATGAGCGAGGGAGATTTTTGGAGATTTATGGCAGAGAAGATGATCCATCACCTGAACACCCGATGGAGGAAAACAGAGAGTCATTCAAAAACCAGAGCACTTCACATCTGAGACTTCACCTACCATACTTCTATTAAAAATGTAACTTCTATCTACAAGTTTTACCTTAGATATACCTTAGATATACAAGTTTTACCTTAGAATATCAGGGCTATAAGTCTATTATTTCAGCAAGATTAAAGATAATCTTGTTTCCCACCATGAGAGATACAGCAGAAGACACAAACAGCCATTAGGTCCAACCAAAAGTCCATATAACCATTTATCCAGCACGAGGTGTGCCAGAAAGGTGTGTCCTTCCAAATCCCTGATCCTAAATCTCCGTGCAGATCAGGTACTATGTCATGAACTGAAGCCTCGTGCTGGGAATAACAGACCAGGCCTGGAGAACACGGGCTGACTTTGCAGATAAAATCCTGTAGCCAGAAAATTTGGCAGTCTGGCAGAAAATGTGCCAAAACTAAAGTAAAATGCGTTGTGCAGGAACGAGACAGACCTAAAAGCAAAGATGACAGACTTGCCTGCTGGCTGACAGCACTTAACTGGGAAGGAGATCAAAGCCTGCAATCCCTCAAAGTTCTCCAGTTTCGGGTGATTGGTGGCTGAAATGGTTCTGCTTCAAATAAAAGGGCAGGATTGCTCTTTCTGCGATGAATTTATTCAGTCAGTTTTGGGTTCAGGTGACCCTTCAGTATCAACAGCAGCAGCCCCTGGCTCTCCAGCTCAACGTGCTCTCCCCAGGGCTGTGACATCCCAAACCTCTGCAGCCACACAGAGCTCAGCTCGGGGCCTCTGTGCTTTTCTGCCTCCAGGGTTTGCGTTTCTCACTTCAGGTTTGCAGGAAGCCTCTGGCCCAAGGGCCGCTGGTTTGCTGTGGGTGAGAGCAGCCCCCAGCCCCGCTCTGAGCCCTGCAGGGGCTGCCCCGGGGGTGCCACAGCGTGTCACTGTCACATTTTCTGGAAAACTCCCTTCGCCAGGATTTCCCTCCTGGGAGGCTGAGAAGCCTCAGAGAAACATGAAAACAGTAATTATCTGATTGCTTCTCCTGTGTCTGCTGCTTTGAAATGTGGTTGGGAAACTGTTTATCCAACATGTGAATTGTTTGGACTTAATGACCAATCACAGTCAGCTGTGTCAGGACTCTGGCGACTCACAGGTTTTTCATTATTATCTTGTTAAACCTTCTGTCTGGATCCTTTCTCTATTCTTTAGTATAATTTAGTATAGCATTCTATAACATAATATAATTGATAAATATGATATATGACATATAATATATAGTATATAATCTATAATCTATAATCTATAATCTATAATCTATAATCTATAATCTATAATCTATAATCTATAATCTATGATATATGATGTAATGTAATATAGTCCTTCTAAGATCACGGAGTCAGATTCATTCCTTCCTGCCACGGGGGACCCCAGAAAACACCACAGCAGCGTGTGCTGGCAGCAGGGTCCATCACCAAGAGGAGCATGCAGTCCCAGATCACAGAACCACGAGTGGTTTGTGCTGGAAAGGACCTTGGAGCTCACCTTGTCACACCTGTCTCTGAACACCTTCCACTGGACACATGCCATGGACACCCTCCACTGGACACCTGCCCCTGGACACCTCCACTGGACACCTCCACTGGACACCTCCACTGGACACCTCCACTGGACACCTGCCCCTGGACACCTGCCCCTGGACACCTCCACTGGACACCTTCCATTGGACACCTTCCATTCGACACCTTCCATTGGACACCTTCCCCTGGACACCTTCCCCTGGACACCTGCCCCTGGACACCTCCACTGGACACGCTCCACTGGACACCTCCACTGGACACCTTCCCCTGGACACCTCCACTGGACACCTCACACTGGACACCTCCACCGGACATCCTCCACTGAACACCTTCCCCTGGACACCTGCCCCTGGACACCTTCCATTGGACACCTTCCACTGAACACCTTCCCCTGGACACCTGCCCCTGGACACCTGCCCCTGGACACCTTCCACTGGACACCTTCCATTGGACACTCTCCACTGGACACCTTCCCCTGGACACCTTCCATTGGACACCTGCCCCTGGACACCTTCCACTGAACACCTTCCATTGGACACCTTCCACTGGACACCTGCCCCTGGACACCTGCCCCTGGACACTCTCCACTGGACACTCTCCACTGGACACCCTCCCCTGGACACTCTCCATTGGACACCTGCCCCTGGACACCTGCCCCTGGACACCTTCCATTGGACACTCTCCACTGGACACCTGCCCCTGGGCCAGCTTGCTCCAAGCCCTGTCCAGCCTGGCCATGACCTTGCACGTGTCACTTTGCCCTCACCAGCCCCGGGACATTTCTGTGACACCACCAGAGCATCCTGAAACAACCTCCCCTGCATGGAAAGGCTCTCTGGCCCCCACTGTCCCCTCTGGAAATCCACTTGTCCCTGAGGCCATGGACTGCCCGAAGCTCTCCTCAGGCTGCAGAGGCCAGGAGCAGCTGCCCACAGGGCGCCTCAGGGGGGTTTGATTCCCACCTCCCCACCATGCCCGGCTCAGCCAGGGGGTGCTGCTGCTGCCACACCCAGAGCTCCTGGCAGTTTTCATCCTCTGAGCGGCCAATGCCTTTAATATTCATACATATAGATCACACAGTTATAGAGCTCTCATGTCCTGACTGAATTGCTTTGCATTCAGCAGAATCCATAGCATTATTTCAGCTGGAGTTAACGGTTATAACTCATATTTTTTCTTAATTTATCACAGTTTGCTCTCAGCAGGGACTCCATGATCTCATGAGCAAATGGAAGATTGAGGAGGGGAAAATGAGGGCAGGTTGACGTTATAAAATTGAGTGGGAAATTTACAGTGCTGTTTGGAAAAGCCTGATATTGTACAAAGTATCTGAGATTCCCACTGGTGAGCTGACGAAGCTGTTCTGTAGGGGCAAGGCTCTCGTTTGCTGCCAGCTCCACATGTTCAGCAAAGCTCAGAGAAACCTTGTATCTGCACAATGACTTCAGTTTTCAGCCCGAGTTTTATCAGCTCAGGAGGTTTTCTATGAGATCAGGTTTGCAGCTCTCCACATCACCTCTGGAATTATTGAAGAACGAATATGAGGTGGACTCATTATGGGAATTTAGTAAACTAGATCTGTTGGAGAAGGATGTGAAAAGCAATTTCTTTCTCCTGTTCCAAGCCAAAACAGGTTTGAAACACTGAACTTTTTCACTAGACAATTTACCTTTCTCCTCATTCATCCAAATTTTTATCCTAATTCTTTAAAAATATCATTAAAACTGTATGTTGGATTCCATCATTGTCTAAGGAATTAGGGACATTTTCCTCAAAGGCAAACGCCATCAAACTTTCTATCACTGCCTTCCATTTGTCACTACATTCGGTTATTTCTGGCTTCTAACTTTGATGGTCCCACTCAAACTCTCCCATTATGGAACAAAGAAATCAGAGCTGGCTGTCCTCTTTCCCAGAGCTGTCCATACCGGTGTTTGCCACATTCCCATTGCTGTTGCTGGGATGTCAGAGCTGCCCAGCCCCGTCCCTGTGTGTGCTCCATCCCCAGCGGCGTCACAGGGAGAGCTGGCAGCGCCGGAGGCCATCTCCCCTGTCCTGGCTTGGTCCCTGGCAGCAGAGCCAGGCTGAACCTGGCTGCAGCCTCCTGCCAGGGGCTGCAGAGAGCAGCAGGGTCTCAGTGCTTGTGTAATATTGGTATCAGTCATTGCCCTGCATTGGGCTCGTCCCCAAAATCTAACCTTGCCCTGGAATGGGGCTGCACAGCGATCATTAACAAATGATCAGGAGAGAATGGCTTGTTGCTGGATGGGATCTGGCCCTGCAGGTTTGCTGGGTGCTCAGTGATCACTAATAAATGAATGGTTTGTTTCTGGATGGGATCTGGCCCTGCAGGTTTGCTCAGTGATCACTAATAAATGATCAGGAGTGCACAGTTTGTTTCTGGATGGGATCTGGCCCTGCAGGTTTGCTGGTGCTGCCAGAAGGGTCCCCAGTGAGAGCAGGAGGTGCCACTGGCACTGCTGTGACTGGACATGGCCAACCACTGTCCCCAGCACTGCCGGGGGAGCCCAGCACAGTTCTGTGAGAACATTTTGTGTTCCAAGAGCAGCCAGCAGGCAGGAGGGCTTCACACAATGGGCAGCTTCCCAAAGCTGCTGCTGCTGCAGCCCTGCCCTGCATCCCCGCACTTTGGCATGCCTGGAGTCACAGGGTCACCTACACAGAGAGCAACTGGTTTTCATAAGTCCAGCTCATTCTGCAAATTCATTATTTACAGACACCGTTAGGCTGAAGTGGATGTGAGAAACAGTAATAGCAGCCCTGCTTTTGGCAGGAGGGAAAAATATTTGACAGAAGATGAATTAGGGCTTGGCCAAATGAGCAAAAACCACTTTGGAGAATGGGAATGCAGAGTGCTTGGTTGGAGCAGAGCTGGGAGAGGGGAGAAGGTGGGAGCTGCTGTGTGCCAGTGGTGCCTGCTGGCCCTGCAGAGCCCCTCATTGCTGGGGCAGCCCTGGCTCCCACCCATGACCCTGCAGAGCCCCTTCATGGGCTGGGGCAGCCCTGGCTCCCACCATGGCTCACCTGGGGCAGCCCTGGCTCCCACCATGGCTCACCTGGCCCCCAGAGCCAGCCCTGGCTCCCACCCTTGCCTCACCTGGCCCTGCCAGCCAGGGTGGTGCTGGCACAGGGCACTGCCTGCCGCACCCAGCCCTGTCCCTGATGCGCCCGTGGCATCTGCACCATGCCAGGGGGTGACATGGGAGCCTGCCAGAGCTCCCTACCTCCCCTGCAGATGCACATTCCAGTGCCCACATCTCTGCAGATGAAATGGATAAACCATTAAATTAATTTCATTTGAGGCAGCCTGTAGCTTCACGGTCTAGAAACTCAGCCACGGCTTCCCTTCCTTAAAGCAAATATGTTTGCTGTTCTGCTGTGCTTCTTATTTGTTCTTTGGCTTCTTATCTGCCTTCTGTAGGAGAGCAGAGTAGAACTTATTTATTCACTCAGCATAAAACCATCGGCTGGAGCCTTGCAAAAAGGCTGGCAGGCACTCAGAGGCTGTGGTGCCATCAGACACAGCTGTGGCTCCCGGCCCTGGGGCACGTCTGGGGAAGCCTTAATGCACACACACTGCCCATTGCAGCACCCTGCAGGGACACGCTGTGGGGCGCTTTCTCCAGCAGCAGTTAATGCAGGCCGGCACACATTTATGATATATTCTATGATTTCAACGGTAGTTTGTCATGTTAGCTCCTTGACGGGCCAAGGGAATGGAATTCCTGATTTACTGCAGTGTCACGGGTGTGACAATGCTCCAGCTGAGCAGGGGCTGGGCACAGCCAGCATCACTGCTCAGTGGGCGCTTCTGCATCCTGGGCCTGTCTCTGCCGCCGTTCCTGGAAGGGACCCCAACCTCACCCTCACAGCCCTTCTGGGCTGTTGGAAAGTGGCACCACTGCCCCCACTGTCATTGCTGCCAATTCTGTCACCACTGCCAGCACTGCCCCCACTGCCACCCCACTGCCCCCACTGTCATTGCTGCCACCACTGCCCCCACTGCCACCACTGCCCCTACTGCCACCACTGCCATTGCTGCCACCCCACTGCCCCCACTGTCATTGCTGCCACCACTGCCCCCACTGCCACCCCACTGCCCCCACTGCTCCCACTGCCACCACTGCCCCCACTGTCATTGCTGCCACCACTACTCCCACTGCCACCCCACTGCCCCCACTGCCACCACGGCCCCCACTGTCATTGCTGCCAATTCTGCCACCACTGCCAGCACTGCCACCTCTGCCCCCACTGCCACCACAGCCACCACTGCCACCACTGCCACCACAGCCACCACTGCCACCACTGCCACCACTGCCATTGCTGCCAGCTCTGCCACCTCTGCCCCCACTGCCATTGCTGCCAATTCTGCCCCCACTGCCCCCACTGCCACCCCACTGCCACCTCTGCCCCCACTGCCATTGCTGCCAGCTCTGCCACCGCTGCCCCCACTGCTGCCAGGTGTATTCAGGTGGCCCAGGGTGTGCCTGCCAAATGCTGGCCCCCAGACACAGGCAATGAGTGCTTGCCCCTGCTGGGTCGGTGCCAGCCAAAGTCTTTCGAGCACACTCAGGAGATGGACTGTCACCCTGTTCTTCCAAGTTGTTCTAAGCTTCCTGATGTTTACATTCTTGTCATGGAGTTTCTCACGCACTTTGATGTAAATAATTATTGTTTTTACATCCTTTTCTGGAGGAGGAGAAACTTGATAGACTGTTAGTTTGTCCAGTGTCATTGGAGAAGTAGCAATTTCATCCTCCAATCTACTGTCACTTTCGAAAGTCTATAAATATTGGAGTTAAGAAATAAACCTCTYTTCTTACCTTAGAGTTCCAGTGTCTGTGTTGCTTTATTTTGTGTCCTAGAGCAACATCAGAGCAGGCACCCAGGCTCTCCCTGCCCAGCACTGTGAGCCAGCAGCACTGCCACCAGGAACCTGAGCGATGGAATTATTGATAAGGACTTGTTTCAAATGTGTTCTTAACTCCATCATATCTTTGCCTTGCTGGGTGCTGACACTTGAACTAGAAGCAGCTCCTCTCCCTGTGCTAGCAGTGCCCACAGGATAACTCACTGTGGGAGACAGCAGGCTGTTAACCTCCAGGGGAAAAGAAAATCCCCTTCTTGTATAAATGTCAGTGTTATTTTTGAAAGCTTAGCAAACAAAGAAAAAAATCCCTTTGCCAGAAAATCTTCAGCACCCGTTACAGAATCATTTTGCATCTTATCTCCTTTTGCTTTCCCTGTGTGCCTTGGAATTGTTGGTGTCAACATGCAGAACAACAGGCTATGCACAAAATCTTACTATAATCTCCTTCTTAGGATCCACTGGAGAAAAGTGAAATTTTTCTGTCTCTGTGTGTGTGTGCAGGGCACATGCACTCAGCTGAAGAGCCAGGCAATGCCTCACGTCTTCACAATTTCCTTTTCACCCCCAAAGCTGAGCAGCTCCTGCCCTCCTGTACCCCTGTCCTGTGCCTGCAGGGTGTTCCAGTGCCACAGGTAACCCCTGTCCTGTGCCTGCAGGGTGTTCCAGTGCCACAGGTAACCCCTGTCCTGTGCCTGCAGGGAGTTCCAGTGCCACAGGTAACCCCAGTGCCACAGGTAACTCCAGTCCTGTGCCTGCAGGGTGTTCCAGTGCCACAGGTAACCCCTGCCCTGTGTCTGCAGGGTGT
>JACDOX010000573.1:138721-158476 GCA_014549065.1 Cardinalis cardinalis | reverse complement strand
AGCCTTTTCACATGGGGGTTTCATGTCTCAGTCCTTGATGGAGAGGCTCCTTCCATCTCAGTCTGTCTGTCACGGTGGTTGTAAACCAGGTGAGGGTCTTCTGTGGGAGACCACCCGAGACTCAGGAGAGCTCCAGCCGGGCCGAGAGGTGGGACAGCTTCCAAGGCTATTGACTCAGTGTAGCATACAGCAAACACACCTATGAAAACAAATAGCTTACACTGTCCTTTCATGTCTCAGGGCCTTTGGCGTGTGACTTTCTCCTTCAGAGCCAGAGATTCTAGACGGGGGGGTCTCTCTTCAGTGGTCCCCCAATGACCATCATGAGGCAGACGAGGGGAAATTCGGACAGACTCTCACACCAGCCCAGGGCAGTGACCCGGGCAGGTGCTGGCACTGCAGCAGCTCCCTCACCCATGGAGCACCCAGCCCTCACCCCACCTCACTCCTGTCCAGGTATGTTCAGCTGCCCTGCCTCCTGCTCAGGTCTCTGCCACAGCTTTGGTGGCTGCAGCGCAGCCAGCACCTGGCTCATCTTCTTATTTTGGGTTTATCTTCTCCTTACGGACCAAAATCCCTTCTGCTTGAGCCTCCAGAACTCAGAGATGCTGGAGAGTATCTGAGAAAATGAACAAAAATTAAACAGTGTGGCTGGGGAGCCCAGCCCTCCTCCCCCAGCTGCACTCCTGCACGTGGCTCTCACTGTGTCGGGCACAATGATGTCTGTAGAAAGCACCAAACCAGTAATAGTGGCTGTGACCTGGACCAAAGGGATTTTCCTGTGCCCAAATGCCTTTATTGCCAGGGACAGCAGCATGTTGGCTCCTGGACGCTCTGCTGAAGCCACAAGGCTGCTGCTTAATGGGGAAAATAACAGGACAGTAATTAATAATTGGGATGAGCAAGGTTTTCCATTAACTGATCACATATGACAAGTAATTCAGCTTAAAATTTGTCATTGTCACTTTTTCAGCACAAATTCAGAAAGAATGGTGCTTCATTAAACCTGTAAGGCTCTTCCAGAGTAAGCAGCTACTGACCATTCACAATAAGCTAATTAAAACCCTTTCACAAGAGAAAGAGTAAATGTTGGTGGGAATAAATTGAATTCCTGTTAGCATGTGCCCAGCACTGACTGATGTACTGGAGATGCTCTATCTGCATCCACTTCATCTCAGTCAAGTGCAACCTTTAGCATGCAACTATTGTCACTTTTTCATTAGTAACTGCCGTTAAATGCCGTAACAGTCCAAGCTATAGTTCCCTTTTTTTCTCAGTTTACCATGCAATCTCCTGGTAATAGTTCCTTTTATACCAAATTGCACTTAAATAAAAAAAAAAAAAAAAGAAAGAAAAAAGGAATAAACCTGGCGGTAAATCCTGATAATTTGATTTATTCACATTTCTCTGTCATCTTCCTCTTTGCCCATAATATTTAATAATGCTCAGGCAGTGAGCACTCCTTGTTCGCCCTTCCTAGGTGACCTCTGGGGTCAGAGGACAGGTGCCTGGGTGTCTTTGTGCAAACAGGAGTAGAAACGTTCTGGGAACTCCTTTTCCTCCCTTTTGCCTTTAAGCCAGATTGGCAATTACAGAATGTTTCATCCAGCTGGTGCATGAGAGGTTTCAGTTGCCAGACAGGAACATCTCTAATAAATACCACTGACCCTGCCGGGGGCTCTGTGCTCTTCCCTTCCCTCAGAGGGCATCCCCGGGCCACGGGAGCGGTGACAGCCTGGGCACTGGCTGCTCTCTGCACCATTAACAAACCCTCTCATCTCCTGGCCCTCAGGGAGGAGTAAATAACCAGCACCAATGGTGCCTGAGCACCACGTCCTGTCTGCTCTGGGTGGAAATCCTCCCCACTCCACCTCCACAAAACCCTGCAGCTCAGCAGGGGCTGCAAAGATTTAATCAACAACTCTCTACAAAGCAGCAGTTTTTAAAAAACCATTCCCTCACCGCCCGGCAATATCTGCTCTGAATTTTTTATGAAACAATTCATTGATTTCAGAAGTGCAAGTTCAAGTGGAGTGAAACTGTGAGTAAATTCTGATGAAATGCAGCAGTGAGTTTGTTTCTAAAAACAGGGTAAAAGTGGAAAAGATGAAATGTTTCCTGAGGGAGTTGAAAGAGCTCCAACAGTTGCTTGAAGATCAGGTTTGAGGCTGAGCTCTACAGACAAAAAAGGGGCCTGCTGTGAATGGATGAAGGCTCTAGGCTGGAGGGGACACAGGCTGCAGAGAAATTCTCACAGCTCAGGTGCTCTTCTCACTCACAGCTCAGGTGCTCTTCTCACTTCTGGGCTCAACAACACAAATGAGCAGAATTCTGGTAATGCCTGGAGCATGCTGTACCCTGTAAAAGTTTTCTGTAAGCTCTGAGATCTAAAGGCCCTTTTGGAGAGGGGACAGAACTGTTTCTATCATTTCTGAAAACTGTTTGGCTTTCAGTGTGCAGAATGGCAAATATTGTAACTGCATTATTATTATTGCACTAAGTTCCTCCTTTAAGAACAAACAGCTGTGTAACTGCAGCAGTGAGTTAACACCTTTGTGATTAAGGTCTTTATTGTATTCTCCATTTCCAGCTGCTGGTCTCCTCTCTGGGAGCACAGCCCTGGCTGCCAAGCACTTTGTACACCCTTGGTCTGGAAATTTATTTCTGCTCTAACTTTCCAGGGAAATCCTGAGTGTGCCCAAAGCTGTGATGAGGCTCTGCCCCTTGGTCACCTCCCCTGTGCCTCCCAAAGTGCCCCACAGGAGCCAGCAAACCCTGCAGCTCCCCAGGGCAGGGTCAGCCCCCAGGCCCTGCCAGGGGGGTGGAGGGTGCAAGTTCCCAGCTCTGCCCCCAGCTGCGTTTGGTTTTATTGGCGCTGCAGATGGAGCACCGCGGCTGCTGGGCTCACCAGTGCTGACGTGAGAAGGTGTCTGTGACTCTCCGTGAACCAGTGACACGTGCTGGGCTTGCCCACCTGTGTCGCCACAGCACACGGAAGAACACGAGCGCACACCGCTGCTCTCAAGGTGCAGAAAAGAGGGAAGTTTATTTTCTGACTCCAACATTTATAGATTTCCAAGAGTGGCAGTGGATTGGAGGGTGACAGTGCCACCTCTGCAATGACACTGGGCAAACCAACAGCCCATCAAATTTCTCTTCTTCCATAAATGAATGCAAAACAATGAGTTATTTACAGAAAGGGTGTGAGAAAGTTGAATGTCAACATCAGAAGGCTTAGAAAATCTTAGAAAGCCAGGGTGACACACCTGCTCCCCATGGGCTGGAGCCTGGCTTTGCTCTGGGATGGAAATCTCAGAGCAGCCCTCAGGTCTCTCTTCCTCCCCCCAGGTCAGCTCCTCCTTTCTCACAAGCACCAGAGTGGGGCTGTTCCCCCTCTCAGGCTGCTCCTGTATCCCATGGGGATGGTCACTGTCCCATTGTCCCATTGTCCCATTGTCCCATTGTCCCATTGTCCCATTGTCCCCCCTGGTCTCACAGGGCTCTTCTCTGGACAGGCACCCTCCTGTGCCAGGAGCCCAACATGCACATAGGGAGCAGCAACAACACAGAGGATGAAGCACTGACAGCACCAGAAGAATCACATTCTCAAATGAAATTACATAAGAGCTCTGCCATATGGCTTAGCAATGAAATTACTCACAGCAGCTGGTCCAAGAGGGAAAGTTTCAGTGACTCTGTCCACAAACACTGATAATACAGACCTCCAGAAACAATTTGTGTATCTGGCAGAAAATTTTGATGATGAGCTCTCCATCCTAGTGAACATGTCAGATGTACACGCAAGGAACTCCTCGTTCTCTGAACCTGGAGTGACTCACAGGCTTTGAAGGGGGCAGCTTTGGAAGGAGCTGCTGGCTGCCATAGCTGCGGCCACGCAAAGGCTCTGCTGGGCTTTCTGCACGCTCTGTCCCCAAGGCAGGAAGCCCTGACACCCTCAGGCCCTGCCCTGGGCACTGGGAGGCCTCACACAGGGCTGCCTCTGTGCCCAGTGCCCAGTGCCAGGGGCTCTCAGGGGTCAATGAGCAGCAGACAGGGATGCTGGAGGCAGGGAGGGGACTGGTCCCTCCTGTCAGTGTGTGGCACATCCACTGGCCACCTCAGCACCTCTGACACCCAGGGAATGGTTTAGTAAGGAAAGGATGGGAGGCCCCAGCCAATTTTGGCTCTTTCCAAGGTCTTTCTCTGACTAGGAAAGCAGATTTTCCCAGGTAACTCCCGCCTTCCTCAGGTTTGTGTCTGAATAACACATGATCCTTTGTTAACACGGGGCCTTTTTCGGGCTCGTGCTGCCCAGAAAAAGCACCCAGACGTCCGTAACTCTTTGTTTCTATTGTCTCATATTGTCCTAATTCAATTTGTCCAAATTATTATTACTCTAATTGTATTACTATTTTTGTAACCATTTTATCACTATTAAACTTTTAAAATTTTAAAAGCAAGTGATGGGCGTTTTTCACAGTAATGACAGAGCCATCGCTCACTGCAGTTTCGTTTCCCGGAGGAGGAGAGCCCCTGGGGGGTCAGTGGCACCCAGGGCAAAGCAGCAGGGATGCCCCACGCTGGGCTCGCTCCGAGGAAGGCTCCCGACAGGACCCCGGCTGCGGCGCGCAGGGGCTGCGTGGAAAGCCAGGCTGCTCTGGGAGCGTGGGGCAGGATCAGCAGGATCAGCAGGGTTTCCAGGTCACCGACAATCAGCCCTATTAATGGCGCTCCTGACTGCTGCCCGCGGAATTGATTCGCTCCGCTTTGTCCGGCCTGAGGCAAACCGGGAGGTGAATCAGGAGAGCTGTCAGAGAGCTCCCTCAGGGAGAGACAGAGCATCCCCTTCCACCTGGGCAGGCACATCCCGCCCTGCAGGCTGGGCCAGCTCTGGGACTGGCACGCAGGGCAGGGGAATCAGCAGGGGCAGGGGGCAGAGAGGCCCTTGGCTTTCTCTGTTCAGGGGTCTCTGATTATTAGTCAGGAGCTGCTGATTAAGGGATGCAAGGTTTGACAATCAGGGCAAGGCAGCAACAGCCTCCTGGTCAGTCCTCTGTGTCAGGGATGGTAAATAAGACGTGGGAAAAGAGCCCTGAGCCCCAGGGAGCTCCGTTTCCCCAGCTCAGGCAGCAGCTGCTGGCAGCAGAGGGGAGGGGAAGGGCCCAGCAGACAGACAGACAGCACAGACAGACAGACCCCCGGACAGACAGCACAGGGAGCTCCTGGGGCAGCAGGTCCCCGAGGGACACAGCCCCCAGCAGCAGCAGGATGGGCCCAAGCTCTGCCCAGCTCCCCCTACGGTGCAGGCTCAGTGCGGGGTCATTGGGACCGGGGCTGGCCCAGCCCCATCCCCATGGCTGCAGCTGTGAGGAGCAGGTGAGCAGCACAGGTGAGCCATGGAGTGCCCAGGTGAGCAGCACTGACAGCCATGGAGTGCCCAGGTGAGCAGCACAGGTGAGCCATGGAGTGCCAGGTGAGCAGCACTGAGCCATGGAGTGCCAGCTGAGCAGCACTGACCAGTCCCAAAGGGAGCAGATGGCACACGGTGCAATGCATGAACACGAGAGGATAAAGGGTTGGCCTGAAGGACAAGAAGGGCAGACACTTGCAGCATTCTGAAGAGGTGCGGGGTTACTCTGTGAGTTCAACCCTTCTGGAATCCTGTGGTGATGCTCTGTGTGTTGTGGCTGTCCCAGCTGTGATATGTGCTGTGTCCCATTGTGAACTGGCCTCATACCCCCCACCCCACTGCCCACACTCAGCAGGCATCAGTCAGGGCATCAGGGCTGAGCACAGCCCCATGTCACTGCAGCTGTGACCCCAGTGAATCTCGGATTTAGGAATGTGCTGCTGAGGACGCTGACTCCTGGTGCATCTGTGTCGGCACCTCAAGGGCAAGAGTTCCCAGACGCAGAGCATCAATTCTCTCTCCAGCCCACTTCCACACACCCCAGCTGCATCCAGCCTTGGATGCACCAGCCTAAGCTTCAGCCACTTTAAGTGCTCAGCTGTGAGTGCACACTTTATACCCGTACACTTTATTTCTCAGGTTATTTGTAAACATCTGAAAGCTGCTCCACGAGTCCCTGTCAGGCACAGGTTCCAGGAGAGCAGCCACAGGATCCCTGATGCCCTGGATCCCTGAGCCTCTGGGAGCTGTTTCAGGCCCTGCCCTGAGGGGGGGTGGCTGGAAGGAGCAGGTGCTGTGGGGTGCTGGGGAGCCCTTGGTGCTTCCCCTGTCCTCCCCAGAGTCCCTGCAGGCATTATCAGGTGGCATGGTGAACTCCAGCCCCTCAAAATGCCATTTCCTGCGCACGACCAAGAGCCAGGGCACCACCAAAACCTGCATGGAGCAAAGGCCACTGTGACCGTGTTCACAGGGGTCCCAGGATGAGGGAAGAGACGAGGATCTGACTCCATGTTTCAGAAGGCTGATTTATTATTTTATTATATATATTACATTAAAACTACAATAAAAGAATAGAAGAAAGGATTTCATCAGAAAGCTAGCGAAGAATATAAAATGAAGTAATGATAACAAGGGCTTGTGGCTTGGACAGAGAGTCCCAGCCAGCTGACTGTGATTGGCCATTAATTAGAAACAGCCCCATGAGACCAATCCCAGATGCCCCTGTTGCATTCCACAGCAGCAGATAACCATTGGTTACATTTTGTTCCTGAGGCCTCTCAGCTTCTCAGGAGGAAAAATCCTAAGGAAAGGATTTTCCATAAAAGATGTCTGTGACAGGCCACCAAGTGCTGGCTTCAAGTGAGACAGATGCCCTGCTCCGGAGTACAGGGAAGTTTATGGGGTTTTTCTCTGCTTAAAGTATTCAAAAGATGTTGCTAATGTGGAGCAGAAACAAACCAGGTGTAATTAGCTGTAGAGCAAATGAGGGCATCCAATTCACAAGAGTTCTGATTTCCACTTTCCAGGAATGCAGCACTTCGTCTCTCTTGAGAAGGGTTCAAACTCTGAGTTGCAGGATCCAGCTGGGATTTGGCAACTGATTTCCATGAGCTGATTGTCAACAGCGGTGGAATTAATGACAGTGCTATGAACAATCCACACCTGCACATTCTCCTGCGATGTGTTAGGCATGCACGGATCGCACTTGTGATGAAATTAATTACAGGAAGACACAGGATCCTCCTTTCAAATACACATCAGGCAGCCCTGGCAGCTATTTAATGTGTGTCACAGCCTCAGCAAACCCCTTTCTCTCAAGAATTTGCAACTTGTTTCAACTCATTAAACACAACCTTTCATTTAACAGTTTGTACAGTTAAAAGGATTGACTTTAAAACTGTAAAACTATTTCTGCTGCACTGACAGCAGCATTTCCTTTGCTTTCACATCCTTTTGAACAGTTTATTGCAAAGCCTTCCCCCACTGCAGTGCTTATTGCTTCACAATTTCTTGCAGTTCCCTTATTACTTGAATTATTTTCCCTTTATATCCCTTGCCATCACAAGTATCCAGAACAATCTGGATACATTCCAGAGCCTGTGATTAGACATGTTTCCTACGAGAAGGAAAAAAGGGTGGTGTGCACCAGCCCTCATCTGCTCATGTCACCTGTGAGTTAGTTATCTAGTTAAAAACTTACAGTCAGCCTTCATATAGAATTTAGGCATAGAATTATGCGTGGTTGTTTGACATTACTTGATAGGATTTACAGGGTATCACAGCCATACTTGATGGGTATTGTTGAAGATTGCAATGCAAGGTGTTTTCAATTACCATCTGTATGGCAGATTACCTTTGTCAAGTGGGCAGTTTGCCTTTGAGCGATCACATTCACACCTCCCTCGGGAGGGGACACCTGCTGATAACAGCTATTGAATGTCCCTGCATGGCTGATAAGAACTACAGCATCCCATTGGCAGATGGGAGCCCAGAGGGAGGAGCCAAGCATTCCTACCTGGATACAATCTGGAGATTCTGGAACACCAGCACGGCTTCTGCACTGGATTCCCAGAGGAACAGCAGCTGCCTCTTCTTCCCCTGGATCTTCAGAGGAAGACTGCACCCTTCTCCAGGATCCCTGCTCCAGCAGAGCCACCCCTGACACTGCAGGAGGGCTGAGCCCCAATTCCAATGGGACTGCTGCCAGCACCCTGACCCACAGGGTGTCAGGCTGGGYTCTGACTCTGGCAGTGCTGGTTTAGTTACTGCATTGTTCATTTTATCCTTTGATTTTTTATTTCCTTTCCCTATTAAAGAACTGTTATTTCCTGCTCCCATCTTTTTGCCTGAGATCCCCTTAATTTAAATTTACAGCAATTCAGAGGGGTGGGGAGGGTTCACATTCTCCATTTCAGGGGAGGCTCCTGCCCTCCTTAGCAGACTCCTGGCTTTCCAAACCGAGACAGGTATTGCAGCCATACTGCCTTGGTTGAAACCTGCAGCACAGCACCCACACAGTCCCTGGCCCAGACTGGGGCTCAAATGCCACTGCCAGGGAGGTGTCCCCAGCTGGCACAGCCACAGCAGACCCCGAGCCCAGCCTGGCACCTGCTCCCAGCACAGCTCCCTGCAGCTCCCAGAGCTGTGGCATTTTCCCCTGGGAGCCAGCGAGGAGGTGCAGGAGCTCAGTGTGAACAGCTGGGTAAAAATCATTCATAGGGCAAAAGCTGAGCAAATGAACAGCTGTTGCAGCTGAGAAAGGCAGAAAACAGCTTTGGTCCCAAGTGGGGTCAGGTGGGATTTGGATCCAGCACTCACCATAGGCAGAAATAAGACTACAAAAAAAATTAATACATAAAAGCCACATTGGTCCAGAGAGGATTTCTTTCCATTTTGTCATTTTCTGGTCTAGGTCTGAGTGGCATCACGAGCAAAGCCCAGTGACCCAGCTGGCAGCAGCCCAGGCCTGTGCCTGGCATGACCCTGGTGAGGGGCAGCTCAGTGCCCATGTCCCTGCCAGCACCGCCAGCCACAGCACACACTGTGCAGCAGCTCTAGTTCCTGACACCACTAGTTCATTTGGCACAGGATATTTTTCCAAATGGGTCCCTTTAGAGGGTCTTTTCAGCCTCAAATTGTGCTGAACAGCAGGAAGCGAGATCACCTTGTGTGCAGACTTGCCCTGCCCAGCGTCACAGCTGTACCCAGTGCCAGCACAGACAGCTCTGTCCCCTCCACCTGCCCCTGCCCTGTTTCAGCTGTGTGTATTTCATGCTTCCATAGCTCCACACATCCCTCTGGCTGGGAGATAAACTGTGCAGCCAGGCACGAATGTGTGTCAGTGGTGTGGGGCGGAGCATCCTCACACCCCAAAGCTGATACCAAAGAACCAGGAGTGTTGGTTGGCCTCTCCTCACAGAGCTGTGCTTCTTGAGTGAGTTATTGGATAAAGAGTGCCTGTTTCCATGCAGTCTGTCCGTGTGGGACATGGAGACAGGAGGGACAGAGGGAAGGGTTCAGTCCTGAGGGCCTGGGGCTGTGACAAAGGTCTGCCCCTCTTCTGTCTCCACATAACACCTGAGCTACAAAAAGTAATCGATTCTGGTGAAGGCACTGTTGTACCATTTTGGCTTTGTGATGGCAATATGTGCTGTGCACATCACCAATATTTTCTTTAAACCTTTATGAAAAGTGTTTGCTTGTAAATAGATCAACATGGTAAGCCCCAAGCTCTTGGAGCTTTGGTGGCATTGATGTTGCTCTCATTTTCCATGCAAGGATTACAGCAACCCAATTAGTCCACAATTGCTCCACAATTTCAATTCCACCAAATGCTCCCCATTTACACAGCAGAGAAGTTTCACAGAATTTTGGTGATCATTAACATCTCCAACACCAGCATCTGTGCCCGTCCTCTGCAGTGCATTAAATGGGAGAAGGGGGCAGAGATCAACCATGGCTGATGCCCCAGCCCTGTTTGGGACGAAGGTGAAGCAATCCTGCCCATTCTCCACGTGGCTGCACAGGCAGGGCTGGCTGGGAGCTGATGGATGAGGACCAAGAACCAAGGGGTACCAGGATCTGCTGCACCAAAGGAGCACAACCCAAAAAGGAGCAGCGAGGCCGAGCCAGAGGAAAGTGCAAATCTCAGCCCATTAAAGGCACCAAGCCCTTCCCAGGGTCAGCAGGAGCCACCCAAGAGGATGGCTTGAATGGGGCCTGTCCAGTCACAGCCATGGGAGAAGTCAGGCTGCTGCAGGGCATCAGCAACAGCTTCAGCAATTCAGCTTCTACCAAAATAATAAACATTGTCAGGTCTTGGAAAGAAAATGAGAGCATCACCCCTTCCCAGCCAGAGAGTAGAGATGAAGTCCACCATGAGCTAAAAGCTTAATTCTCTCAATTGGCCAAATCATTAAATCCTTGGGTGTTAAGCGTCCCAAGAAAGGAAAGCAAAGCTGCTATTAATGATTCCAGTGGCTAAAGAGAATATTGTTCCCAAATGGCTTGTTCAACAGCTTAGGGCCTGCCCACAGGTACTGCCATCAGTCACTGGCACCTGGAGGAACAGGTGTCTGAGTAAGGCACAAGACATGGAAGGGAGCTGGGATTGCTCAGACTCAAAGGAAGTTAACAGAAATTATTAACCAACTTGGCCAAAAGCCCTTGGAGAACATGTGAATATGACAGAAAGGGAGATCATAAAGCCTTGATGGAAATGGATAAAGCCAGGGAAGGAGCTGGTGAGAAAGGCTGTGGAAAGCTGCTTACCACTGATGGAATTCTAACCAGGTGTGCAAAATGGTGAGGAAGGATGTTCTCTCATTATGGCTCCAATAATCATTTAAGGAAAAGAGATGTATTTTGCACTTTCCTGCCAGACCACAATTTGTGCCCATTATTCACAAGGCTGTTGGAAAATATTAACTGCTGCTCGTATCAGTGGCCAAACGTCGCTCCTTTTTCCCCAAAGTGCTTTGCCCATGTCAAGGGGTGAGAGGGGGCTGCAGCCCCTGCCAGCACCGGGGCCATGAGCTGCTGCCCCTGGCCCTGGGGGAGCTGGGCCAGGCCCTGCCAGCCCGGAGCCCTGAGCCCTTCCGTGCTCTCCCAGGTCCTCTGTGTTTCTGTGACACAGCCCAGAGCTGCCCCACACAAACAGGTCAGAGAGACAGCTCTGGCATAGGGTTACAGAGCCCAGAGCCACACCTGGATAAACCAAACCCCAGAAAACACTGACACACCAAACAGAACGTCACAACTCAGAGGGGCCATCACAAGAACCAGGCACGGCATCTGAGGAAGGAGAGAGTTACCATAAATGAACATTTACAAACAGAAATGACACTATTATTTTTATTTAACTTCTTCTCTACCCTGAGCCCTCCTTCAGCCCTTCCCTGATGCTCCTGGTGCCAAGAGCCACTGAGCTGAGCCCCAGATGCCACGGCCTCTTCTCCTGTGCCACAGCTACCCTGCACAGAAACAGGGAGTCAAAAGCAAGGAGCACCCACTGTCACTCTGGAAAAATCTTTCCCCTTCCCTCAGCACTGGCTGTGAGTTTCCTCTGCCACCAAGCACATTCATTAAACAAAAACAAAAAAAAAAAAAAAAAAAAAAAAAAAAAAAAAAAAAAAAAAAAAAAAACAAACACCAACAGAACAATTTAAGAAGACGGGATTCTTTGCTGCTACAAAAAAATCTGGAAATATTTTTGAATTATGTTTTGGTTAGGTTTTACATAATTCCTTCAAACATCTTGGGAAATACTTATTTTGCATTTTTTTTCCTATCTTCATGTTTTTCACCACTTACATGGCACAATCAGCTAAGAAACATCCACAGGTGATATCTGAGAAAGCTGCTCAAGCAAAGTTTAACAAAGCTTCATTGGAAATCTCAAGTACTAACTCAGCTAAAATTAATAGAATAAAATAACGTTCAGAAATTTCATTTTTATTTCTTGCCTTCTTTCTTCCCTTCAGGCCAAAATTCTTCCCTGCTCTTGGCCTCAGCCCTCCAGTCCCTGCCACTGACATTGGGAGCACTGGGGAGCCCTGGCTGGGGGAGTGAAGCCCTTTGAACAAATGGCCCAGAAGTTGTTCAGTTAAACAGTTTGCAAAAGCCACCACTGCATGCGCCTTGGACAGACAGGTGTAATTTATTCAGCCTTGCATGAAGACTGGGTGAATGAATGGTGTATCTGAAGCTGCCTCGTTTACAAGGAATGTTCTACAATCACACACTCGGCCCCACAGCCCCAGGGCTGACCATGTCGACACACATGGTTCCTCCCAACCCACGGCCCCATTAAAAAGCACAGATGAGATTTACAGGATGCTTTCTTCTTCATGCTTTTGAGGCATTCTTTATATTTACACTTTTTTTTTCTTTTTCTTTTTTTTTTTTAGGTCAGGCAGGAAAAGTTACATTTCCTTTTAGTTTCACTTAAATTCCTTTTTATCAAGTGTTTTTTATTACATTCCCTACTTTCCATAGAAAAACAAACAGCAACAACAACAAAAATTGAAAGCTTTGATTAAAAAGCAAGTCCTCATCATAGCTATTATTGTATTATTGCCATCATCATTATGTCATGAGGAGAATTAGGACTATCAGTGGATTGGCCAAGGTGAAGAGGTTCCTGGATGGCAGAGGATGTCCCAGGCAGATGCAGCTGTTGAAGGACATACATTGGCACATCTGAGGTGGAAAGCACAGCTTGGGAAGAATTTTCCTCTCACCAGTGCTGCAGAAAGGAAACAGAAAGCACCATATGGTCAGGACAAAGGGTGGAAACAGAGACTCGAGAATGAGCCGTCAGTCCTGCAGAAGCCCTGCATCCAAGGCGCTTTTCTCTCCCAGGTACAGGGTTAAACTGGCCGGGTTTAGGCAGGAGCAGCCTGGCCAGCCCAGGGGAGCTGTGCCTAGCAGCTCCTGGGGCTCTGCAGGGAAGGACTGGGGCTGCAGACGGCTGAGTCTGGATAAATGGACACCAATCCGGGCAGAAACCTGCATGTCCCAGGACAGACAAGCCATCTGACACACGGGCACCATCGCCGGCCAGGGGCTCCGTACAAATCACAAAYGGGACAGGGCTGCTGTGGAACTGCCTTGAGCTGTTTGATTTTCCAGCATCCGCCTCATTCCATGGCTATGACCATGGGAAGATGCCAGCAGCTCACATCCCAGGCAGCAGACACAGAACTCAATGTCACAACTCACTTTAGGAGTTTCTGACCAATCACACAAAGCAAAAGCACATTGACAGTATTTATAGCTATATAATATATATTCTATATTGACAATAGTTCCATCCAACACTATAAGCACAGGTACCTTTGGTTAAACAATGCTTGCTTATTTCAAATACAACACCTGCTTGTGAGCCCTCAAACACAATGCACAGAGCTCCATTATTAAGCTTAGAACTTCCTAATATCTCACTGGATAAACTTTTCTGCAGCTTAGGGAGTTATTCCAGACAAGCGTTATTACACAGACCAACCATTGTTCTATTTGTCCTTGCTTTTCTACTTTTTAAACAATTTTTCTGCTGATTTATCTCATGGCTGCTGCTCAGCTCCAATCCCAGTTCTGCTGCCTCTGAGCCCTGCCTTTTGCAGCTTTCCCAAACCCCTCTGATTTTGTGGATTCCCACAGGCACAGCAGCAATCGAAGCCCCTGCAATGGCTGGAGCTGCCGAAGCCCCTCGCAGCTGTGTGGAGCAAGGCTGGCTCTGCTCTGCCTCCCCTCGGGGCTGCCAAAGCCCTGCCAGACGGAGCCGGGGCTGGTGCCCGCTCTGCTCCCGCCGGTTCCAGCTCCATCTCCGGCACGAACCCCGCGGTGAGTGTCACAGCGGCCCCAGGGCCCCCGCAGCACCCCCTGCCCAGCTCTGTCCTGCTGTTATCAGCTGTTATCAGCTGTTATCAGCTGCTATCAGCTGTTATCAGCTGCTATCAGCTGTTATCGCTGGGCACCGCCCAGACACCGCTGCTCCCGCTGCCCACGGCACTCGGCGGGCAGCCTCAGGGGATAGAGTGAGTCTTCATTAATCCTGTCCTGTTCGATGACATGCAGTGCTGTCACAAGGAAAGAGCAGAGAGGAAAAGTCTTGAGCAGAAAATGCTTATGAGTTCTTAAGACTGGCACCAGGGTAGTGGTGGCTGCCCCATTCTAGAAACATTCAGTCTCAGCTCGGATGGGGCTTGGACCAAGCTGGCCCAGTGAAAGATGCCACTGCTCGTGGCAAGGCACGAGATTAGATGGTCCCCAAAGGTCCCTTTTGACCCAAACCACCCTCTGATTCTGAGATTCCCATGCAAGGGCAAGGGTTCAAGCCTTCCCCGTAGCACAGGACACTCTGCTCTGCTGGACAGACTTTTATATTTATATTAGTGTGGTCCTTCTTTACCTCCAGCTGAAAATCCAGCCTGTCCTTGTGAAGCGAGGTAAATTCCCTGAAGCCTTCCTGTCTAGAACTGGGGAGTTTCTGGCTGACTGTCACACGTAATCTATGTAAGGGATTAACAGGAACGTGCCGTGGCCAGGCAGTGTCCCAGTCCCCACCTGCACAGCCCAGCAGCTCCCCCAGCCTCACCGGCGGTGTCTCACTCGGGTTTGCTGACAGCGGGTCAGGCTGCCTGTGTCTGACATGAGCAACAGCACTTCTCGAGGGCTCTACAGGACAAGGAGCACTTCTGCAGGTGCAAAGCTGTTGTAATAAATAGCAGTGCTTATTCTGCCAGCATTTTAGCCCTCCATCAGTTCTCGGTGCCTCAGAGCTCTGTGGTATGGTCAGCTCCAGGCCCACTCGGTGCAGACATGTCCGTCAGACAGATGTCTTGTCTTCCCTCTCAGTTCTGAGAAGATCACTGATAAATGGCTGTCCTGGTAGGGCCGTGCCTCAATAAAATTCGGCACTAGCATTTACTTGCTCCCAACCAGACTAGTGAAGGGTTTGTCAATGGCTTCATCACCCACTGAGGGTAGTGCTGCAGCTTCCAAAAGCAGCCATGAAGGTGTTCTTCACCCCTATCCCCAAACCTTTGTCAGCAGCAGCCAGAGCCCCAGCCCTGCCTGGTGGCTGCTGGGCTGTCACCGTGTGTCCCCTCTGCTCCTGGCCAGCTCAGACCCATCCTGGCAGGGCAGAGGACACCACACGTGCTCAGGTGGGCACAGGGGAATGATGGCCACAGCAGCCTCCAGGGGAGTCACGAAAGACACGAGCACAGGAAACACCATCAGGCAGCAAAGTGCTCCCAGCACCCTCTGAGGCACACCAGTGAAATTACACCAGGTGAAATTCAGCGAAGATGAGCATTAAAATGATGGGCATGCAGGAAATAAAATCTGGGTTGTACAGAGACCCTGATGAGCTGTGAAAACTAATCTCTGCCATTCAGGAATGATGATGTGAGTTACAATAGCAAAAAGAACATGTCAGCTCAGTGCCCTTCGGTCGCTGAGAGTAAAGCTCCCTCCCAGAGCTCGTCCATGGGAGCAGCGAGCAATTACAGATGTGCAATTACAGATGTGCAATTACAGATGTGCAATTACAGATGTGGTGGGATGAGCCATGGTGCCAGGGAGCAGCACTGCCCGGCTGTGCCTGGGCAGGCTGTGCCTGAGGAGCCTGAGAGCTTCCCAAGGGGAGAGGCTGTTCTGCGGGTGAGGGAAACCAGTGAGCAGCGAGTATGGCTTGTCCGGGCTTCAGCTGTCCCCAGGGACACACACACTGCACGGGGGAACAGGCCGTGTGTAGCAAGCTGGGCTGCTGCTGGTGTAGTCCAGGGTAAGGAAGCAAAAAGGGCCTTTGCATAACGTCCACAGCGGTTTCATTCAGCCGTGCAGTGAGATGTTCAGGTCCCAGCACCCACACACAGAGGGTCTCAGTTTCTCTCTCAGGGGCCCAGGGGCTGGCCCTGGTCTCAGGGCTGTACAAAGATAAGGGACAATCAGGGAATAGGGAGGAGGGGTTTAGGAACGTAGGAACAGACATGGGACCAGGGCAAGGAGCCAATGGGGTCTAACAGCTTTTTGAGGGAAGCTTTCCGTGTCTCCCAAAACCATGGAATGACCCTCAGGGTGTCCACAGCAGTACAGCAGCCTACTGTGACAGTGCCCATGCTCTGAGCAGGCAGCTGAATCAGAGCCTCTGGACATCCTTTTCAGCCTAAATTAATCTGTGGTTCAAAAAGGGGAGCAGAGAATAGAACCAAGTAATGTGTAAATGCAACGGGATTCCTCAAACTGGCAAGGAGGAAAATGTGTGCCAGGAAGTGCTGAAGGTCTGGAACAAATAAGGTGGCGTGGAGAAAGCAAATCACCTCCTTGCTCTTTCTTTAGTGCAAGAGCTGGGAAATAAAAATACCGGGTAGAATTCTGGAGCAAGAAAAGAAATGTGTAAATAAATGGGGCTTTTTGCTGAGATGGACTGTTACAGAGACCAGAAATACAGATTACTGAGAAATCACTAAGACAAATTCTCAGAAGAAAATACCAGTGAGTCTTTAACCTTAAACGCCCTGAGCACAGAGTGGTGGAGCACAGGAGATTACACTGTGGAACACAGACAACTTCTACCCTTCCTGTCCATCATGGCAGGCTCACCATCCTGCCACGAGGGTCAGCTGTGGGGCTGGACGGACCCTCTCTGCCAGGCTGTGCCCATCCACGCCCTGGCTGAGCCTGTCAGACACTCAAGTGTTTTGGTTTATGGCTCAAACATTTTTATGAAGGACTTTTGCCTATTGTAGCAAAACTGTATAACAAAAACTACACAGAAGACACTGCACCCTGAATGGGACCACAGCCCCTGCAGACCCCACTAATTCTGTGACTCTGTGACTGTGATTCTGTGATTCTGTGACTCTGTGATGGTGACTCTGTGATTCTGTGACTCTGYGATTCTGTGACTCTGCGATTCTGTGACTCTGTGATTCTGTGACTGTGATTCTGTGATTCTGTGACTCTGTGATGGTGACTCTGTGATTCTGTGACTCTGTGATGGTGACTCTGTGATTCTGTGACTCTGTGATTCTGTGACTCTGCGATTCTGTGACTGTGATTCTGTGATTCTGTGACTCTGTGACACTGTGACTGTGATTCTGTGACTCTGTGACTGTGATTCTGTGATTCTGTTATTCTGTGACTGTGACTCTGATTCTGTGACTCTGCGATTCTGTGATTCTGTGATTCTGTCACTCTGTGATTCTGTGACTCTGTGACTCCATTATTCTGTGATTCTGTCACTCTGTGACTCTGCGATTCTGTGGCTCTGTGACTCTGTGATTCTGTCACTCTGTGACTCTGTGATTCTGTGGCTCTGTGACTCTGTGATTCTGTGACTCTGTGACTCCATTATTCTGTGACTCTGTCACTCTGTGACTCTGCGATTCTGTGACTCTGTGGCTCTGTGATTCTGTCACTCTGTGACTCTGTGATTCTGTGGCTCTGTGATTCTGTGATTCTGTCACTCTGTGACTCCATGATTCTGTGACTCTGTCACTCTGTGATTCCGTGATTCTGTGACTCTGTGACTCTGTGATTCTGTCACTCTGTGATTCCGTGACTCTGTGACTCCATTATTCTGTGACTCTGTCACTCTGTGACTCTGTGATTCTGTGATTCTGTGACTCTGTCACTCTGTGACTCCATGATTCTGTGACTCTGTGAATCTGCGATTCTGTGACTCTGCGATTCTGTGACTCTGTGACTCTGTGATTCTGTGACTCTGTGACTCTGTCACTCTGTGACTGTGATTCTGTGGCTCTGTTACTCCCTGATTCTGTGACTCTGTGACTCTCTGATTCTGTGATTCTGTCACTCTGTGATTCTGTCACTCTGTGATTCTGTGATTCTGTCACTCTGTGACTCTGTGACTCTGTGATTCTGTGATTCTGTGGCTCTGTGACTCCCTGATTCTGTGACTCTGTCACTCTGTGACTCTGCGATTCTGTCACTCTGTGATTCTGTCACTCTGTGACTCCATGATTCTGTGACTCTGTGACTCTGCGATTCTGTCACTCTGTGATTCTGTCACTCTGTGAGTGACACAGCCTCCTGCCATCGGGCTCAGGCTCCAATGCAGGGCTTCAGCCATCCCACCCAGGGACATGCTGCTGACCCTCTCCCTTGCAGCTCACAGGGACGCAGCAGCACCTGAGGCCACGATGTTTGAACTGCACTGGAGCCCAGCTGCAGGTGTGGATTTGTGATTTCAGGATTTGAGTGTGGTACTCCCCACGTGCTGACTGCTCAGACCCTGCAGTTTCACCTTCCCTGGCTTTTCAGGCTGTGCTTTTGGGCAGTCACAGCCCATGTGGGCCAGAGCTGAGGGAGGCGCTGGAGCCTGGGCAGGCAGCTCCCTTCTGCACGTGGAGGTGGGAAAACGAAAGACAAGACTCGGGCTATAGATCTTAAATATGTGTGATAATTCTCTTTTTTTCCTGCATCCCCTCTCTACATGGATSTTTTATAATTAATTTGAATACACTCAGTAAAAGCAGGGTATGTTTTAGATGGCTGGCATCTCTTCAAATGAGATTTTTTCACTAAACTTCCTTTAATGAAACTCAGGAAAGGAGGGAGCACTGTAAYGCCCTGATGTGCACAGCTGCTGGAAGCTGAGTGGCCAGCCCCTGCACTTCTGCAACGGGACTGAGGAGCTCAGGTGTGCAGGTATACTGCTGATTACTTGCCTGCTAATTAATACTCCAGGCAACACATTTCCTTTAATTACACTACATGACAGCTGTTGCCAGCAGCTCAGGACTCTGTGATATAAAACMCCCAGCACTTGTCCTTATTTAGTCATATTTTGAGTCCAAGGGCTGGAGTTTTACAAGTCCACACACACACAAGGAAATTCTGTCACTGAGGGAAAGGGCAAATCTGTCCTAAAACTACAATGGCTACAATGTCCGTGTCCTCCCTCTCCCTTTATCCCAGCACCTCTGGTTTCACATCAGGATGTACTGCTTTGCTTGGCTGCTTGGGCAGGGCTCCTGCTGGTCACATTCTGGGGTGGCTCCAAAGGATCTCACCCTGAGCCCTGAGGTCCCCAAGGGAAACTCAAACCCAAAACGTACACAAGTCAGTGGGGAAAGGCCTGAGCCAGCAAGAGGAGCTGGACATGCTGGCCTGTGGCCCTGCCAGAGGTACAGCAGGGCCCCCACCACTGTCTGCAAGGCCTGCAAGGGCAAGGAAGGGGCTGTACATCAGCTGCCCTCCCTCCAACACCTCCCAGGCCAGCCTGACACAGCTTTTGGAGGCTCGAGCTGTCCCCACAGTGCCAGGGCCCCCCGACTCCCACTCCGTGTGGGCTCTGCGGCCTCTCTGCCCCCACCAGGGGCTCCTGCATGAGGGTGTCCATCTGCAAGCACGTTCTGAGCAGTGCAGGGCTGATGTGGGCAGAGTTTCCTGCTGGTTCCATGCTGGACTGCAGGCAGAGCCCTGGGCTGGTGCAAAAGGGACCAAAGCGACCAAAGTAACCAAAAAGTGACCAAAGTGACCAAAGTGACCAAAGTGACCAAAGTGACCAAAGTGACTAAAAAGTGACCAAAAAGTGACCAAAGTGACAGGGCACCTGAGCGGGCTCACACAGAAACCCCAGTACTCTGTGGAGCGGCACAGCAGGAACTGTACCCAGCAGCTGCAGCTCAGTGCCAGCAGAGCGAGGTAGAGCCCCCCAACACCCTGACAGGCTGCAGGTGCTCCATCYCCCTGCTCTGCACTGGACAGGCTGCAGGTGCTCCATCCCCCTGCTCTGCACTGGACAGGCTGCAGGTGCTCCATCTCCCTGCTCTGCACTGGACAGGCTGCAGCAGCTCCATCTCCCTGCTCTG
>JACDOX010000573.1:92598-116038 GCA_014549065.1 Cardinalis cardinalis | reverse complement strand
ACCAGATCACCCCACAGCTGCCCTGCTGGGTCTGTGCCAGCAAAGGGGGCGCTGCTCTCGCAGAGGGTCCTTTTGCTCCCCAAGGTCACCTTGYCCTGCAGGGACAGCAGCCCAGCAGTGACGGCATGGCCAGCCAGGCTCAGTGACAGCGCCCGTTTTCAGCCRGATCCTGCAGCCATGGTGTGAGCTCTGAGGACCTGGAAACCTCTGAGCGGCACTGACATGCTCCTCCCAAAGCAGAATCCTTCACCTGTCCTGTCTCCAATGCCCCATTTACCCCGAGGGGATGTTAAAGCAGTCACCCACTCACCTTGGGTGACCTGGGCTGGTTTCCCTGCCTGGACATTCAGTCGTGGGGACAGAAGGAGTGCCTTGCTGTCACCATGCAGATGAGCAGTCACCATGGGAGCACGCTGGGGGTCACAGGGGAGCAGAACCACACGCTGGGCAGGACACCACAGCCCCCAGGTACCTGCAGCAGGCCAAGCAGCACAGCCACTCTTC
Organism: Cardinalis cardinalis; assembly: GCA_014549065.1. NCBI lineage: Eukaryota > Metazoa > Chordata > Aves > Passeriformes > Cardinalidae > Cardinalis > Cardinalis cardinalis. The sequence continues at coordinate 115,534 of JACDOX010000573.1, read as the reverse complement.
AGGCCCTCASTGGATGGAAATTGAGATCCAAATCCTTTCACCTTCGTTCTGCTGCAGTCTGTGCCCCTGGTGGCTCCTGCACCCGTTCTCTGACCTCGGGAAGGAATGGAGGTCTTGGAGATTGGCTGGGCAAAGAATGGCAGCAAAGGGCAGGGGACACTGGAAATTGCTCCCTCAGATCCAGCAAAGGCCACCCCAGWGCCCCCTTCCACTCTCCCACTCCGTGAGGATGCTGTCCCCACCTCCACAGAGCAGGTACCCCACACTGGCCCTGGGAGCACAGAAAGTGGCAAGAGAGATGTTTAATGGGGTTTGTCACTGCCCTGCTCCCCTCAGTCAGGTACATCTCCTGTGACAAAGGCTTCTGGCCCCAGCCCCAGCACAGGGGGACTGATGTGGTGTTAAACCCAGCTCAGCACTGCTGCCTGGTGCCACTGAAACAACCTTCACTTACTGCAGCACTAAGTCTAGCAGTTATAACCATAAAATTCAAATCTTTTCTCTCCAGAAATAAAACTAAAAGGGGATATTTAAATTCTGCCTAAGAAGGAGAGGGAAGTGAAAGCRATGAAGTAAGTAGCAGCTAAGTGGTACTACAAAGTACCACTTTGTAAAGGTTGGATACCAAAAGGTCAGTGCCTTTAAAACAGACATTCAGGTGTGGAAGTAGCAATGTGGCATTTAGTTTGCACAGACTCAGTGTTTAACTGAGCAATTATACTGCAAGTTGCTAAAATGATGGGATGCAGAAGAAAAATGTGTTTCCATGTCCATGATCATGAAGCCTTTGTACTTCTGTGGAGATACAGGTAGAATAAGCACTAAAAAAGTTTAAAAAAGTTGTTGTGAACCTCTCCAATAACATACTCTATCAGTCAGATAATCCCAGCTGCAATGCCTTTAAGAAATGTTTTGTGTTCCCATTTAGAGCGGAATAACTGAAAGACAAGGTGCCAACTCCCAGAGCACCAGAGAAACTCCTCTGGATCCTATTCTAAAATAGATATTTTAAAAAATCCATTTAGAAGTCTAGAAACATTTTTTTTCTTGATTTTCACATTACTTTTGTTATGTCAGAGAAGTAAAGTCCATTTTGGTGGTATAGGATCCACATAAACTTCCAAAAGCAGAGTATTCTGCAAGATTAATGCTGTGGAATGAGAACATCTCCATGCCAAAAGCCTTGCAGTGCTGCCCAAGGAATCCATCAGCTAGAGATTTCTCGCTGCATTTGTGTTCTCAGATGTGAAATATTCAAGACAAACACCACAAAAGAGGAAGTGCAATTCCCCTGTAAATGGAACAGGAGTACCATAACAGCTTTACAGAAACATTTGCTCTAGAGGACACAACAGTGAAGGACAACTACTGCTCTCCAGTCAGTGGGTTTAAAAACAATTTGTGAGGGTTTTCTCAAGCCCAGCACACTGACAGAGCTCCACTGGTGTGTGGGACAGCTCAATAAAACACACAAAAGGCACTTGGAGCCCCGGGTTTGTCTTTGCAGCAGCAGCTGAYGCTGGCAAATCTCTCACAGTGACCTCTGGCTGAAATACAGCTGCAGCACCCATTAGTGTGACACTGAGCATCTTTGGGACAAAGATTATTTGATTTTCACCTTCTCCCTGAGCGGATCCACACAAAAGCACAACTGAATGAAATTAGGCTTTTTTCTGAGTGAATGCCACCCTTCTGGCCTCAGCCTCTCTGTCCCACTCTCCACTTCCCCAGTGCCMTTTACAGCAGGTCCAGCATCAAACTGGAACTTGCTCTGCAGCCTGGGAGGTTTGAGGGCTGCAGTCCACAGGCCTCCCCCGCCATGAATTATTGAGGACAAGCCCACTGCAATGGATGTGACTGTGATTCCCYCCTGGAAGGGCTCCCTCCCTGCACACTCACTTCAGGGTGAGTGGGTACAGAACTGGAGCAATCCCAAACAGACAGCTCCTGAGCAGGAGAGGCATGTGGATGGTGTGCTGCACCAGCCAAACCCAGCCCAGTGAACACAACAGACCACTGAGCTGAAATTAAGGGCATCTCTACTTCTTTTTTCCTACATTTTCAAGTATTGCAGTGATTAAAAAACCCAACATATTTTGCTACTAGTACCTTAAAACTGCCCAAAATCTATTCCATTTCCATACACATTATTTCTACAAAAATATGTAATTTAACATTCCTGATTTGATTATCCAATATGTGACAGAGCTAGTGAAAACTTGTTATGGAGATTTGACAAGGTTTACATTCAACAGAAAAGTTTAAATTGATTCCTTAAGTTCCTCTCACCCCCCAAATTCAAATGAATTTCATAATCCTATTATCACCAATAAAATCACCAAGAARTTTTAAATAAAATTCTTCTAACTACAGTTTGGGGGTTGCATGGCAAGGTTCTGGTAGTGTGGGGGCTGCAGGGGTGGCTGCAGTGAAAAGCTGCCAGAAAATTCCCCATGTCCAGTGGAGCCAATGCCAGCAGCTCCAAGAGGGACCCGCAGCTGGCCAGGGCTGAGCCCATCAGCAATGGTGAATAACAGAGGGAAAAAGGGAAACTACTCCAGTGCAATGGCAGCACTGGCATTCGAGGGGGAATACGTGAGGGGAAGAGCCCCACAGCGCCCAGGCCTCTGCAGGACAGRSAGGAGGTGCTCCAGGTGCCAGAGTAGGGACCCCCCTGCACGCCCTGGGGGTCTGTGCCAGGGCAGGGGATGCCCAAACCTGTGGGAGCCCACTCTGGAGACTGGGTCTCACACACACTGCTGATAAATTGAGAGCAAGTTTATCTTTTATTCAATCTACCATTTCTTATGCATCTCAGAAAAGTTTGCCTGTGAGAAATGAAAAAACATTGCCTAGGAAAGGTAATGGAGCGGTCTAACCCCCGCTGTAGCTTCCATGGAGTCARCATTTCCATCAGGCCATATGCAGCCTGCTTTGCCCAGTGCTGGCCTATTGCATAATTCACAAACCAGCGACGCCTCCCAAGCCCTGTGAGCAGCCCTGCACTGACAGGCAGCCAGACAAACCAGAGCAGACACACAGCATCATATCCCTAATATACCTTAARATAGGGAGGAAGAGGTCAGCTAAAGCCCATTCTTGCAAAGAATTAAAAAAAAAATGAGACTGGATTTCAGCCAGAAAATGCTTTCAAGGAAGTTTAACCTTCACTTTCTTCATTAACCTTAGTTTTCTGGTCCTTTTGAGGGCTTACGTGAACTGCCAGAAAAGCCAAAGCAACAATTTGCTCCTTCAGTCTCACTGAATATAGCAGGAAGCCTTGTTCCAGAAAAAACACTCACACAGTATTTCAGCAACACTTTGCAGCACAGGTGTGCTATACATTCACATTTTTGGGCATTGCAAGGAACAMTTCGAATGTCAGTGAAAGCCATTTCCAATTATCTCTGAAAATAATTGTAGAAACAATATTCTTAAGCACATCTTTATGAGAGTGTGTGATTTACACATGGGACATGAATCCATAAAATTCCAAGGGTTCCAGAAAGCTGACTTTTAAAAATCTGATACGGTTACTCAAGAACAGGACCATATCAGTAGAAACTCCTTTGCAGCTGGTACAGGGAGAAGGAAACCAGCATGGAGGGGAGGTGAACTTTCAGAAGGGCCAGTTTTGCAAATACAGCTATTTTTGGCTCCTTACTGACTCATGCCTTCAGCAGTCAGGGGCCAGCGCTGTGTTCAAGCATCTCTCTGAAGTGGCAGCTCTTCAGCGAGGACAGCAGCCTGTCCCCAGGCTGAGGCCTCACCCAGCCCTGCCTGCACAGACAGCTCAGGGGGAAGCCAGGCTCCAGACCCCTGCATGCCCCCAGGGTGACAATGCCCCTGTGTTYGTACACCTCTGTCACAGTGCAGGGCACAGCTAGAAGGAAGCACTGCTGGAGTACTGCACATTAATGGGCAGGGTGAGGGCTTGGCACAAACCTGAGCTCACGGATGAAACGAGCTCTCCCCAGGGTACCGGGCAGACCTGAGTCACTGCATCCCCTGGATTGGCATCGCTTTGTCCCTGCCTTCACACCCCGTGACCCAGCGCTGCCACACCTGGCAGTCAGACACAGCCTGCAGCACACACACCTCCAGGAGCCTCTCACAAACCCCTGGAGGCTGAGACACAGGTCAGGGCCACGGGAGCTGGGTGCCAAGAGACAAGAGGTACAGGATGGGTGGGTCAGATTGGAGGGGAAGGGAGTGACTTTCACTCGGCAATGGAGACAGACGGACAGACTGACTCGGTGATCAGAATCCCATTTTATTGTGAGATACAAACACTTCTATACTATTGCAGGGAGACTAATAATGTGTACTACAATGATTAGATTAAAATCACATACACAAACTTATGCATATAAGAACATCTCTGGCTTACAGAGTTTAATGGGATTTTCTTTTTCCAGTAAACCCGTTTGATTGAATCTTCTGGCAATCCAGGTCTAATTTTCAAAGTTCCGTTTGCTTTTGCCAAGGCATCCTGTTATCAAATCTCTTTTGTTAACCAGGTCCAAAGTCCATCATCTGTCTTGTATCCCCCAACATTCCAACAACTTTCCACAATCAGCATCCCAGAAGCACACCTCATACTCTCTCTTACACTGGCCTTTGCCAAGTAGCACATTGAACTTCCAGGGAACAAAACAGAACCAATGCTCCTGTCCCGAAATCTTGCTCAAGAAAAGGCTTGCAGGTTTTTTCACCACAAAGACCAGGACTCTCTTACTTCAAGCTGCTTGTGTCACAACAGAAGCACTCAGAATACGATGTCGGCTGCAGCCCAAAGCATATCAACCTGCCCTGCCTGTGGAAGGCACAGCTCATTTTCCTGCAGCTACCAGGTGTGCTGTTTAGATAGCCATCAGCCCGGAATGCTCCAGAAAGCAGTGATAGCCAAGGCTCCTCAGTTGGAAGGGAGATCAGATAGGGAACAAAAACCACTAAGTGTCTGTGGTCACAGAAAAAAAAAAACATGGAAAGGAAGAGAAAAGGACCAAGGACCTCAGCCAAACCTACAACACTCAGTACAGCACACTGTCAACACGAACAGCACTTAGCAAACCTCTCCCTGAACTGTAGATGGTGCAACAGGACTTGTGGGGTTGGGATTTTTGTGATTGCTGTGGTTGAGGGTTGGGTCGGTTTTAACATTGCAAAGGCATCACTTCACCTTTCCCACAGCAGAAGCACACACCTGCTCCCAGGGAGGTGGTGCAATGAGCCACTGCACCCTGACCCTGGCTTGTTGGTGTTCCCAAACACTGTGAGTGGCTTGGGAACATCCCCTGGCACCATCTTTCCTCTTCTTTGATCACATGCACTGACATATCCAAAATCCATGTTTCATCCAGCCCTTCTTGTATCAGCATCCATGACRGTATTGCAAGGCTGTGACGGTTGCCATAAAGAACCAGTTGTAAGAGAGATTGGTGCAGGCTCAGCAATCCTCTCCTCTATCAGTCACCAGCCACATGGAGAAATGAGAAGCAAAGAAGGTTGAACCTGATACAGAAAACAAAGAAGGCAGGAAGCCAGCTAAAGGGAGATGGGATGGCCTGTCCCGGAGTGAAACAAAGAAATCCAAATAATGGTTACTARTATCAAGGGTCTGGGTGCAAAATTGCTAATTCTCTTTGCATTTGCATTGCAAAGAGCAGGGCAGAGACCTTACTGAAACAGCATCACCCTGCAGCAGCTCAGGGCTGTGCAGRAAACTGTCTCAATGTACAAGATGTTGGTGTCGGTGCTGTGCAGTGTCCTGGGTGCCCTCTGTGAGGAGCAGACAGAGTGAAACACACCTGGCAAGGAGCAAATGGAATGACACCCACCTGATGTAGCTACTACTGTAGTTACTAATGACACCCACCTGATGTAGCTACTACTGTGGTTACTAATGGCACCCACCTGATGTGGTTACTACTGTGGTTACTAATGGCACCCACCTGATGTAGGTACTAATGGCACCCACCTGATGTAGTTACTACTGTGGTTACTAATCACACCCACCTGATGTAGGTACTAATGGCACCCACCTGATGTAGTTACTACTGTGGTTACTAATCACACCCACCTGATGTAGGTACTACTGTAGGTACTAATGGCACCCACCTGATGTAGGTACTAATCACACCCACCTGATGTAGGTACTACTGTAGGTACTAATCACATCCACCTGATGTAGTTACTACTGTAGGTACTAATGGACCCACCTGATGTAGGTACTACTGTAGTTACTAATGGCACCCACATGGTGTGTGCAGGTGCAGTTACTGTCGGTGCTTTGGATCTATGGAGCACAGTCAGGGAATGCCATAACCCACCAGGCAGAGGCAAGCCCTCATCTGGAGGGGCTGCAGGAGCCCTCCCCTGTCCTTGCCCCATCCCTCCTGCAGCTGCCCCGTGGCACTCGGACAGGCTGGCACGGCTGGCACAGGGGACACAGACCCGCAGCTCCATGAGCACAGCCACGGGCAGGAGAGGCCAGAAGCGGCAGAGCTCCCGGCATGGCCTCGCAGCCCTCTGGCACCTCTCACCCAGCGGCCCCAAGGCTGTTCCGCTCCCGCTGCTGCCCAAGCACGCTGGTTTCCCGCGGCACTGCTCCTGCTGCTGCCCCCATCCTGCGAGACCTGTCCCCTGATCCCTGGGGCAGGCGGGATGCCCGCAGGATGCCAGGACACGGACAGCACCCTTTTAAATTTAAATCCAAGTAGTCCGTTCACACCTCCCCTGAGTACAAAGGGAAGGGCGTTTCTTACGCAGACCAGTGAGATCCAAGGCCTYGATGATCCCCGCAGGGGATGTCAATCAACATTTAGCAATCAATGCTAAGTAAAGAACAAGGCTTTTCCCACAGATATATGCCGTTTATGCTGTTCTCTAAACACCTGCATTTCCTCCAAAGAGAATAGTAAAGAAAATTGATAATATCTCATTAATCAAAAAACCAAGCTTCAGAGCAGAAATAGTTTCTTTCCAAAATATTACATCAATGACTAAAATTTGAAATCTAAGTTGAACTAACGGCTTAATATGCCTTCATTCAACTTTGCTTTTTTCATGTTGGTCTTTGATCTGAGATATTTCTGTGCCATGCAGGAAAAAAAAGAAAAAAGCCTACAAATGATCTCTCCATCACTTCCAGCCCTCAGTTTTAGATTTACACAAAAGCCACAAGGCCAGGAAAGATCTTCCCATTTTCTGCATCTGATTTTCTGCTTTTATTTTGACAGCTTCTATGTATTACTGAAGATAGAAAATTACCTTACTAATGTCAGAAATAGTGATGTGTTAATTATTAAGGAATCTAAAAGCTTGAATTCATTTGTGCTGAATGAGTGCAAATTATCTGATAAACCTTTGATCATGGCTTTCTGAGCTTCCCCTCCATTGGTTTAGTCTTCTCATTTATAGCCATGTCTAAACTGTAGACTGTTTGTGCATCCAGATGGAATAAATCAGGCTGCCCAGAAATCTGCTTATTAACCTTCTTTGCAAGGACCTACCACTCCCCAGGTGAGGGGGATCTGGGAATAAGCTGCTGTCTTCCACAGCAGCCTCACCACGGGAGCTTTCTGCTTTCGGGAGCTCATGATTTTTKTAAGCCCTGTAAATTATTTTGGTTCAGGGGTTGTCGGAACTCAGTCCACGCCCCCGGGTGTCCAGAGGTGCCGAAGAYCCTGTCAGGGGGCTCGGAGACCCTGGTACACAGCCCAGAGCACCTGGGGGTTTGATTGTGACTTTTGGAGCAAGTTGTCAGCTTTGTATGAGGACCTGAGAGTCACAGAAGTTTAAATAGTATAATAATAAAATAATCACAGGGCGAAAATGTAGATTTCAGGATTTTTGGTATGGGGGTTTTGGGGACAAGATGGAGGAACTTGGGCATGTCCAGCCTTTCTTCTTCTTGTTCTCCATCTTCTGCAGTGATATTGGCACTTTGGGATTGGTTTAGAATAGCAGCTCACTGTCTAACATAGGTRAYAGGTAYTGGAAARTAATTGTAAMTATTGTACACATAGTTTGTAGTATAAAAGGACAGCACCGCCTCGGGGGYGGTCAGAGCGCCTGTGGCTGCCCTGSTGRGCAGATCTCRGCTGGGCAGAAAGAAAATTTTATAGATAAGAATTGATAAACAACYTCAAGACAGAAAACTGAAGAGCTCTGACTCGTTCTTCACACGCACGGCCCGAAACAGAGACACGCTGCACATCTTGGGGCAGCGATTAACAACCAAAACCCGAGAMGGGGTTTTAGGGGTCAGATTAAGGTTTTCATGTGCATTTCTATGCAGTTCATGTGCCGTGGTGTGAAGCGGTTCCGTGGTTTGGTTTTGGGTTTTGATGGGGTTGTTTTGAGCTGCAGGGTGGCGCAGCCAGCCCCTCTGAGCCCTGCAAGGGGAATCCCCCAGCCCGGGGGTCCCAGCACCCACCCCCTGCCCCCAGCGCTGCCCAGCCGGGCCCCAGCCACCCCTGGCAGGGCACTTGCCCTGGGCTGACCCACCTCACGAAAATAAACACGGCAGGAGACTTTTTCTCCTTTTAACGCCTTTGGTAAAAGTGATCACCTCGAGGTCGGAGGCTCGACGGGTCCGTGGTTTCGCCGTCGTCGCTCCCAGGAGGCCTCGGAAGAGGAGAAATGTGCAGCTTTGTCCACTGAAGGGCAGAGCTGGGGGTCCCGCCGCACAGGAGCAGCGGGGGTACACCCCCTGTYCCAACTTCGGCATCTTGCCGTCCCGTGGTCCTGGCTCCAGCTGAGGTCTGTGCTCAGGGCAAGGGGCAACAAAGGTTCTCAGCATCTCTGCAGGTTCAGCACTCTGTTCCTTCCATCTAGACATCACTCTGATCTCTTAATTCTGTGTTGGCTCGTTGTTTTTGGGGTCTTTTCGGTAAGTTTGGTGGGTAGCCTCCCATGGCAYGCTGGTCCCGAGGTTATTTTGCGTTCTCTCTGATGCCTCCCCTCCTCTCGCTGTCCGGGGCAAGGGCCATCAACCTAGCTTTAGGCAGGGCCGTATTGACACAAAAGGAGTAGGTAACGAAAACGACCGGYGATTAMAATAACAAACAGGTAGAACTTCACCTTGGCAGCAACTGGTTTAACTTGTTCACTCTGCAACCCTTTTTTTTAAAATAATGGCAGATTTTTTACTTATAACACTCCCATTCCTCAGTTCAGACAGCAGTGAACCCTGTCCCCACCGAGCCTGCCCAGCACAGCCACAGTGCAGGAGCCACACGCACAGGTTCAGCTCGGTTTGGGATTTTTTATTTTTGCATCTTCATGCAAAACCTTCCAAAACAAACCAGCCGKGGGTAAAACTCGCCCCAGCTCTGCAGAAGACTCAGCACTCCCTGCCTCTGGGAGCATCTATCATATACCCTGYGTAAAAAGAATAAATTTTAAGTTATAGATATAGAAGCTGAGATTAAAGTGACCTAAACCAGAACGGTCAGGTATCGCTTTTTTTTTTCTTTTCCTTTTTACATTTACAGGCAAGGGTGAACAACCATTGAAACAGTGTAATTTCCCTGGCCAGAGAGTGGGGAGTCTTATCAGGGGGTCCTCCCCATRTGCTGGGGACCTCTCTCGTCGCAACATCACCACAGAGACCCGCGGAAGGAGAGCCATGAGACACTGGGAACAATCTGAACCTCATCAACTGTCCCTCAGGTTCCACCCAGGAAAGGACGAGTCCTGCAGGGGATGGTGGAGCTCTGCAGTTCACAGAATGAGCCCTGCAGGCCAGTGGTGGGAAATGAGGGAGGCAGCAGGCACTCCCTGAGGAACACACACAGCATTGCCAGTGCTGTGGAAAGCAGAGTGCTGTCTCACAGAGCAAGTGATCTATTTTCACTGGCTCAGAAAAATGCACTTTTCTTTGCTAGTTTAGAAACTGAGCCTGAAAATTTTGCCCACAGCCTCACCTTACCCTCATTACAAAATCTGCCCACTATGAGTAAGGATTTCAATCACATGATAAGCATCTACTTACACAGTCAGTGCTTCCACCCCTAACACTGAGAGGCAGAATTCAGGGAAAGTGTTACCTTTAGGATGTGCCATCTGTTTGAGAGAAACCACGCATGCCCAGATGGGGAAACAGCTGTCTTCATTCCAGCTTTTGTGTATTCCACCATGGGGCACCTAATGGTGTGCACTCCTCTATCCTGAGCCTCTGGGCTTTTGTTCTTCAAGTCCTGGACAAGTTTATTTATGCAATTGCAGATGCTGGGCTATRGGTAAGACAAGCTGTTATTTTGTTCTAGAAATTACATTTTCCACAAGCACCCTGAATTCAGAACTTATTATATATTCAATTTGTGTGTGTAACAAATATTTATGTAATGCTTTAGCTGGGAAAAGTCACCTTTATGGCTTCCTCTATTATTTTTCTTACAGGTGGTGCAAAGGAACCACCAACCATGTCACACATTTGGGCAACCAGAGCAAGTGCCTTAATGTGGAACCTTACAGTACCTGCCTTTACGCTTCTGGAAACAGAGTCAGAATTTCTCCTAACTCCTCCTTTTTAACCGATCATATGCACAGTCATTAAAATTAAATCAAATGCCCCTGCTTACAGCTCTTGACCTGTTTCAGGTCTGGTTTTTGCCAGATCTCATCCATCCCAGCCTCAGCAAAGTGTCAGCAGGTAGCCCCAGTATGGAGGTGGCACCTTCCCTTCACTTTTGCTGTCTCTCCACACTGCTGTGACCTTCATGCTGGCTTGGAGAAATCCTGAGACAAGGGAAGAGCTTCACTGTGTGAACAGGAGTTWTTGCACTTGTTTTTCATGTCTTTTCCTCCCAGCCTTTGCAATCCCCAGGCCCTTGCTCAGAGCATCAGCAAGCCTGAGTTCACATTTGCACAATCCACACACCGAGGCCAGGTGTCTCCTGTGAATCAGGGAATGGCACTGGGCCCTGGGCAGGGGGAGGCTGATATCAGCACCAGTGCATTTCTCTCTATGGACTGGTCTTTTCTGTGCTCAAACTCATTTTTTGCAAGGGAAGTTGAACTGGAATTGAAGAGCGTGAGTTAAATATTTCATGTCATGCTGGAATATATAATTCATTATCAAACCTTTCAGAAAGGAAAAGATAAGATAGAGCTGCAAAAGCTTTAAATAAAGTATCTTCTGTACCCTCTAGACAGACTGATGGAAAACTGCTTTCCTCCTTTCTGTTGGTGCTTTAAAGGAAATTAGAAAACAATATGATAGCAGTAAAAACAAATACTCAGAGTRCATTTGAGGAATTATTTGTTATTGTTTGTAAATAGATGTAATTAATGTTTTATACACACTTATCTTGAAGTACTGTGTCGCACTTGGTTCCTGCACAATTCCCAGCCTCTCCAAAGAACAAGACCCCCATTGGCCCAGCCCGTGAGCAGCTCCACACGTGGTTATTTGTTGTGATCACCTGGGCAGCCCCAGCCAGGAGAATGTGACAGTGGAGCTCTGACAGACCTTCACTCACTCAGAGGGTGAGATTGTTCCGCAGGTCTGCTCTACAAAGGGTTTGTCACACTGGGATGGAGTGTGGGATCACAAAAGCATGGAGTGGTTTGGGYTGGAAGGGACCTCAAACCCCAACCAGTGCCAGCCCTGCCCTGGCAGGGACACCTCCCACTGTCCCAGGGTGCCCCAGTGTCCAGCCTGGCCTTGGGCACTGCCAGGGATCCAGGGGCAGCCCCATCTGCTCTGGGCACCTGTGCCAGGGCCTGCCCACCCTCACAGGGAAGAATTTCTTCCCAATACTCACCTAGCCCTGCCCTCTGGCAGTGTGATTGTAACAGGCCCTGCTAAAAAGTCTCTCTGACGCTCCCCTTTAGCACCGAAAGGCCACAATCGGCGTCCCCAGACCCTCCTCTCCCAGCTCTCCCAGCCTCTCCGCACAGCCCTGGCTCTCCAGAGCCCTTCCCTGGGCTCTCCCAGCCTGTCCCTGTCCCTGGCTCTCCTGCCCTGGGAGCCCAGCTCTGGACACGTTCTCCAAACTGGCCTCACCAGTGCAGGGCAGAGGGGCAGGTCTGCCTCCTCCACCTGCTCTAGCTGATCACTGACCTTAGCAGAAACACCTGAAAAGAAGTTTAAAAAAACGCTCATCACAAACAAGCAACAAACATTTCAAAGCAATAATCATTTGGGGAGCTGCTTTTCTTTGTCACACTCACAGTGACAAACCAAGATCTTGGATGAAAGATCATCAGATTTTTCAGCCCATGGTTCAAGCAATTTCCAGTCCAACAAGATTCCAGGGGTGCATCTCTGAAGCAGGGCTCTGAGGGCAAAACTTGCTTTTGGAAAATGGAATTCGCCTGGCAGAGTCTGTGCACTGTCCTTCACCACTCCTCCCTGGTGTGCAGATTTCAGACATTTCTGAGAGCACTCACTTCTGCTCAGCAGCCCCAGAAAAGTGCTCTGCTTCACTTGGTTTCTGTAGCAAAGATCCAAATTGTCCACTGGCCGTTTACAAAGCAGCGAGTTAACGCTGGGCTCCCTTTGGTTTGTGGAGAAAATAATCCCAGAGCTTTGCCAACTGCACAACAGACAATTGCATGCTGTCTCYGTGTTTTCTCTGAAGGAATCGATACAGGAACAGCAGCGAGGCTGTCACATGCAGTTAATCACTCCTGGGAAACACCAGAGCAGGTTTTGAGGGCTGTGATGGGGCTGCCATGGAAACAGCTGCACCCCACACCACGGGTACCAAACCAGGGGAGCTGTTCAGGGACATCAGACATGGAAGAGCACCAGGATTCAGCAGTTATGGCACGTCTGTGAGAGCAGTGAAGCTGCAAGGCACAATCAGCCTGGAAAGGAAGCCATGCAGAGGCCTTCCCTTGTCCTGCAGAGAGGTGCCTGGAGTGGATGCTGCCCTGCAGTGGGTGCAGCCACAGCCCAGCACAGGGAGCCACAGTGGCACCAGGGCAGGCTCTSTGCTGGGACATTGCTGCCACCCCCTTCCCCACTACCTTTCCATGCAGACATTTGTACAAGGAATGCAGAACTGGCAGGATTTTTTTTTCCTCCTTGTTCCTTTTTGGAAGAAAAATTAAAATTTGAATTAATTAAACAAACATCACAAACATATCTTCAGCCTTGGCAAATACAGTTTCTATGAGAGCCAAATGCCTTGAAACAACACGTGCCTYAGGACAGGCTGTGGGAAAATGCAARYGACAGAGTTTAATTATAACAGCTGGCAGAGACAGTACGTGCTGGAAAAGGTTTACAAAATACACAAATGCTTATAAAATAGAGTGGAACAAGGAGAGGAGGCAACATTTGATTTCGGCAGAACACGGTATTCAGGAATCTTGTGGGGGCTGCCTGCCCATGCCAGAGACCAGAGGGCAGTGCCCACAGGGCTTGGGCTGGGCGGCCTCTCCCAGGCACAGCACAGAGCCCAGGGCAGGTGCTGTGGCCATGGCCTGACCTGCACAGAGCGGGTGACATCCTGGGACAGCTCCACTGGGCTCAGGGGACGAGGTGAATTCAGCATTTCTCCTCAGGGAGGAGCATGGGTGTGAAAAATGCATGTATTTTATGACTGGCTTTTCGCAAATATTCAAATGAATATTATATGTGTTGTGTTAGAAAGTAATGCTGTATTAATTCTCTTAAGTACTGYGATAAATATAGTTTTAGGTTATAAAAATTGCTAAAATAAAAACTATGCTATGTAGGATACTTTTTTTAAAGAAAGGACTCGCAGTGAGACAGCAGCCACAGGACACCTGAATCTKTCAGAGAAAGAGAATTTATTGCTCCATTACCAGGACAAACGAACTTCTTCCTGCCTTGAAGGCGCTGTCAGGATTAAAAGGAAGAAGTTGACGATGACCAGACAGAATCCTGTGTKTGAATGGAATTTATGCATCATGTATGAGGTGTATGAATATGCAACAGGCTGCTGCTTTTAAGGGTTAATCCTYTGTTAACGGGTGTCCTTTTTCAGGCTCGTGCTGCCCAGAAAGAGGTACCCAGACTGTCCATAACTCTTTGTATTTGTTGCCTCATATTGTCCAAATTGTCCAAATTATTATTACTCTAATTGTATTACTATTTTTATAACCATTTCATTACTACTAAACTTTTAAAATTTTAAAAACAAGTGATTGGCGTTTTTCACAGTGGGGCAGAGCCATCCCAGAGCCATGGGGACACCCTGGCTGACACTGAGCACCCACAACAAGAGCCCAGGGCTGCCCGAGGCTCTGCAGTCAGGACCATGATCCACACCTGACCTCGGACAGACAGACACACACACACACAGTCAGTGCCTGGCAAAACATGTGAGAAATACACACACAAACCATGCCACAGGGCCAGGAATGCCAGCAGACCTCAAGAATTGGCAAGTGACATCAGCTAGCATTAGGATGAAGTTAAAAAATTATTGGTGGTGTTTCACACACATATAAATAAATTAAAAACAGCCCTAAAATGAATCATTTGTGTGAATGCACAAAATGAAATCTGTARTCAGGAATTCCAGAAATGGGCACCAACCTGAGACTCCAGATAAACAGAAAAAGTAGAAGATTCCTGTAGACCTATCAGTCTTTTATTGCCATTCAYTGCTTTTTCAAGTTTTCTCATGGTGATTGTTTTCAGCCTCTAAGCTCCTGCCTTCCATGAGATGCAAAGATTATTGATTTTGCTAAATGAACTTGGACACCAAATCCCTTCTTTCCTCTGCTGAGACAGCCTCTTGGAGAGTGTTGGTGTGAAGCATCCACATCATCATGTTGGTATCCTTGACGACCTTTTCTTGGATCTTTAAAACATCTCTGGATGAGTTTACACTTGGAATTGAATAGCTCTTTACTGCTCAGGCTGTAAGTGCATTAGAAATGTCAGCCTTTGAAATAGATATCACAAGGAATTTAGTTATAGAAAGCAACACAATTTTATTACCTGACAAAAACAAGCTTAAAACATTTCAGTTAGGAGACACAGCTGATTTTCCCTAAATAGAGCAGGAGAAATACACTGTCAGTTGTTTCCCAAAGCTAACTTATCACAAAGCTGATGCAGCAAAATTGAGCRTGTGAGTTCCTAGGGGAAAATAATTTTATTTATTTTTTCCTTTTAACAAAACATGAGAGCACATGGGAAGTGTAAAGAGCCAGCCAGACAGCAGATATGGTTTTGAAGAAGTAAAAGGTGATTGCAAGAGGTCAGGAAGAAATCAGAGTAGCTATACTTGACATTTCATTGATTTTCTGGCCAAGCAGCCAGGATCCCAAGCCCATGCCGTCATTCGTTGCTGCATGAACGATGTCTCAGAGGTTTTGCTGCMATTCTTTGCACTGCATGCACAGCTCACCTGTCCAGTTACCATTGCATCATCACTCATATCATCTTGTCATAACCTGTGACATGAACGCGCCRTCAAGCCCAGTGTAGAGACAGAGTTCTCATCAGACTTCAGTTAAAATTACACAAGCAATGTTTGAAGCAAAGACAACTCCCTTTCTTACTCTCGTGCTCAGATGGCAGCTGCTGGTCCCGTGCCCCCGAGCCCCAGTGACCCCCAGTGGCCGCCTCTGGCCCAAGCCAGGTCCAGCTCGTGTCGCAGCCGATGCTCTCTGGTTCTGCTCTTGCTTGTCCCAGGGTGACGTTCTGGTGCTTGTATCCCCATTCATGTGTTCTGTTTACTCTAGATATTATGGTCTGTGCCTTTAAGACTGGCTCTGAAGAGTGAAAGTTTTGTKTAAGTTTTCTTATCAGCCGCTCCCGCATGGCTGGCGGGGCACAGAGACAGGGCAGTACATGGCGCTGCTTTTGATTTTTGCTTTTGCTTCTCGCTTTGCTCTCTCACTCTTGCTTCTGCTTTGTTTCTGCTTGCTTTTGCTTCTGCTCATTAGCTAGTTTAGCTAAACAGTCCGAATTTCTTCCTAGACTGTTTCTTCTTGCCCTTTTTTTTTTTACCAACTCGAACCTGCTCCGGGCTGGGCCCTGGGAACGCCGAGAGTTTGCACCTTGTGGCTGCAGCAGCTGCCCCAGCACAGCAGGGACTGAGAACAGAGCGAGCACCCCCGAGAGACTTTCTGAATTTGTCATCTTTGTCAGAGCGGTGACAGAGTGGTGTCACCTGGTATTGTTCATTCTGTGTGCTGGGGGTGCTGTGCCTGTTAAATAAACAGGTTTTGTGTGCTGGGGGTGCTGTGCCTGTTAAATAAACAGGTTTTGTGTGCTGGGGGTGCTGTGCCTGTTAAATAAACAGGTTCTTTCCAAAGCATTGCCCCACACATGCTCCCCAGTGATGGACACCCCTGGCCCATGGCAGTGACTCTGCTGCACCCCTGCTTGCAGGGCCCAGCCTTCCTTCCACCCTGGGCCCTGCTCACACACACRTCTGGGTCACCGCTGGAAAATGTGTGCAACATTCCAGTGTCTCTCTGTTGCTCARTGAATTGGCTTTCCTCTGTTTTTTTCTGCATTTCTGTCTTCTTTGAGAGCAGCTTATGAGACATCCATACAGATCTCCACAGACATTGGCTTCTTAAGGATTTTCACTACCCTTAACCTGACACTAATCTCAGAATATAAAACTGAGATATAAAACTGAGATGCACAATTTCTAATTTTTCAGGAAGGGATATCCTCATATTGCTAGTCTATTTTTCCAAACACATATGTGCCTTCTCATACCAAATCTGCATTAAAAGCAGGAGAGTAGCTGAGAAAATTCAGTGAAAACAAAGTTAATTGCTGCCGCCATTAAGCAGGGATAAACAGAGCTGGGTGTGAAAGAGTCGTCCCAGGCTTTGGGTTATCAGCACTAGAATCCTGCTGAGAATCTTGAGTGGGAGGAAAACCACCAACAGCAACATCCATCAGCCTAATACGATGATAAAAAAAGAACATCTCTCATCAGCTGTGAGGTAGAAACAACAAAAATGCAAAGGGAAACCTACACCTACTGTTGGGTACTTGAGAAAACCTTAACAAGTCTCAGATAGCTCTGAAAATAATGTGCACAGGTGTGTCTTGAATAATGGAGAGCTTTTAATGCGATAAATGGAGATAAACTGATAATATAATTACTAGCATTAATTCACAATCAGAATTGTTGTCAAACATTGATGGCCTGTTTTTTTCAGGAGTTTGACAAAGAGGTTGCCAGTTTTTGCAGGCAAGTGAAACAAGATTTATACAATTTAGTGCAGGCACTCCTTCTGTCTTCTCTGGTGTCTGATTAAAGCACAGGAGGAGCAGCATGTCCTGCACGCCCCACTGACCAAGCCTCATATCCTACAGAAAGCACTTCCCTAAAGCCCACAGCACAACGGTTTGCCAAAATGAATAAATCTGACCTGTCTGTTGAGGATCTACCTTTCTCAAGTGTATGTTCAAAACTTTTGTGTAAGTTTCTTCCTTTCCCTCCACTTACCACAAGACCTRTCCGTGAGTGTGGCCAACAGATTTGGCAGATCCTAATTTGGGATTATTAATGATAGGAAGAGGTGTAGGAAAGTGGACAGATTTTTTACACAGAAGTTTTACAGATACTGGATGAAGCAGAATCTGGATCCTGATGATCACTAGGTCCAAAAYGCAAAATCCCTGTTTTCCACCCAGGAGGAGTGAGGAGCAGAGCAGCCCCTGAGGCTGTGAGCAGCACAGAGCCTGAGMGCTCTGCTTGTCCTGTTGCACCACGGCTGTGAAGAACAAGTGATTTGGGCAAAATGTCAGTTTTAACTCTGTTGTAATAAAGAAATGTAAACTCCCAGAGCAGTGCAGGGGCAGCGATCAGTGGAGGAACTGTGACTAGCACACTGTGACAGAGACAGCAAGAAAATGTGAACCTTAATAGGAAATGGTACCATCAAATGGTMTTTTGAATGAAGAAGGGCTGTTTCCATAGCAACCAAAAGATTTAAAATAAAAAGGCAAGAGAGAGGAAAAAATAGTCAAGAAAAATTCCAACACTCTCTTCCATGTCAAACCAATTTTCCCCAAATCTAGACCAACAAAAAACAGGTTAGTACCAGGGAATGAAGAACACTAGCACAGTGAGTGTTCTCCCCTTTATAAAGGTTTTTGGGGATGCACATCTCATAAAATGGAAATAGGATAGTTGCCAGACTTGGTCAAACAAAAATGTATCCTAGTTATTAACGATACATCAATTCCCATAGTGGTAGGATTTCTGTTTGAGATCTTCATCAACAGTCTGGGCAAGGGCATCAGGGGCTCCCTCAGCCAGCTGCAGATGACACCAGGCTGGGGAGAAGTGTTATCTACCAGRGAGCAGGAAGGTTCTTCAGAGGGATTCAGACAGGCTGGTTCAATGGGCTGAGATCAACAGTATAGGAATCAATAAGGCAAGGCACCAGGTCCCACACTTGGGTCACAACAACCCCATGGAATGCTCCAGGCTTGGGAAAGAACAACCTGGAAAGCTCTCTGAGGGAGAGGACCCAGAGATCTCTGGCAGCCTTCCAGTGATGTGCATTAGACAGGGCAGTTTTTCTTCCAAAGCAATAACTTCAGTGTCCTAAAGGGTTCAGACCTCTCTCCTTTATCCAGGTCTTACATCTGGGCATGGGGTAAAATCAGTCTTGTATGCTGGTCCCGCACAGGATCATCTCTCACTCTCCATGTGGAATTACTCAGCTGCAGTGGGCATCTCCTGCCAGCTGTTCTGTGATCATTTTCTGTTTCTGGGGGAAGCGATTGCCTGAAGCACACTGAGCTGCTATGTAGCAGCTCTTCGGGTTCACTTCCCAGGCTGGCCAGGAATGCCTTTGGGATTGTCCCTTCTAACCAAATGACTTACTCCACCAGCTGAGCACATGGCACAGACACTCTATTAAATCATTACTAAAGCTCTGTAATCACACCAATACTAAATCAACTTTTGCTCATTATTCATATTTTTATGTTTCTAAAAATGTCAGTTGCTAGCGCACATCCCTCTGCTGTTTCCAGGGCAGGATGCAGATCTGAACAGGCTCTCCCTCACAATTTGAGTGAAGAGTCATGAGATAAGAACCCTTATGCCCGCATCTCACCTGCAAAGATTCTTCATGTCTGTGTCACAGTCCATAGCAGGATGCTATTCTCATCTCTGCCTGCAGTGCTGGTCCAGGTGTGGGTACAAATGTGAGTCCAGGTGTGAGTCCAGGTGTGAGTCCAGRGCCCACCAGCTCTGCCTGGATGATCTACCTGCCCCCTGTGCCAAGGCTGGGCTGGGCACGCTGCTGCCTTCTGGGTCAGCAGCACTTCCAGGTCTTTATTTTTCTTGTAACTATGTTGTTGATGTAACTATGGTTGTTGCAGCCATGACCTCSTTCCAATGTACTGTTCTTTCCAGAGAAGACGTTAGGGGAACAGGACGGACTCTGGGCAGTGAAGGAAATATTGGATTGTGCAGCACAAATACGAAGGTGGAACCTGCCTGCTTCACTTTCCCGCTCTCAGTGTAATCAGCAAAAATGTTCCCACCTCCAGCATTACTCTGGCACTCAGGATCTCTCCAGGCAGTTTGTAAGGAGGCCCACTTCCAGCAGCAGTGCTTGCTCCACTCCTCACTGCCCCATCCAGGAGCAGCAGCCTGCWGCAGCTGATGGCCCTGGAAATGCACCAGCCGTGTGCCAGCATCTCTGGAGACCTGACCCCATGGTAAATACCCTGGCATCACAGTCTCATCACATTTATCAGTGTCAGGAGACKGTGTTTGCACAGCCAGACTTCCTCATCTGCCTCCTGCCCCTCCCCGGCTCCATCCCCGTGAGCGAGGAGGAGTTTCCTGATGTTGGCACCACACCAGGAAGGGCAGCTCCCTCGGCCATTCCCATGCAGGAACAAACTCAGAACTCTCTCCTACAGCCCGTTTTTTCTAGTTAACAGTGTCAGAACATGCTGTCAAAAGAGTGCCTGTGGGTGAGCCCCTGGGAGAGGACAAGGTGGGCTGCAGGGGCCTCCCTGTGCTCCGTGCAGGTGCTGCCCTGTGCTCTGAGCTGCACTGTGCCCTGTGCAGGTGCCTCCCTGTGCTCCGTGCAGGTGCTGCCCTGTGTCAGCCCTGCCGTGACCAGGGCAGATCCAGCATCACACACCAGGACAAGCCCCAGGAGCAGAGGATGAGGCTCAGCCCAGACCCAAAGGCATCGTGTCTCCCACCAGCCCCTGTGGGGTCTTGGTGCTGAATGAGGTGATGCTTTCCCATAAYGAGTTTCCACAGTTCTCCCTGCTCAGACCTCATCAGTCTGCACAAACAAAGCCTCTTCTTGAACATTTTAAAGTCAGCCRTATTTAAAACTCATACCGTTCATGATCCAAAGAATAATTTATTTAGTTAGGAGGCACTGAAAATTTTCCCCAGATACCACTGTCTGACATTCAGTGTGACCTTGGTCTCATAACACACTCTGGTCTCTTATGGCTGAGTATTCAGTGTGCCACAGCCCCTCTGTCAGTACGGGGCCATGAGCAGTGCTGGGCCATTGGCTGGAGACTCAGCTCTCTGATGAGAACCTGGATGATCTGCAGAATCCTCAGCGCTGCCAGCATTCACCCCTTGCTGTCCTGCATGGTCCATGAGCCACCAGGGAGTCGGGATAGGACAGGTATTTCAGCAGGAGGATATTCCTCTGCACTTGCACTTGCACTCAGCTGCCTGCGTAGAAATGGTGGAGGAATAGGGGTAGAGAGTTTGGTTTAAAATGAGGACAAGTATTAACAATGCATTTACCCTGGATGGACAGCAGCCCAGTGACTCTCTAGCTGGGTAAAACCTTCAAACCCTGTAACAGGGGGCACYGTCAGGGCTTCTGGCCACATGTTGGGCCAGGCATAGTTCTGCGTGGGGGATTTGGCATCACGCAGGGATAGACACAGCAGCCTGAGGGAGGGCGGGACTGTGGGCTGGTCAGCTCCTTCTGCCCCGGAGGGGAAGCAGGTCCTCTCTGCAGCCGCCTGGCCTCCCCTGGCTGGCTGCCCAGCAGCGCCAGCAGTGCCAAGGGCTCCAGTAATCCACACTCTCCTCTGACTGACCTGGGCCCCTTGCACACAGCAGGGACAGTGGCACAGAGCTCCCACGGCTGCTGGGATGGAGATCTACGTCTCTGCTGCTGCTGACACCTGCCTTTGTGCTTTGGCTCATTTTTCTCTCCTGTGCTTTGTAAACTGCACCTTGAAAAGAATGAAGCTCCTGCATGTGCCAGTTGGGTCTCTGATATGAACTATACGACATGGAAATAAATAAGATTCACTTGATTTTTTCATATTTATGTCCATCAGAAGTGCAAAAGTGAGAATAGACACTCTTGTTACAGACTAATGGAAACTGGGATTGATCCTCTGTGAATCACTCATGTTCTTTAAAGTTCACTTCTTCTTTCTGCTAGACAATTCTTTACRGTAATAAATATGCCTCTCTGACCTTTCTGACTGCAGACAGGAGAATGGATTGGACAAAAGGAAATAGTGATCAACCAGAAATGTGTATAGTGCTGAGCTGGACTCTTGTGGTGCCTTGAACTGCAGTGACAGCTCAGAAAAGACAATGACCTTGGAATGGCTTTGCAAAGCACAGAGCAAGGCAAAAAACTCTCCCTTTCTTTGGACTGAACACGCATTCAGAGTCGTGCCTGTCTCCAAGGAATTTGCTACACTTCACCCTTGCTCTTGTTGCTCTGAGGGGTGATGTGGGCATCACGAGGGCAGTCGTGGTGTCCGTGTAAGGGTCCTCCATCAGCTGCACCCCTCAGTGCCCAGCTCACAGCTCCTGCCTTTCCCCAGGAGCTCCTGAGTCCACAGATTCTCTGCACTCGCAGGTTGTGCCCCAGCTCTGCAGTTTGCTGGTGTGGTGATACTGATGATACAGGTCCTGAGCAACTGGTTCTGTGCCCTTGGTTCCCAGSAGCTCTGAACCACCTCAGTTAGGACCATAAATGAGGCCTCTCAAATGTCAGGCRCTGTTTCCAAGAGATAACTGTTATTTGCTCCCAGAATTACACTGAGTAGAGCTGCTGAAGAATGTTTTGTGCTCCATCATGCTCTATTAACCAGAAAAGAGAGCAGAAAAAAAGTTACAATTGTGAAAATATTAACTATTGTCTGTCAGCATGGATTAAGAGCACCCAAACTTCACTGCCCAAAAGGCTGTGCTTGCCTAATAACACAGTAATAGTTTTCATGTGAGGCCTCAATTTAATTCTTCTGCATTCCTGGGCTGTTTAGGGTGCTTTGCTTCAAATGTCACATCGAATCAGTGTGCCACCTTCTGCTGAAAGCATGCTTTTTAAGTAAAACTTTGATAGACATTTGTCTTACATAAAACTTGTCCTTCCATGCAAAGATAAAAGCAGAACACTGAAGGGAGGATTTGTCTGGAATCAAAGAAATGCTCCTTCCCTCACCGTCTGCTGAGTACCTTCTCCTCAGCATTCATGTCACGTTCATTGCACATCACCCTGTGCAGACACCACCAAATTAGAGAATCAGTAATTTACCTCTGGAGCCTCTCACTAAAGCAAGGTGCAGAGGAACAGAGCATGCCTGGCTGCCTGAGGTGTGTGTGTGCCCTTGCACAACTCTCTGGTGGTGTGCACTTCTGCATCAGCCAGCCACCGATGAATGTGTTCATGAATTTACCTACTTTGATTAGTAGTAATTAATTCCAAACTTTGACTCTCTTCTTCAAGAGTCAATACTCTGAGTTTCAGCATGGGGGGCTGTGCCGCTTGGGATGGCCCTGCTGGGCAGTGGCCARGGGTCAGCTGTGGCACTGCCCTGGGCTGCCTTGAGCACCATCAGGCCAGCTCTGGGCAGTGCCCCATGTCCTGCAGCAGCCTGGCAGTGCCAGCACGCCCAGAGTGTGCCAGCACTGCTCCTGTTTCCAAAGAGCAGAGAAGCCGGGGCTGTTTGGCCTCAGGCTCACACTGGTGCCAGCACTGCTCCTGTTCCCAA
>JACDOX010000573.1:58892-76590 GCA_014549065.1 Cardinalis cardinalis | reverse complement strand
AGTGTTATCAGTGATCAGCACAAGTGTGAATGATCCCAGTGTTATCAGTGATCATCACAGGTGTGAATGATCCAGTGTTATCAGTGATCAGCACAGGTGTGAATGATCCCGTGTTATCAGTGATCAGCACAGGTGTGAATGATCCCAGTGTTATCAGTGATCAGCACCAGTGTGTCTGGTCCCAGTGTGAGCCCCCTGCCTCCCCAGCCAGATGCCCAGGAGGCACACATGCCCAAAGGGCTTCCACTGAGCTTAGCTCTCTCCTTCCCACATAAACCACCTACACATTAGACGCTTTCACCTTTCAAACGTAAACATTTCAATGTAAAATGTTTTAAAAATCCCTAACTAAATCTTTAGATGGGATCGTGTACTCCTGTTTATGCGTTAATATTAGAAATGGACACCTAAAACATGCTCCTATCTGTTACAGCCAAGCAGAAATTGGCCTCCTCAAAATTGATAGGTCTTTTAAATAATTTTTGTTATGAAAGCATTCCTACTGGAATTGTCCAATTTTTTTCAACAAAGACAAGATTTTTTGATTCTAAGCAAAGCCAGCAACAAAATTCTTGGACTTTCAATCCTCCCCTCTGTTGTTGCAGTAAATTGTAACAAAGAACTAGTTGCTCTTACTCATTAAGAGATGTGTCACTCATTACTGGAAATGCCTTCGGTGTTTAGGCATGCAGGAGACTTTGGGATAGACAGCGGGTTCATTCTTTCAATATTATCCCTAATACCTTAGAGCATCTTGCTTCAGTGTCACTTGCACCAGACATATGTTTAAAACTGGAAAACCAGATCTCTTTGGTGCCCTCAAGGAGCACTGAACCGGCAAGTAGAGATGGCAGCAGGACCTCAGGATTCAATGCTGAACTGTCCCAGGATGGGGAATGGCACATGCAGGTGTAAGCCCAGGGCTCCGAGGAGGAGCTCCACTTGTGCTTTCCCACTTGGGCTCCCTGACCCCAACCCCTGCAAAGGCTCAGTGATTTATGGCTCATCATGACTGGGATGACCCGTTTTTCTACACACGAAGACAGTTTTTGAGGAGAAAGTGAAAAGGGGACTCTTTGTGGGGACACCATCCCATGGTCACAGCTGCCATGGACAAGCAGCTTTGCCAGCGCCTGGCTGGGATCCCAATGGCTCTGCCTGCCTGGAGGCCCAGGCTGTCAGAGGAACAGGGGCGACCCTGGGCTCAGCCTGCCATCCTCCCTGCTCCTGACATCAGCCTCAGCATGCAGGCTCTGTCCTTTGGAGTGACTCCYCAAAACTGACCTCTGCACTCCAGGACCATAAGCAAATGCCCCCTGTCTGAGCTCACAGACCAGTTCTGAGTTTGGCACCATTCCTTCCTCTCAGACTCATCACAATCTCCACTTTGCTGGGTGCCTTGCTGAGATAGCTCATGGGTGTTCTGCTTTCATAGCAGGAGTTTCCTGGTCACAGGAGAAGGCGGAAAAATCCCAGGGGAGAGCTTCACTTTCTTGTGTTTGCTTGTTTGCTGCTACCATATTCGTCTTTGGACATCTCAGGGTTCTTAATGAGGTACTAATTGAAAGAGAAATGTCTTTTGCAACCCTAAAAATCAGAAATTTTTTTCATATCAGCCTAAACTCAGTAAACGCCACTATAATTTTTATGTTATGTGGGAATTACCTTTCTGAACACCTATTTAAGCAACAAAGGAATTAACAGCAAAACTGTGGGCTTCTGTAAGAAAAGCAAAACAACATAATTTTATGTGGAGCATGACACTGTCCCTGATCTTTGTGTGGCTGACTGATGATACAACTGAACATTGGACCACATGTTACAAATTTTGAAATCAATTAATCTGTTTGATTTTTTTTTTCTGAAAGAGAATTGGTATCTAAGTTACATCTTATGTTCATAAATATTCACTCTAGTCCACCRAAGCAAAATCAAATGAAAGCAAAATAGCTGCAATTAATCTTTCATTTACTTCTGAATGTGTGTTCTTTTTTTTCCCCCTCATTACCTTGTTAGAGCTTGGAGCTCTGGACACAAAAATTACGAATTTATTTTCCAAGATCACATAACATAGACTTAAAGTGTTTAAAAAGCTTCATGTACCTCTTTCTTCACATTAAAGTTCTGCTTGGAGTGGTTGATGGAGGACTGATTAGTGACAGAAGGATGTTCAATAAGTGACAGCAAAATGCTCCTTATGTGATACATATGGAAAACAATTATGAGCTCATTGGGAGAACATCTTTTAAAGTATTATAAAACACCAGTAACAATGAAAAAAAATTAGCACCACTGATATTTTTGAAGTGCTTTATACTTAAAGTTGTAAAGAAATTTGTAGATTTCAATATAAATTGTGACCCAATTTCCAGAGAATTTTTAAAAGCCTACATTTATCAAAACACAACATTTATTTTCCTCATCCTTAAAGTAAATTGTCTTTTAAATAAGTCCATTTTGACTTTAAATTAGTCAATGGGTGATTTTTTAAAAATTATTTTTAAATAAAAGCAAACAGAAACTTTGGGTCCCAAGCCAAGGTTGTGCGCTGTTCTGTGGGGAGACCCAGACTTGCTTTTGGCCACTTCTCTTGGAAGCCATGACACAAAATCAGGTGAAGCTCTTTCCAACCCTAGCATCAAAGTTATTTTGAAATTAGAAAATGTGCAGCCCAAGAACAACTGAAGATGAGCTGCTCAGTTCAAGCTCTGCAGTAAAAGTGCTCAACAACAAAATGAAGTCCCTAAACATGCTTCAGATTTACAATACTTTTTATTTTCTCCCCTTAAAAAAGCACTGCCTAAACTCATTGGTYCTGGAACCTCACAAAACTCCTGAGTCATGCAGAATCTTGCTTATATGGAGGTGTCTTATTTTTAAAGATGCAAGAATGAGACCTGAAAACACCCTTGACCTCAAGTGTTAAAGATGGAGAAGATGGAAACTGTCAGAGAGGAACAAATTGGCTACACCTAGAAAAATATGTGCCATTATTGTAATTATTGTATTTTTTTCTCTTAACAGCTAAGGTTTTTCTGGRTATTATCCAATGTCCAGTCTGTCATGCATTATTAAACATCTGGCTGGTTTTGTGGGTGCTGTGATTCCTGCTCAGGGCAGCTCTCAGTCCGTGCTCATTTCCTTGTTTCGCTCTAACCCAGCCAATAACTAAAGCTTTATTGAGGCTCCATCCATAAATGATGCTTCCTGCTGGATAGGTACATGCCCAGACCAGTTTCCACTTTGGTGTCCTAGCACAGAACATCTGGTCAAAATGAGGGAACGAGAGCTTAAACTCCAAGAAAAATTATTGTTAAAAGTTGGCGGTAAATGCAAACCCGCACGCACGGTGAGCTTGAGTCCAAAGTCCACTGAGYTATTTGTAAATGAGAGTTTCCTCAGCCCCTGGGAGCTGGGCCAAGGCAGCAGAGCCAGGGCCTGTTTGGGCTGCAGGAGCAGCAGTGGGAGAGCTGAGCAGGAGGGAGAGAGGGGCACACAGGGCAGGAGCTGGGGCTGGGCACAGCCCTGGGGCTCCCTGGGCTCCAGGAGCAGTGCAGGGACAGAGGGGCACAGAGGGCAGGACCTGGGGCTGGGCACAGCCCTGGGGCTCCCTGGGCGCCAGAGCACCAGGAGCAGTGCAGGGACAGAGGGGCACAGAGGGCAGGCAGTGCAGACCTGGGGCTGGGCACAGCCCTGAGCCCTGGGCACAGAGGGCAGGCCGTGCAGACCTGGGGCTGGGCACAGCCCTGAGCCCTGGGCACAGAGGGCAGGCAGTGCAGACCTGGGGCTGGGCACAGCCCTGGGGCTCCCTAGGGCTCCCTGGAGCTCCTTGGGTGCCAGAGCACCAGGAGCAGTGCAGGGACAGAGGGGCACACAGGGCAGGCAGTGCAGACCTGGGGCTGGGCACAGCCCTGAGCCCTGGGCACAGAGGGCAGGCCGTGCAGACCTGGGGCTGGGCACAGCCCTGAGCCCTGGGGCTCCCTGGGTGCCAGAGCACCCCCTCCCCGTGCCACAGCCCCAGCCCCAGCTGGGTGCACTGGAGGGTGACAAAGAGGGAGAGGGGACAGTCACCTCCTGGCCCCACAAGCTCCAGCGTGGGCTGGGTGCTGTCATAGCCAAGGGCTGCAAAGCATCCCCTGGGCTTCAGTCGGCTTTGGCAGGCAGAAGTCCTCCTAACCCTCTGCACAAGGAGGGGAAGGGGCTCAYGTCAGCATCAGGAGAGCACTGCCTTTCACTGAGGCTGTCTGGAAGGCCACATTGGAAAGTTTCTGGAGTTATTTAGGATCCACATTAGGTCACAGCCAATTACTGCTTGCATGGTGGAGACCTTGGTGCTGCAGAATGGCTGAGCCTTGGGATAAAAATGCAAGAATTCAGCAGATGATATATCACTGCTTGTGTCACATGTGGCCATTTATCTCCAGTTAAGACATGAATAATGCACTAAAAGGTTTTTTTACTGACCAGACAATTCCTTCAACTCCCCTTCCTGAAGTGTGTTACCGGTGCTTCAGGTAAATGGGCAAGAAGGARAATACTTGGGGGCTGGCAAGATTCAGGAATTAGTTCTGCTTTCATGGACTGCAATGAGTCAAAAGCATCTCACAGAAGAAGTGAAATGAAGCTAGACTAAGGAAATAGAAATGGAGGTAAATGTTGAAAGCCTTTGAACAACAGACTACTGTGTAACAAAAGTGGGTTTCACCAACTTGTCTCACTCAAGAAGAAATGCAGTCAGCTAAATCCAGGGCACTGGCCCCTCTGCCCTTCAGACAAGCACGTGGTTTTCTGCCAGCACCTCCACACCTGCCTTTGCAGCTCCTCCCGCTTGCAGAATTTGAAAAGGCATTCTTAGGAACTAGTGAAAAGCCATTAGAAAAGCAACGCTCAAAGACTAGTGGATTAAAATCCCAAATGTCAGATCATGGTCATTGCACATTGCACTGTGCAGTTGAGAAAACTTCTACAAACACACACACACACACACACACACACACCCCCACACACCCTCACTTTGGGACAGCACTCGCAACACCGCGTCAACTATTCAAAGACACCAAATCCTTCTGGTTAGTGCATGTTCCTGATATGGATTTCCCAGGGCCAGCACCATCATCACTCATGCTGATTGATGACACAGGAGGCTTTGACTTCCATCCAGCCCTTACACCCTTTGGACAGGATCACAATGGCAGCAGAGCTGGGCTGTCTACATCAGACATCACAGCATATTTTAAAACTAATTCTCTCTTCTTCTGACCTGCCATGGTATTTTCCCTCTTTATAAATAAATGGCTTGCTAAGAAGAACAAAATATCAGCTGTGTAGTGAAGGTTGCCCAGAAGTTTATCTCCGAGGCTTGGAATTCTATGAACTTCTCACAGATTTATCTCTGTTTTATTTCTTTGAACCAAAATTTCCCTAAACCCTTTGTCATTAATGGAAGAGAGATTCTTACATTGCAAAGCTACAGAAAGAAAATTACCTGATTGAAACCTGACAGCCAAGTTTAAGAGCATCAGTAAAGAGTTGAGAAATTATTCAGGGAAGTTAAGATAAAGGAAAACTCACAGAATAAAATTGCATTGTTTGAGATGTTATTGCAATTGTTCTATAGAAAAGCATCAGTAGGGCATTGATGTAAAATGAGGAAAGGAGCAGAGCATATCTCAATGAAAGCACAGCAGAACATGCTTTTAGGGCAAACCAATAAACAGAGACCCAGATGGATTTGCAGAGAGTTTGTACTCAGCCAAAGACAGAGATGAGTTCCAGGGTTCCTTGGCTTTCAGAGATAAAAACTGTTGCTAAGACATCAAGACTGACACAAAAGAAAAAGAAAAAAAATTTGAAGGTTTCTACTTAAAAATTTCTATATTCTTTTTAGCCTTCTTCTTAGTAGTTCAAAGTTGTTTAAAAGAGATATGTTTCAAACAGKTTGTAACACCACAACTTACCTCACCACTGCCAGCTCTACAGGTTCCTCAAGGAAAATAAACTTCCTAATTCTAACCAGACAATCATAAAAATCCTAATAAGGAACACACTAGGAATGTTAGATATGGAAATGGCCTTTATGTTTTTTTAAATTTTTCACTGCATCTACCACAATTGATATTTTTCATTCTATGACTGCAGCTCTAAAAAACGTGGCCACTGCATGTGTGTTTGTAGATACATAAGGAATCATGAGGGACTGAATTAAAGCAATGAAAAATTCCTCTCTCTCTCAGCCCTGCAGATTCAGAGATAAATCTTCCCAGAAGAGAGCCATGGTGACAGCTGAAATCTTACCAATAATTTCTCTGGAGTCATAAAGGCGAGACTCTCCTCCTGTGGGTCATAAATAAAAGGGTCCCCTGCACTGGGTTATCAGAGAGAGGCCTCCTCTCACCCCTGGAGTTTCCTGCGAGCACTGAAAGATGTGGCTGAGGGCAGATGAGAGCCGGGCTGTGGAGGAGCTGAAGCTGCTCCCTTGTGTCCCCCTGCCCACGGGCAGGTGGTGCCAGCCTGGCCAGGGCTCCCAGATAAATGCAGTTTATCATTGCATTTAATTACTCATTTCAGTTTGCCAAAGAATCACGTGGTTTAAAAAAGTTGAAACTGTTCATTTGTGATTATGTGTTCCTCAGCTCTCTGTTTCAGCAAGCTAAACACTTTCAGCAGGCTTTTGGAAGAAGCATTTTTTTTAAGAAAAATTTTTCTTCATCTTCACACCTTTCATTTTATTTACTGTGCCACTAACTTTACCTGGATGGCACGAGCTCTCAGGTGGCCCCAAGGCTGCATCTCCTGTGGAGAGCTCAGCTCAGTCCGGTGCCCACAGGGGAGTGGGGATGGGGGCATGGTGGGCTGGGGTGCCCTGCAACCCCTCCTGGGTCTGCCCAAGCAGCAAAAGCCTGAGTTTGCCACCAGATCTCAGCTTTGAGTTTGGGGTTTTTCAGGGAAGTAATTTTCAGAGCAATAAAGAACAAGTCTGAGTCTCTCTTAAAACTACACASTTTTAGGTGTAATCATTTTGACCTGTCTCCCTGATAAAAAAAAGATTTATCTGAAAGTCCTGAAGGCACTAAAGCTGTTGTGAGGAAGGATGCTGAGCACACTGGTCAGTGAGATAAATGAACCTAGTCAGGCTAGGAATAGTACCAAAAAGATGTTATTAAATCAGGGCTTGGGGAATCAGGCTTCTGCTTAGCTTTCTATTTTTTTCCCTCTTTCTGATTTCCCGGCCAAGAGAACCAGAGGCAGATCTTTGCAAATGTTTTCCTGAAATTTTCTCTTTAAAAACCAATTGTGTTTACACAGTTGGGATATCATATGTGGCATATTGGTTRGGGGTGCATAAATGCATTGTAACCAATATAAGAAAGAAAAAAGCCACAAATCCCACTCCATCTATTTTTGTCTGGTTTCTTCCCTGGACTGAGAAATGTACTTTGCTCTGTCCTCCACACAATAAATTCCTGGAGTAGAGACTCAACCATTGTCTGTCTGGGATTGTTTCAGCAACATCTCTTGCTTTTACTTTCATTTTATATGTTGCTCTCCAGAAGCCACATTTTTATGTCTTCTCAGAAATCCATTTGTCCTGCAATAGGAAACCTTTCCCTAAACCAAGTACTTGTTTCAGCTGGATGGTTTATTATCCATTCTCAGACATTTGTTCTCTT
Source organism: Cardinalis cardinalis (assembly GCA_014549065.1). NCBI lineage: Eukaryota > Metazoa > Chordata > Aves > Passeriformes > Cardinalidae > Cardinalis > Cardinalis cardinalis. Next base: position 68,920 of record JACDOX010000573.1, on the reverse strand, counting down.
TCAACAAATGGAGGCAACAAATGAAATGAAAACTGTAAAGCTGACAAATACCAGCCATCAGCGTGCAGATTAAGAGCACCACAACAACATTTTTTTATTATGACTGCTGAGGTCATAGAGTAAATTTTTWAAAAATTGTGGGAAAAATGCTTTGTATCATCTCTTTTCTGACCTTAACCCACAGGCAGAGGAACAGTCAGAGGCTGTGCACATCCTCCAGTCASTACAGACAAGTCCGAAGTGCTCTGGTTTCTTTTGGAGCCAGGCTCTCCTCCACAGTGCCCAGCAACAAGACAAGAGGCGATGGGCAGAAACTGATGCCCAGGGAGCTCCTGAACTTGAAGAAGAGCAGCTTTCCTGTGCAGTGACCAAGCACTGGAACAGCTGCCCAGAGAGGGCGCAGAGTCTCCCTCACTGGAGACACTCCAGAATAGTCTGGACACACTCCTGCGTCATGGGCTCTGGGATGATCCTGGCTGAGCTGGAGGCTGGCCCAGATGAGCCTCTGCAGTCCATTGCAGCCTGGCCCACCCTGGGTTCTGTGCTGCGGCAAGCGGCGCCTGAGRGGGGTCTCAAACACAGAGTTCCCTGCTCAGACACCGAGCACTGTTCCATCAGCTCCACACATCCCCACACACCTCCACTCCCACTTCCCCACGGCCCCTGTCCTTGCTGTGCCACAGAGASCTTGAGGAGGGGCCTCAGCACCCTCTGGGAACTACCACCATTGCCTTCAGCCTCCTTGTCTCCTGGACAGGCAGCTCATTGCTGCTTTTCTCCTRCAACATCCCCATCTTCCTTCCTGCTACTGGGGCTCGGTTGGCTTGCCATGGTGTGTGAGCCCATGAGAACCATATGCATTTTAACTGTCTTGGGTGTGAAAGGGTTATAGGAATAATAACCTGTGAGGCTGGAAAGGCAAAGCCTGCAGGGCTGGCAGAGGGGCTGACGACAGCTCTGCCATGCAAACACAGCTCTGAGCCAAAGATGCTTTGCTGTAACCCAAAACATACCAAGAGAGGATGTGCCCAGGGTTTGTGTAAAGCTCTCTTTCCCTTGAAGTCAAGCTGTGTTCTCTATTGTTTCCACCAATATATTTGGTAGCATCAAAAATTGTTAAAGGTGAAGCAGAATTTCAGTCAGGGAGAGAGATAAGCCGCCTTTTTTAGATCTGCTCAGACCAGGAAACAGTGGATGACACCTACTTCAAACTGTGTCACAGGGCCAAGCAGGGTGAAAGCCCCTGTATCTCCAGCACAATGTGGGTGCAGAACAAAAGCTGAGTCCCCAACTGCTTGCAGCTGCCTCAGAGCACATCTTTCAAGTGAAAACAACTGTTCAAATAAACCTCGAGGAGAAACAACAGCTACATGAATAACGAATGATACCACACTGAGTGTTACAAATCTTCTGGGTGGAGCCATCTGTTCTTGGAACCCATATATTTATGCTTCCAATGTGACTTTCTATATTCCTGTAACTAGAGCTGATATTAAACATGGTCACGCCTGTGTGTTAGTACATTTTTCTTGCAGCTTTTTTAACTGCTGGGTTTATGCAACAGCTTTCATGATAGGATACAAACAGAAATGTTCCTCAGTCATGCTCTTGTGACCATAGATCACTGGATATGACAGAGTAATGTAAAGAGTAAAAATATTTTTTTCCCACTGTTGAACAGAAAAAAAAATCTGTCTTCCTATTAGATGATTATTAGCTTTTCAGCAAGAAAGATATGGCCTTGCAAAGACTCCTCTTTTTTTCCTTACTTTGCTCAAAGTTTCTGAGGAGCCTGAACTGAGTGATGCTCTTTTCTCTCCAAGTACTACGGGAGCACTGAATTGTGATTCATTATCCTGTCCTCTGGGGTTCAGGAGACAGCAACACACATTCCTCTGTTACAAGAGATCACACGCTAATTAACAGCATTATACATTTATGAACCAATTATCATATTTGCACAGGACAAGTGCATCCTCCTTCTAATTATAATTTCAGGTCTCACTTGAATAAGCTGTCATTGAAGAAAAGCCCAGTGCACCCTGTTAGCATTTTGCAAGCAGAAGCCAAGATGTTCCAGTGCGCTCAGCAGCCTCCTTCCCTACACCATCCACAGCTCGAGCAGGATTCTGTCCTCACCTGTGCAGGAAAGGGCTGACTTGCCTTTACCCAGGAAATGCTTCTCACCATCCTCCCCCAGGCCCTCCCTTCGTGGCTCAGAGTAGGAGGGGAGGTCGATGATGCCCTCAAAGGCCTGGTAGCGGGAAAATAACCACCAGACACCCAGGTGCCATGAACCTGGCAGCTTGAAATTACCGACTGGGAAAATAACCACCAGACACCCAGGTGCCATGAACCTGGCAGCTTGAAATTACCGACTGGGAAAATAACCACCAGACACCCAAGTGCCATGAACCTGGCAGCTTGAAATTACCCACTCTTTGCTAGCAGTGCAGTCTCTCCTTCAACCTCTCCCTCTCTCTCTCTTTCCCTACCAGCCATGCAGACACAGAAGGGAAATTAAAGCAGAGATGAGTTGTCTCATTGCAGCTGATCTGAAGCTGCTACCTAAACCAGCATAGAAGAAAACAAGTCCCAGGATAAGGCAGGGATAGATTGGATTCAATCCCAAGGAAAGGCCTCAGCCAACCCTGTTCTAGCTGAGATGCAGGTCCACCCCTGGCCAGAGATGTGGGCAGAGAGGTCCCATTCAATCAATTACCTGAGCCTGGGAAATGCAAAKCCCCCATGAAAGGGGCAGCCATGTTAAACTCATGGCTGTTTGTGATCACCCACAGTGCTGTATCCTCTGTCTGTCTCCAAYCCACAGCCCCACATACCAGGGGTGAGTCTTTGCTTTAATGCCTTYTGTGTAAAAGGAGAACACGCTGCCTCTCAGAGCACAGCTCAGGTGTGTGTCTTCCCCTCCTGTGAGGGCAAGCACAAGCTGGGAAGGTGGCATCTCGCACCCCTTGCAGGGATGGTGGTCCCTGCCTCAACGTCCCACACATCTCCACATCCCTTCTGTGTGCTCCACCACAACATTTCTTAATGGCTTCAGCCTCTCTTTGGAGTTTTTTCCATCAACAAACCAATCCAATTTATTTTCTCTTCCCACGGTGGTGTTCAGTATGTGTAACTTCCACAGCCAGCTTCACTACCCATCTGTACAAGGAGTACAGAGGAAAAAATACTTTTAGTAGTCCTTTAAAACAGACAGAAATGAGTCATTCTAACTGATAGTGCCATGAGAAAGCCTGGCCCACACATCTGTCTGGAAAATTCATTGGTACCTGAGAACAAGAAATCATAATATTTGGCTCTGGAATTTATAATATTTGCTTCTTCTGCTACTCCTTCTGCTGAAATATATTCTGTTACATTTTTGTCAATTCCTGGATAAGGAAAGAAGCAACACTTTAATCTTCTCTGAGGCAGACTGTATATTTTAAAAGCTCTAAAAACATGAGTTTTCCAAAGCACTGTCGTTGTTCCTGCAGGCAGAAATGTTGCAAAGCAAGTAATAAGACTTCAAGCACTAATCAAAATATTCAGAACTGCAAGTTGGTAACAAACAACCTGAAGCCTAAATAGCTCTTAGCAGTAAAAATAAATCTAACCTTGTCTGGGGTCTCCATGGACTTTTGTACTTCATGAACCAAAAATATATTTCTATTTCAGCTTTTAAATTAGTTGCTGTTTAGGCCACCTCAACATCTGTAGGAAAACCTTCCCCGGCAGAGGAAGGAAACAGCTTTGCAGAGATTCTGATCAGCGAGGTTGAGCAGTATCTGCAGAGGAGACCTGCTTCCAAAAACAGCCCTGCCAGCGCTGTTTTATTACCAAAGTGGTTTGGTTGAATGCAATGAATCTGCCCTGCCATGGAGTTAAATCCACATGCCAGCAGCAGACGCTGGCTCTGGGCGTGTGGTGGCCGGGGCCACTGCTTGTCCTGTGCCAGATGCAGGGGCTGCTGTGTCCAGAGTAAAAATACTAGAAATTTTCACTAAAATAATCTCTTCTAGTCCCTTTTGAACTGCATTTTAAGTTTCTCAGACTATACCAAATGATCTGCACGAATACCACACATCACAAGGGGTGCAGTGCTGTTCACAACTTGGGGCAAGAGCAGGCTGGTGACACTGTGATGTTTACTGACAAGAAAAAGTGCATCCTAGAGAAAAACACCATTATTTCCTTCCCAAATGAAAGCAGGCGTCCCTAAAGCTATGGACACTCTCTGAAAGGCCTGTTTAAAGTAATTGGTAAATAGGGATACTTTCCACTAGCTTTGGGTAGCAGAATGTTTAAAGCTGTGGTCTAAACACCTGACTCCTCTGTCTGGGACCCGGGGACAGGGTGTGTTCAAGGCAGATATTAATGCCCATCTCTCTGCTGCTGAACCAGACCATCACACATGCTCACAGGGATGTCTTGGGAGCTCTCCTGTCTGAGGGGGCTGCTATGAGGAAGCCCCAAAGGGTATCCAGAGAGCTGGATCTTCAGCTGGTCTTTTTGGGGATGCAGGTGAGGTCACAGGTACAAAAATTTCTCTGCCCTGAGTATTCTGCAGCAGGGTTTTGAGCTTTAAGTCCAATTTATTCGACTTGTACTGTGGAAAAAACAGTTGGAGATGTGTGCCTCCAGGGAGAGGCCCCAAACAAAGGAATCCCTGGCCCTTTATACCCTGACAGTGCATGCAGCTGATCCTCACCCACCCCTCACACACCCTGCACACACCTCTGTCCAACGGTGATTTTTGGTCTGGGTTCTTCTAGCACCTTACTGGACTCTTCCTCTTTCTCACAGTGGGTCAGTGGCTGACTTTGAGTTGTGGCTTCCTTATCTCCCAGCTTCCACTGGCCTCAGGGCTGCCTTTTACATAACTAAGCACGAGCTCAAGACAAGCTCAGTCTGAGATAAGACTTGAGAGAACTTCAGTCTAAGGCTTTAGTTCAGTTCTAGTTACTCATGTTAAGCAATCGCTAGCAGAACTGGGCTGGCCGCAGTCCCTCTGAAGGATTCACTCAGGAGCCCCTCTGACCTGTTCATAGATCCCAGAGATCCCAGGGCACCCTGAACACCCTGGGCTCTCCTGCTCCCTCCTCCCCAGTGCAGCAAGGGCAGGAAGAACAGCTCTCCAAAGCAGTCCTGCAGAAACTGGAATCAGTGTGTGATTAACATCCCTGGTTTCCAGCTCAGTTCAGCATGAGAGGAGATCTGGTTTCTGGTTTCATTCCTGCTGGGGCAAATAAGATGAAATGGAGGCAAAGTAGAAAATATGCACATCTGAAGCGGAAAGGAATTCACTGGGACTGATAAAACAGAATCTTAACAAACATTTAAGGAAAATACTTGGATTCATTTTATTCCCCTTCTGTATATGAATGACAAAGAATTTGAGGTACCAGTCTGAATTAATTTTGAGTCAGTTCACATGCAGAAAATGTACTTTGGCTTTGCTCAAGGGGAGGCAGTTAATGAATCTAACCTCATAGCTATAAAGTATCAGCTCCATAGTTAGCACAATAACCTCAGAGCAGTAAACCTCATTATCTGTACTGCTCACTTAATCCTGTTCAATTAGGCATAGATAAATAAATAGAAAAGAAATTACATTATTTATCAGTTCAAACATTAAATAAAGCATACCAATAATAATCACCAGCTAAAGCCAGTATCTCTTGCAGTAGTCACACATTTCTGCTGTTTTGCTGACAGGATGCCCAGGCCTCCTCCTTGCTTCCCTGGGTGCTACCAATGCTGTACCCACAAGACATGAGCTCCATTTTTCCTGTGGTCTTCCCACTGTTTGCAGCCCTGTGTTCCACATTCTATCTGGGTACACGTTTTCCATCAGTGGCTCCAGATTTATCCAGAGTCTTGGATGTAGGTTTATTTAGCTGTCTGTGCAGAAGTGATAGATTTTACTTCCTTCTGGTATTTTGCCTGTTAGAAAACACATTTTCTTCCATTTCTCACTGTTTCTGCTCAGCTTTGGTCAATACTTCCCTTTGGTTACCTACAGAATTTATTATTGCATTTAATTACCCATTTCAGTTTGCCAAAGAATCATGTGGTTTAAAAAAGTTGAAATTTGTGATTATGTGTCCATTTGTGATTAGGTGTTCCTCAGCTCTCCGTTTCAGCAAGCTAAACATTTTCAGCAGGCTTTTGGAAGCAGCATTTTTTTTAAGAAATATTTTTGTTCATCTCTTCGCACCTTTCGTTTTCTTTACTGTGCCACTAACTTTACCTCCTGTCATCTTCAGCAGTGTTACCACTCAAGATTCAGACTTTTTGTGCAACTCCATTACTATCCTTACCCTGCTTTCCCAGTCCCCTCTCTGTATTGGCTCTGGCTGGCCTGGAGCAGCCCCACCTTTGGAGGCTCCCTTTGGAGCCTTGGCTGCTGGGAAGGATGAAAGTTTGACAAGAAAGTCTCACAGATATCTATGCTTGGCAGAAAGACTTTTGAATGTAGAGTCTGAAGAAGGAATAGAGATGGAAGCAAGTTTTGATCTAGAAGAAAAGAATTGCTGGGCCAGTCTCACTGGATAACCAAGGAGGCAAAGGGTGTGTGAGTTAGAAGGGGTTTTTACAGCTTAGAGCAAAGGATAAATCCACCCCAAACAAGATGTTTTTACCAAGCACAAAGAGAGCACAGGCAAACAAGGCAGCAAATGTGGCAAGTACAAAAAAGGTCTCAGAATTTTCCACTGCAGGAAAACTGAAMAACAACTTCTGGCTGAAACTGTGATGTRCTGACTTTTAGTGACTGGAGAACAGTGACATRAATATGGTAATTASAGTAGTTATGATGGGCTATAGGTAACAGTTAAGGTACAGATTGGTTCTGCTGTATGAAGATGCTCAGCACAGAAAAGTCTATAATGCATTGGAACCTAAACTAAGGGTGTCCAGGCCTGCCTGCAGCTGGAGCTGCCAGCTGTGGGCACAGCTCTGTCACCCACGGCCCTGGGCTGCTGGGACACCTTGGGTACAATAAACTGCATTTGGAGAGCCCCTGGAGTCCCACATCCCTCATTCAGGCTCTTACACTTGGCACAGAGCAATTGCTCACCCTCTCAGTCACAAATGTCCTCCCTGGCCACCACTGCCCACTGCTCTCTCTTGAACAAAGAAACCGCTGGAGTGGGGGCAGAACTGACTGTACGGTAAAAACTACTAATAACAATACCCAAACACAATAAAGTATTATTTTCTCAAAGAATATTTGGTAGGATTTTGTGTCTCTTATTAGTATCCTTCAAAATAGTTTATTTCCAAGAAATTTACCGGAGTTGTTGTTTTGCTGTGTTTTGGGGGAACCAGATACACACAGCCATCCATGAACACAGCCAAACTCACTGCCCTCAGCACAGACACTGACAGCACTGGTCCATGAAGTGGCTTCTGCTTGCAGAGCACTCACGTCCCTGGCACACAGAGGGATGATGTGGGGGCTCCTCCTTGGACACGTGTGACATCTGTGAGGGGAACCCCAGGGACAGAGCTCTGACAAGAGGGAGGCAGAGCATTTCACAAAGCTAATTACTTGCCACAAAGGACATCCCTCACCAGCAGATATTTCAAACACATGAAATAGAAAGATCTTTCTGAGAAACAGCTAGATAAAGAAATGGAAAATATAGTGCTTTTGAACATAAGTGCACTTACATGGATAATCAGATTGCAGAGATAGCAGGCTAGACACTTAACTTATGACATCTCTATTTCTTTCCTGGCACAGATATAAAGATTTTCACAGGTCTTTTCAAAAGAGGAAATGTGAGCTGGATGCTCTCAGTAATCCAATTGCTCACTCATATAATCGCATTGTAAAGAAAACAGTAATGCTGTGAAAGCAGGAGAAAAGAAAAATCCAGACCAGCTTTGCTCTCTGTCCCACTGCTCAAAGTGTAAATGTCATGCTTTTTATGGGTGCAAATAAATGAAGAAATAAATCTTGCACATGCTTTAGACGATACATTCATTCTGCATCTTTAAGGGCCCGTGTCTCACCAGAAGTGTGATCTGGAGCACTGCGGTGATTTCTGTGCCAGTCAGAGCTGGTGCCCACCGAGGGTTTGRTGCTGCACATCTTTGGGAAGGAAGGGGATTTCAGCCGGGGAGGCAGAGTGACGCTGGCTGGGGGCTATTTACAGACCACAAATGGGACGGGAATGCTGTGGAATGTGCCTTGAGCTGTTTTATTTTTCAGCATCAGTCTCATTACATGATTATGACAATGGGAAGGTGCCACCAGCTCACATCCCAGGCAGGAGACCAAGAACTCAATGTTACAACTTACTTTATAAGTTTCTTGACCAATCACACAAAGCAAAAGCACATTGACAGTGTTTATATCTATATAATATATATTCTATATTGACAGTAGTTCCATCCAACCACTATAAGCACAGGAACCTTTGGTTAAACAATGCTTGCTTATTTCAAATACAACACCTGCTTGTGAGCCTTCAAACACAATSCACAGAGCTCCATTATTAAGCTTCAACCTTCCTAATATCTTGCTAGATAAACTTTTCTGTAGCTTAGAGAGTTATTCTAGACAAGCATTAATACACAGACCATTGTTTTATTTGTCCTTGCCTTTCTACAGTTTAAATAATTTTTCTGCTGACCTATCACATGGCTACTCCTTAGCTGTAACCACAGTTCGATTGTATCTCAGGCCTGCCTTTTGCAGCTTTCCCAAAACCCTCTAATTTTGTGGATTCCCACAATTCCCCCTCTCTGTTAACCTAAAAAGAAACATTCATAATCGTGTCGTTTATCACTTGCGTTTCGTAGCTTACTRTAATATTTCTGCTTATTACTTGCTTAAAGCATTTTTCTTGCTTGCACTAAGCATTGCTATGTTACAACACAGCAATTTAATGCTGTGAAAGTCTAATCAGTTGAAAGGGCATAAATTACGCCTGACAATAGTCACAAATCATTGTTCGAAAAACTCTTGTCTATTCCAAAGTCTTAATTCAAAACCTTCCTCCATTTCTATTTCTATACCTTCCTCCACCATCTCCGTGAGATTTTGAGAACTCTCAGTGAATCCATTTCCTATCTCTCTCTCTCTCTTGTATGATAAAAGCTTCTTTGACTGTTTTATTCATTGTTTGTCACACACGCCGAAGTATGCAGGGTATTACTACTAATATAACTACAAAAAACACCTGATACATAGAGATCTATCTTGCAAAGTTCCCTTAGCTAAGGTGCAAAGCTCTATTCTTGGAACAAATTTTTKTTGTTTTGTAGATTCCCACAGCGGCGTCCCCTTGGCCTGGGGAGGGCAGTGCCTGTGTCTGAGCTGCCCGTGCAGCAAGATCCCAGCCTGGCTGAGCCAGAGGCTGGGCTGGAGCTGACAGAAAGGCGGCTGACTGAGGCTGTGGTTTGGGGTTGCCTTTCTGAAATCTCATCTCTGTGTTTATTTGTTCTTTTGTAAAACAGGCAGAAGGTTTAGGTATTACCACAATACAAAACATTTAATTTACCTATAAGAGAAATGGCCTCCATAATTTTGCAAAAAAGAATATAATATTTTAAAATGTTTTGATCTGGCCTTCAGCATTTCAGCACCTCTTCTACACAAGCCTACAGAGAAGTTAAAGGCAATAGTATTACAAGCTCTATTTCCACAGGAGAATATGAGTTTACTAATTCCTTAGGACTTCTWTAAGACTGTCAGCTTCAGTTTCGATACTTCAAGCATTTCCTTTCTCCTGCCTCTAAGRCCAGTGAATGCGTTGTTTGAAACACCAGCCTTAACTCCTTCCCTACCACAGCAATGACCTGCTGACTTTATTCTCTTCAGTTTGCTTCTCCCATATTTTGTAGCAACTACTTCCAAACCAAAATGGAGATTYCCGGTCCATTTCCTTCTTCCATCCTTGAGTCCCTGTATGCTGCTAATTCAGAGATGCAGCTTCCAGTGTCCCACCCTTGCTGTGTGACCACTCTGCCTGGAGCTCCTGCAGTCCCAAACACAAACTGGGGGCTCCTGC
>JACDOX010000573.1:13072-50313 GCA_014549065.1 Cardinalis cardinalis | reverse complement strand
GGGACCCCTGGCACTGGTGCTGCCAGGGCTGTGCCACACTGTCACAGCACCGTGTCCCTGGGGAGATGCTGCAGCTCAGCCATGACCTGCAGAGCAAAGGGCGCTGCTGCTGCCTGCAGTGTGAGCTGCAGCTCTTCTGGACATCTTGTACCCATTGCAACATCTCCCCAAGGCCCTCTGGAAAAAGCTTATGGGATCTCTTAAGAAAGTTCTTGCATCTTCCCACTAACGGCACTCATTTTATACTCCACAGATGAGGACAGCCAGACTTTTTGCTATTGGATCTCACAAGTTTTCGTTTAATGTTTCATCTGCAGCTCTTTTGCTTACGGCATTATGTCAGTCATCATGAATATAGGGGATGGATGTGGGAAACCATTAGCACCAGGTGTTTGTTCTTCAGCACACTGCTGATCACTAATCCCCCCCATGAAGTGGGTGTGGAAGCAACCCCCCAGCAACGCCCCCATCTTTCACTTGTGTTGTTTTTGCATGTTTGGTTTGCACCAGCCAGCTCACACCCTGTGCACACCAAGTGCAGCTTCCCGGCTGCAATTCCTTCCAGGGGCTCTTACACAACCTCAGCGCAGCAAAGTGCTCATTGGGAACCGTGTGAAAAAGGCGTCGTTGGGGCATTTTCTCCTAGAGGCGAATGCAGAAGCCAGCTCTGTTTGGTTTTCACAGAGTCTTCCTTCAGTGCATTGGACAATAAAGTTCAACCACTTTCAAGTTCCACCTCTTCCCTAAAAGGAACTTCTCAGCTGAAGTAATTGTGTGAAAACACAAACAAACTGTTACACTCCCTCAAGAAGCCATTAAACATGGCATAGTAAGTCAGGAATTTGCATATAGCTGATTGTTTAGTAAACAAACTGTCTCCTAAGAGGACTGTAATTAATCTTTTGCATCAAATCTGTTGATTAGTCTTTCTGGGAATAATGCTAGACTATACAAGCAGGTGTAAATCATGATATCACTTTATTTGAAATTTAGRATTAAATATGACAATAAACAAATTTTTGAGTGCATTTTTTAAGCTTTGGAATCTTTAACAAAATATTATTTCTACTTTTTACATCAAAACTGAAGTTCATGTAACCCTTGCCCTTTGGTATTCTATATTAAAAAATATTAAGAAATCTGAATTTAACTTCAGATTGTTTAACAACCTACAGGCTGTTGTATTTGTCAATGAGTGTAACACTGAAAGTGTAAAATRAGATGTATGTTTAGATGTACATTACTGCCTGTGACAGGTTGGAACTTTTTATTTTTTTGCTGTTATTACCAGGACAGCTCAAAGGTAGCTGACGCTGACCCTGTGCACTGGGGCTAGTGGAGAGTCCCCCCCCACCATGGGCACCTTGGTGTCCCTGCCCTGTGCCTCTTGCACCAGTGGCATGCTGTCACCTGCGGGCCTGACCCCAGAATTTCCCCCAGGGAGGTCATTCAGAAGGGACAAACTGATAAAGCTTCAGCAGYGCAGGCTGAGACCAGGGTGTGCCTGTGCTCGGTCACGGGGCAGTCAGCTACTACCAGAGCAGGAGATTGTGGGGACAGCCTTGATCTGCCAGGGTCACAGCTGGGCTGCTGGCATCTCTCCCAGGGTCACAGCTGGGCCCCTGACAGCTCTCCCAGGGTCACATCTGGGCTCCTCCTGCCCTGCCAGCCCTGCCAGCCCTGCAATACCAGCCTGCCCCAGGCAGCTGGGGAGCTGCAGTGCTCTGAGTGTGACCGYGTTCACAGGGGTTTTTGGATGAGGGAAGAGACGAGGATCTGACTCCATGTTTCAGAAGGCTGATTTATTATTTTATGATATATATTATATTAAAACTATACTAAAAGAATAGAAGAAAGGATTTCATCAGAAGGCTGGCTAAGAATAGAATAGGAAGGAATGATAGCAAAGGCTTGTGGCTCGGGCTCTCTGTCTGAGCCAGCTCACTGTGATTGGCCATTAATTAGAAACAACCMCATGAGACCAATCCCAGATGCACCTGTTGCATTCCACACAGCAGATAACCATTGTTCACATTTTGTTCCTGAGGCCTCTCAGCTTCTCAGGAGGAAAAATCCTAAGGAAAGGATTTTCCATAAAAGATGTCTGTGATGCTCTGAGCACAGCAGGGCAGCTCTCCCTGGCAGCAGGTCAGACCTGCCCTGGGATCCCCTGTGGCACCTGGCACACTCATTGCTTTGCCTTGCTTAGAGCATGTGTCAGATTCTTTCCCTGGGTCAGTTATTCTCGCTGATAACCTGTCAAAGGAGAACATCAGTCACATTGTCATGCTCTTCCTTGCTGTAAGAGAGTGTTGCTGAATTTCCCTAAGCTGCCCAGAGCTGTACCTGATGTGGATAGAGATCAATCCCCTCCTTGGCATCCGTGCTGTCCCCCTTGGCAGAGCCCAGCACCCTCCCTGCAGCAGCAGYGCCTGGATCCCACAGTGTCCCACTGGGGCTATGAGGTTTTTCACATAAGAACTCCAGATAAGCAAAAGTTTCATTTTTTAATAAAGCACCAGGAGAGCGGCCAATGTTTTCATGACATTTCATTTATGAGCTGTTAATTTCTATTACTCTTGTTCACCTCTGTTTCCCAGAAGCCAAATGCAGGACAGCTCTGAGAATCTGCAGAGGGGAAAATGACAAAAATATCAGTTATTGTAACCAAAGTCTTCAAGCAGCAAAGAAAGTCTGGAAGGCACCACGGAAARGTTGCTATTTATAGAGACATAGCTGCCAGCTATCTTAGATTTTACACTGCAGACATTTATTACAAATTGTTGGGGTGGGTATATGTGAAAATAACAAGGTCACATCAAACCTACCAAAGTAATTTGTTGATTATTAGTTTTTTTTTTAAAGCACTTGAACATTAGGTTAGGTAAGTAAAAAGGAAACAGTGGACTAAAAGCTTTATCACAGTGAAAATATACAAGAGCATTCCTTTTTCTCCTGACAGTACAGGACAGAATTGTAAAGGGCTGAGGAATAAGGTGTGTAAAACCACACCATGCATCTGTGTCAGAATTGTACGTGATGTAAACAAAACAAYCATACTGGAGTGAAGAGCAAAATTACAGCACAAGGAATTTATTTTCCCACAATAGGTCTCTCACACCTTTCTAAAAGCAGTGCCAGTCAAAGCAAATACATTTCCCATGTCCCCAGAAAATCCCCAAGACCGTTCTTCTGTGCTCTGTAATTCAGACAGAAGAGCAATCAGATAACAGTGCCAGGCTCAGAGCAGGCAGTCCTGGCAGCCCTGTGGGCACTGCAGGGCACGTTTCTGGGCCTTGTTAAACCCACCAGCCCAGGAGCAGCAGCAAATCCTCCAGGAAGACGTTCCCATAAGGCGTGCAGAGATGAGTTTATTGCTGCATGCAGAGATGAGTTTATTGCTGCTGTGCATTCTGACCAGGGCCTTGAAGGGACAGCAGATTGCAGCCCCCCTGGGGCAGAGCACAGGCAGAGCTGCTGTAGCTGTGAGGGCACCTGCGCCCGTTCCCCGGTAGCACAGCCTGCCCTTCTGAGGGCCTAATGACCAATTAGAGCTAATAACAGAAATGAGGACTGCTAGTCCAGCCAGCCAGCTGTGACAGAGCAATGGTAGGCGAGGCGCTAGGCTTGGTTCTGCTGGGGGCAGCAGCGTGGTCAGCACTCCAGGGCAGGCTGGCCCAGCTCCTCCAGTGCCCCAGGGGAGCYGGGGCTGTGCCCGGCCCCACAGACGGCTCAGGGCAGCTCAGGGGGGATCCAAAGTCCCAGGTGTGCCCCACCTTGGGTTTCTGGGGGTGCCACAGTCCCCAGCAGCAGACACAGCAGGGACCCATGCCACCCACCCATGCAGCAGGATGAGAAGAGGGCAGGAGATCTGGGTCTGACCTGCTGCAAGCCGCCCTCTGCAGGGCTGTGCCAGCTGTCACAGCTGGCCCCTGGGACATTTCTCTGYTCCTGCTTTAGTGCTTGTGGCTGCCACAGTCCAGCGAGAGCCTTGCCAAGAGAAGTCCTGCRCAGCCACGAGCACTGTATGAGAAGAGGCTGCTTTTCCTCTGCCTTCCCCACAGAAAGAGCATTGTATCATGGGCACCGTAAGGTGATATGGATTCAAGCTGTTCCATTCTCTTGGGGGACCAGAGAACAGTAAGCATACAAGAAATCCCACCTGAACCATGCCTACAGCAGAAAAGAAAAACAATCTGCTGGACCTCTGAAAACGATAGGTAAGACACAGTGCTACCAGACAGTGGAGTTCCTACACAGAAAGACCACGTAGACAGTCCTCAACTCTGGGAGAATTCTCTCACGAGAAGAAGCCAGTATTTTAATGATGAAAATGCAATTAGAACAAAGAAAATTAACTYTTTTCCCATATTCCTGTGAGCTAGCTCCTCCCTTACCTGAGATAAAGGTAGGTGAGTCCCAGTTCAGCCTTGAGGCTGCCAAGTTTTGTCTTGCTGCTGCTGCTGCTGCTGGGCCAGGAGGCACCTCAGAAAATAACTGAGAAATGCCCCCCACACTTCGGGAGGAGACAAGCTCCTTGCAGAGCACCTGCCAAGTTCTGCTGCTCTGCAGGCCAGGAGTCCATGAGCCAGTCCAAGGCTTGGCTCCGCGCAGCTCCACTGGCTCTTTAAAGATCAACGTAAAGGTAAACACAGAATGTGAGCAGTGATTAAACACTTTTCAATGGTGTCATTGAACTTCTTATTTGCTGGTCTCAGATCACACACTGATGATCCCCTCTCACTTTCAGCGAGCCCCCGTGTGATGGGCAGCTGGAATTGAGTTTTTTCAGGGCAAGCACCCGTGTTCCTCTTTCACAGCCTGTGACCCCAGTCCTTTGAGCCCTGGGAGCCCATTACACTCTGCCCTATGCTGTATCTACGGTACCAGCCTCTCACCACGCTGCTCTAGCTGCCTGAACCTGCTGTGCCAGGTCCTCAGATGAGCTGTGCCTTCTGTTTCCCTGAGGAGACACCAGAGATGCATCATCTGCCTACAGAGCTACTTTGGGTAGAAGTTGAATTTGAGTGGTTTTTAGTCACCTTTGTTTAAAAAAAAAGCTCAGAAAACTGGGCAAATCACATGGAATATCTTTTGCTGAAAGCAGAATTATGAATGGTGGCTTTAAAGAAAATCTTCTCCCTAATTATTCCTTTCCGTTTTAAGTAATCTTTAGGGACTATGGGAAAGCTTATCTAGAAAATAGTTTTCTTGTTCTAATTACTTCAGTTTTTGCTGAAAAGAGAATATTTCTGCATGTAGTTGGAGAACAAGTTTGGCAGGTATTTCTTTGTCATCACTAAAGTAGGAATAGTGACACTCTGGACCAGTGGAGGTCAGGAGAAATTTTGGTGCTGTTTTTTCCTAGACTCTAGAGTTTCCATCTGAGGGAAGCTGTGGAGCTGAGAGGTCTTGTGTGGCATGTCGCTGCCTGGCTGCTGAATGCAACCATGGAAGGATGACTCAAGGGTGCCAACATTGTCTTCCTAAATTTCAACCCTGTTKCATATTTAAACTTTGGCAATTAGTATAAGGAATCAAAGCAATCTCAATTTGAAGTGCTTTAAGTTACCTCATTAGATTCAATATTAATTTCTTCATCATCTCATCACAATTACATTTCCATTTCAAATTATTTATCTCTGTTAATTYTAATCAATTTTATATTTTGCTAACAACAAGTGTGATCTTGATGGATGGCTGGAGCACTTGAAGGTCACTGCAGCAGGCAGGTGACCGTGTGACAGACCATCCCACAGCGTGTGTCCTGCACAGGGGAAGTCCCATGGGAGGGCACCAGCTATCAGCAGATGGGGGTGATTTTATTGCTGCACTTTCCTCACCTCCCAGGTTTGAAACAACTGTCACAAAAGCAAAGGCTCTGCTTGCTGGAGCAGGGGCTGAAGATAGCAGTGACTGGAGACAGTACCTGCCCTGGCCTGGCAGGGCTCAGTGTGCAAGATGACAGCCCCTTCCCTGGCCTGGCAGGGCTCAGTGTGCAGGGCAGCTCAGTGTGCAGGGCGGCTCACCTGGCTAGAGACAGCCCATTCCTTGGCCTGGCAGGGCTCAGTGTGCAGGGCGGCTCAGTGTGCAGGGCAGCTCAGTGTGCAGGGCGGCTCACCTGGCTGGAGACAGCCCCTTCCCTGGCCTGGCAGGGCTCAGTGTGCAGGGCGGCTCAGTGTGCAGGGTGGCTCAGTGTGCAGGGCGGCTCAGTGTGCAGGGCGGCTCACCTGCCTGCTCACGTCCAGCCTCACCTGCAATTCCTTTGCCAGCACAGAAGAGGATCCCTGAGGGCCAGCAAAGCCGGTGCTGTG
Source organism: Cardinalis cardinalis (assembly GCA_014549065.1). NCBI lineage: Eukaryota > Metazoa > Chordata > Aves > Passeriformes > Cardinalidae > Cardinalis > Cardinalis cardinalis. The sequence goes on along the minus strand of JACDOX010000573.1, from coordinate 43,999 downwards.
TAACTCATGACCGAGGCTGGGCCAGCACGAGAGCCACCCAGGGCAGGAGGTGTCCTGAGCTATTGACTGCGCTTGCTGCAGCACCAGAGACCCTGGGGAAATCCACCTGCAAATTGTGTTTAAAAAATAACCCACTGGGCATATTGTGTCTCAGGAAGAGCTGCCTTGAGGGGAGGAGGATTGCAAGACACAACCAAAGCCTTCTGATTGAGGACAAGCTGCTTCAGCAGAACCTTTGCAAATTGCAGCTCGTTTCTGGTGTCTCCTGCTGTCCCTTACCCTGAGGTTTTCCTTGTGTCACTGACCATCACCTGGCCAAGAGCTATTGTAGGTTTCATTTGCGTGCTCAAAGCACATTTAAAGAGATGCTGGCATTTTTCCAAACAGAGAAAATGATCTGTTAATTTACTGAATAATGTGTTACACTGTAAAGTAATTTCAGAATGAAAAATTGTTCTGAACAATCATTAAAAGGAAAAATTAAACTATAAAGTACAATCAGCCCTTGAATGTAAAATCACAATTTAACCTCACACTTTATGAAGACGTAGGCATAAAGAGAAACGTTTAAAAGAATTATGTACTTTAAAAGAATTATGTACAAAGAACTTAAAGTATTCTTTGATGTCTAAAGTTTTAAGGAGTGAAATAAATGTATGACAGAGTATGAGACCATATTTCCAGAAGTTGGGTTTTGAAAAGAAAATACTATTGTGAGATTTCCCATCAGAATTACAAAAAATGGCAGCACTGCGAGTGCCTGCTTCCAGAACTGAAATATTAGCTTTCTGTGAAAATGGCACTGTCAGAGAAAAAAATCTCAGTTCTATGTTTCTGATGCACTGATTGGCTCCTTCACTTTCAGCTAGAGCTATCTAGCCAGGAAAGACAAATTAGGAGAATTTTTGTTAGGAAAGATAGAATCAAAGTGCTGTTATTTATAGTTTATTACTGGCCTACTTATGTTTATATTGTTATGTTGACTGTTAAAAAGTAGTCAGTTACCCCATGAGAATTCCAGAGTGTATTCTAAAAAGTAAAAATCCCTAAAAGTAGAAATCCCCAAYAAATGAAAAATAAACTTACGAAACCCCATAGGTTTTACAGCTGAAAAGCATGACTGAATTGAAACTTGAAACTTTGAGTGAAATATGTAAAACGTAACATAAGATACTTGAAAACTGATGAATGCCAAAGGATCTAAGTATCTCTAGCGACAGCTGTTTCCTGTCTCAGCATCTGGGGCCTGACTTATTTATAAATAACTGATGTGTGAACAATTCGGACTCCCCTGGTGTGTGAGAAACCTCTCAAAAGCAGCACAAGCCTCAAGCTGTGTCTTCCAGCCTCCACTGTAGCAGCAAAATATGCAACAGGAGCAAAAGACAATCCACATTTCTTTGAATCTTTGCATAACTCTTTTAGAGYCTTTGAAGAAGATCAGAGTATGAGGTGAATCAAAGAAATTATGAACTACATCCAACATAAACTATGGGAACAGTGTATTAAATCAGTTTCTTTTCAGCTGCCTGTTAGAGCAACAAATTAAAGCCTCAAACCTTCCCTCTTGAACTTTAAGACAAAAGGGTAATCCTTTTCTYATCTGTGGAGCACTTAGTAGCCCCTGTCTTCAACAGGTGTTTCATSTTGACTTCATCCCTTGATGGCTCATTTGAGAAGTTGACTCCTTCCTGAACCAGTCTGCCGCTTTTCAGTGTATCACGATTTTTGACGGGTTTTGTCACTATTTCAGAAGTGCTTTATAAAGAGCCATAATCACTTGTGACTCTAGCTAAAGAGAATAARTATACAACTCCTTTTGTTTTCTTCCAGCAGGAGAGATTCTCAAAGAGAATGAGTCACACTCTAAATAGACTGTCAATGTATAATTTGGGGAGCTGAGTGGTTTTTGTTTGGTTGGTTTGGTTTTTGTTYGTTTTAAACTAAACTCAGAGACCTAAACTCGGAGAAGGCATTTTCTGTGAATCTTATGTATTTATTTGTGACTTGAAAAAAAATTTATTGTAATATAATTTTAATAAGTATACAGGTCAGATCTGAACCAAGTGTTTCAGTGTCAGCATTTTGAGGTGTTGAGGTTTGTCATCCCACTGTCTAGTCCTGTTTGCTTTTTGTTGCAAAGAGAACACATGAGATAAGAAAGAAAAGAACTGTGTAACAGTTCAGACTCTGGTGGAGGAGCCAAGCTTCCTATGGGGCAGAGCTCCGTATCAGAGCAGCTACTCCGAGGAGYTGTCCTCTCTCTACACCTCTCTGGGCTTTCACATCACATCAGTCACAYCACACAGATCACACAGGTTTTTGCAGGAGCCTGCCTCAGCACTGCCTGTCTAGGAGCCATCAGAGTAGGGACTTTTSCAGAGCCCGGGTTCCCAGACTCATAGTGTCATAGCTCATAGTGTCAGGAACAACCAGAGCATCCCAAGGGCCTGTCGAGTTTGCATCACACCTATATGTCTCCAAAACCACAAGAAGCATTTTGAGATGCACTTGTATGATTTTTAAAAATGGCCCTGGTGACAATCAGGGGGCTCCCCATGTGTAGGAGTGCTGGGAAGATTTCAAATGTAACCGGGCTCCAGTGTGTCACAGTCCCCTGCTCCCTTCCCAAAAGAGGAAYTGTCATTTTACTGAGTCCAGGCCCTTCTCCACATGAATCTCCTGTTCCTACAGAACCCAGCCAGAGACAGAAGCAGCTTATCTCTGCTTACTTGCTTACTGGTGAAGACTAGCAGCAGAACTCTGGCATTGAGATTTCAAAAGACCCCATCCATGTGGTACCTTAACAAAGCCTTTTCTGCCATGCTATTCTGTGCAGAATGTTGGGAAGATACAGTGTTTTCCTCCACTTTAGAGCTCACCTTTGAGTAATTATTAACTCACCTTTGAGTTAATATTATGTATAAAAAACTTTTCAGAGAAGCACCACAACCTGATYCTACAATCCAGCTGCAGATTATTCATATAAAGAATTGAATTACAAATGACAGAATGACTGTCATTTATGTTTCAGTTGAAAAGATTCCCTAATTGAATAACCTGTTTCTTTTGGAGAAATAAAATTTGCAGGATAGTTCTATCTGTATGGGCACTTAAAATTTCCTGGAGTATAGTCCATGGCTTTACAGACAGGGGCTAATTGCTTTCATAATGAGTAATACAGTTTGCAAAATAATCATTATCAAACTTTCATGCAAGCTGATCTTGTTAGCTCTRTTTCAGACAACAGAGTTTTATAACAGCCTAAAAAATGTAAAGGCCTATTCTTAAAAAAAATAATAATCCCACTACTATTGCTGTGGAAATTTACAACTCATTTTGTGGTAATCAARACCTTTCTGATTATTAAATTCATAGCGCCATTAAATAAAATTCAAGCACATAAAGCAGGGATATTACAAGTTCTGATGACAGCCATTTAGTCATAAAACTATTTTGGTGACAACCTTTTAGTCATAAAACTACTCTGAATTTATTTTTAAATTACCTAGAAAATACATGTTGTGGGTAATGAAGCTGCAAAACAGAACTTAGAAAATATGCAAGTAGAAAGGTGAGCTTCTACACTTTGTTTCATTGTTGCATTATGASATCACTTGTAATTAAACACATACCAGATTTAAAGACTGGTTTTCTGAAACTTTGAGTTCCTAAGAAGATTATTCATTTTGTTGTGTGTTTTCCTAGGTGATCCATCCATTGCATCCCTTCCAGTGCTAAAAATATTGTCATTCTGCTGGTACCCTGGCAGCATGTCAACTCAAACCAGTGATATCAGCCCTGTTTCCCTCATTGAAAGTACTTCATTCRCACTATGTAATTTTCTAGAGCAGCAATTTTGATGTGGTGCTTCACAGGCTACTTCAACATGTTCTTTGGARGGTAGATATGTTTGGAGAATGCTCTCAGACACATGGTGGAGTTCTTGGGGTGTCCTGTGTCCTGTATAGGGACAAGAGTTGGTCTTGATGCTCCTGATGGTCCCTCCCAACTCAGAAGCTCTGCCCTTCCCTGGAAAGTGCAGTGTATCAGTCCATAAATCTGAAGTGATGATGAGGTATCCGAGCAGGGCTCTCGCCCCTCCTTTTCCTCAGTCTCCTGTGTGCCACCCATGCTTGCCTTTTCAGAGTCTGTCCAAAGTAGCTGCACAATGCACTCTGYTCTTTGCTCCCTTGGCATGTCCAGTAATGGTGTTTCCTTCCAGGGCTCTGCCCAAGTGTCCTCAGAGCAGCACAAACAGCCCAGACCTTTCTCACAGAGACTGAGAATTCAGGGGTAAGCGTGTTGGTTTGGGATTCAAAGGGACTTGTTTCAGTTGTGTGGAAAGGCTGAAGTTCAAGGCACACTAAGTGTTCTGTTTGGCCATCAGCTCAACAACTCTAAAATTGCTTCAAATAACAACGAAGAATTTCGGGTTCTGTGAGCAGAAAAAATTCTTCTTCTAAACAGAAGGGCAACACACATGCAGCTACCCATCTGCTATGTTCATACTGCATGTTTTTACTTGCACATATATTTTTAAATTCTCTCAGGTCATTGCATATATAAATTTTAAGAAGTCCTCTAATCATGACTCAGTTCTGAACAGGATAGAGGGGTAAGACTGGCCTCTGATTTAAAATTATCTAAAGGTGTTAAACAAATGTGGCTGAGACAGTCTGTAAAAGTCAGGGAACTGCTTTTAAAATTTCTGATCTGGTAGTAATTCATCAAACCTAATATGGTCTGCTCTTCCAACACTTGCGAAATTATAGAGTGAGAGTTTAAAATGTGTTTCTTGACTATTCTTCTGGTCTGAAGAAAATTTATAAACTTTCTCACACGAAAGCAACTGTTTCTAATGCTATGCAATAGTTACAGTGCTTGGACTATTATAGTAATTAAAGTAGATTTTCATGTCAGCCATGTAAGTAATTATTCTAATACATCATGGTGAGTGATTTTGATTTCTAGGTGTTGAACTTGAGTGTTTAACTAGGGTTTTCACTGAATAGTCATACTCTAGTCTCAGGCATGTTCCTTTTTTATGTTCTATGGAAATTAAGARGCAAAAAAAGATGAAAGAATTTGCATGATACACTATAGTTCCATAATTAATCATTTATTTAGCATATATTTTTCTCACTTTTTCTTATAATAAAACAGTTACTAGCACAAACTTAGCCAGTGTAATAATTCTTCATTATTTCTAAATGTCTTCAGTATTTTTGCTTCATCATTAATTTATTGTTGAGCAATGTGTCTCTTTTACTTATGTAATCTGTAGATGAATTAGTATCCATTAACAACGAAATGGTACAAATATCTGAACATCAGATTTAAGTTGCAAGGCAGCTACCAGACTAGTGTGAAGCTGACTGACTTTTATGTCTGTGCACAAAAGACTTTCCAGACAGTTTTTAGGAGCATTGGAGCTGGAGCCTGGAGCTCATTTTTATGAGACACATTGCTTCTCTAGAGATGTTAAACCACTGACTTCAGACAACAAGTAGCAGCACATTTCCTCTTTTCCAGAGGCTGATCATTGCTTTGAGAGCTAATGGCAAGGCAGTGAAGTTTTCTGTTTCTGTTTGGTCACTTAGGTGATGCCCTGTGTGCTTAAACATCCCCGGATAGTTGAACTCCGGGCCCAGTTTCAGGAGAAAACACGGAATATGAAAGGACCCCCCCAYTGTGCTCTGGTAACAATAATGAAAGTGGGTTTGGTTCTGGTCCCACCTAGCGGAGCCAAAGTGGGGTCTGCTGCTCCAGTGTCCCGTGTGTCACCGTGGTTGCACCTGGGGACTTCCTCAGAGGAGACATCAGCCTTCACCTTGGCCCCTGTGCTGTGTCTGAGCCCCCTTCTTCACCACTCCTGGGTCTCGTGGAGCACAGAARCACTTAAGGGGCAGGAGCATAACAGGTTCAGCTCTACTTTGAGGCAATGGCTGCAGCCTCACACCAAATTTGTCACTTCAGCTGGACAGCCGCAGTGCTTAGGTGCCCATGTTCCTCTGATGTACAATTAACCAAGCAACTAAGGCAGGAAGAGAGAAGAAAGACCCAGTTCCTTCTGCAGCACAGACATTTTCAGTACTTGGCTGCAGTGGGTGATGAGGTGTTAATGACATGAGTATTTGTCCTGTGTAGTGTGAAATTCCTCTTTTTCTCTCTCTGTGCCGTGCCCCTGGAGCTGTAAAGGAAGGGAGCTCCTGCAAAACCCCATCCCTAACCCTAGTCTGTTCGACAGGCATCTTTGGGATTATCTCTTGCTCATTTATATAGTTCAGCAGCAAAGGATACTCAAGCCTTCACTTCATTTACTCCACAGCATTTTCAGAGGGTTCAGAATTGCTGGAATTGAAACCTTCCCTGATTTCAGTGGCTTTCCATCTAGTGTCCCAAAGTCTGAAATGCTTTAACACAGTAAAGATTTCTGAGATATAAGGCACTAACTTTAGRATTTCATGTATCATGATTTATGATGACAAAATAATTCAATTATTTCATGTGATCTTCATTTATGAACTCTGTTAACTGCTTTAACTCATCTTCATCTCCCATCAAGGTTATGGCCTGACATAAAAAAAAAATATACTTTCCAACATTTTTACAAATGTCTGATCATATTTTAAAATATTCTTTATAGTAGTCAATCACATTTTGAATGCTGTTAGTTGCTTGACCTCCAGAACTTCCTACAGCAGCAATTTCCTCAGTCTAATCATTTGTTGCATAATGAAGTCCCTTGTGTTCATTTCAAACTCTTGCTTTTGTTCAGCAAGTGTCCTTCGTCTTCCTGACAGGAGATGCAGAGAATATATATTTCCTCATTATTACCCCCAAGTGACCATTTTACCTATAACTGCCCCTTCTTTGTATTTCTGTTCCTTGGTAGTGCCCACCCCATCATCAAAGTCAGCACAGCCATGTGCCCCAAGAGATTTATGGCAGAGACAGATGGCACCAGTGTGAGTGTGGGATCCAGCCCTACTTTCACGCTGTTTTCCTCCTGTATGCACAGATCATATGCTCTTCCTTTCTCTTGCAAGAGAGACAGCTCTGCAATCCAAGACAGCTGAAGGTGTTACAATCAGAGAATCCATTAAGGAATGCAAGCCATCAGTTTAATCTGGGTACCAAAGTGGAAGGCACTGTTCCTAGGGTAGCAGTTTCAGTCTCCCTGAGCTTTAATCATCTCAACTTTCACTGCTAGTTTCAAGTGAACTGCCACCTAAAATGCAATGAGCATACTACTTCTGCAGGGAGTATAATTTCTTTGAAAGAAGAGATTCTGGACAGAGAAATGCTTCCTTTGCCATCAGTTCTCCTGGTAGGATAAAAACCCCTAAAGATCCATGTTTATTTTGTGGTCCARAGCACTCCAAGGGACTCATGGCTATGGGTTTTTTTGGTGTGTATTTTCCATTATTCTTCAGGTGCCTTTCAATAGTGGCCAGTATAATTTTCTCCATAWTTTTTTTTATTTATTTATTTTTTAATGCTGGATATTTTTCAGAGGAAAAAACATTCTTTCAATGTGATTTATTCCAGAATCCTTCTATATTCAAGATGCTTCTGCTTTTATTCACCCTCATGGTTGCTTTTGGAACTAGTGTTTTCAATTGACTCATGTCACCACAGACAAACTCACTTGAAATGTTAGGACCATGTTTGAAAATTCTTTCTGAAACTTGGAATTATATATTGGTCAGGAAAATGTGATTTTTTTGTTTGTTTTAACTCATTTGAAGGAAACAAACAAATGCTTCCTTTCATTTTATAAAATCATATTTTATCAGAACCTTTATGTATTTACTAGTACAAGGAGTCAGGGCCCAAGATGGCAGAGAAACACACAATATAACATCACTATTTTCTCCTCCTCAGAAGTGTAAGCAAACCATTTTTAAAGTGGTTTAATCTCTTTTGTCAGATAGACACATAAGAGGGCTCAGTCCTCATCGTGACACTCATGTAACAATTCCTCCCCTAACCTCTTGGTGACCTGATCCTTGAAATTGTTTAAAATCCTGTTTCCAGTCAGATTGTGTTTATGGTCTAAACAGGGTCTCTGTTCCAAGGCCATGCATGTTCAGGGGGTAAAGGAAAGAATCGTCCAGGATTCGTTAATTTTTGAATGCTTAATCTGCAAACTTCTTCTCAAGGCTGAACAGAGCACTTGTGCCAATCCGCTCCAGAAGGTAATTTCCTGTCTGTAAACTGGTGTGAAAGGAAGAAATCATTGTGTCAATTGACAAAGAAAAAGAAATCACTGCACAAGTTTCCAGGCCCAGCATCAGCCAGGATGTGGCTTACACATCATGGCTCATTCGTGCACAATTTCCCCTCTCAGACAGCTGCAGTTAATGAGGTGAATACAGGAGACAGCAGCTCATAGTTTGTCTCTAGGTAACGTGAAAATTCCCATCTTTTCTGTTATTTTTTTCATCTTTGTGGTTATTTATACACAGTTACCTATATTGTGTGCAGAACAGTCTATTGTTATTGCTGCCAGCTCTAATTGTGTGATATCCAGGAAATTCAGGCATGAGTTACAGCCCTGTTCTTCTACTTGCTGCACAAGTACAGACCAGAAAGGATTCTGCTCAGAAACATCAGTACAGATGTTCACTATGAGAATAAGGCAAGTGGAGCAGACAGACAAACAAGGGGAAACAAGGCAACAATGAGTCAATAAAAGGAGGAGTTTACGTCTTTTTGATACTGTGCTGACTGCCTATGTAGGTCACAGAATCTTACCTCACCTTCAAGTACCTGTAGGCTTAGGTTGTCCATTAGCAGCCTTGTCACCCAACTAAACCCAGCTCGCTCCATTGCTCTTCACATTCCATATGTTCAGCCCCACCTTGAATCCCATTTATTACACTCTCCCCAGGTCCTTGGTAAATTTTTCACACTGGGATCCACACACCCGTGGCTGCACATGAGATGCAGTGCTGGACAGAAGGGTGTGCTGCTTGCCTTGGGCCTGCTGACAGCACTCCTGCCAAAGCAGCCTGAGCTGTGCAGGTTGTCCATCCAGAGCTCCAGCTCTGTCAAAAATGATGGGTTACAGACACACGGTGACTTAGAAAAATTGTTGTCACAGCTCAACTGGGTGAGAAGGAGCTGCAAGCAGGTCACATCCAGTTTGGGCAGAGCAAGTGTGACGAGGCCTGGCAAACAGCACAGAGCTCAGGGCAAGTTATTAGCAAAAGCAATACCATGTTACAGGGCTACATGGTTATAATATGACACACATGTTGGTATGAAATTTCCTTTCTTCCTTCCCATCCATCTCCACCTTTCTCAGTCCCATTACTCTCCCCCAGTAGGATATTTTTYGAGGGAAAGACGTTTAAAAATGGTTAGACAAATATTTCAGAGGGAAAGCTGTATGTGTTTTTGTGACRTTGATTTTCTTGCTCTTTGCTGCCTGAACCAAAGTGAAAGTATGGGTGTAATGGCCRCTAGGCAAATCCTTTAGTCAGCAGGATCTGACAGGCGACCTGGTCACTGCCACCATGTGTGCTTTGTCATGTATTCAAAACACCTTTGACATTAATGACCCTGCAACACAGGAAATCTGCACATTTGTTTTACAAAAGTAAATAACAACTATGAATCGTGCCCAGCATGTTTTACTGAAGCCATAAAATGCTGCAGCACAGTCTGCTTCAGAGCAAAGGCGAGGAGACACCAAGCACCCCTTGGAGCACAGAGCCCTGAGCGCCGCCGTGCCAGGCAGCCGCAGCGCAGGATTGCCATCTGCAGGGCAGCCTGGCATCGGGCTCCCTGATCCCCATGGATCTCACAAATATTTACCTTGCTCTTGCAGTGTTGAGGTGTTCAGATGCCTGGAGGGATTCCCAGGTTTTGTGCCTGTACTGTTCCTATAAAAATACTTGCTGTCTTTTACTGCCCTGGCATAAAATCAAATTATTGTTTGTGTGGGAAGGGACCTTCCAGACCACCTAGTTCCAACCCCACTGCCACAGGCAGGGCCACCTCCCACTGCCCCAGGMTGCTCCAAGCCCCAATGTCCAGCCTGGCCTTGGGCACTGCCAGAGATGGGACAGTCACAGCTGCTCTGGGCACCTGTGTCAGGGCCTGCCCACCCTGCCAGGGAAGAATTTCACCCCAATATCTCATAGGCCACATGCAAAAACACACATACACTTTACAGCCATAGATGTACATGTCAATATTAGCATGTCTAGCATGGAAAACAGACTTCTTGTTTTTTAAGGCTTCAGTGACTCTATTTGAGTGCACAGCCTTGTTTCAGCTGAAAATGCATGCAAGGGAAGCATTAGAAGAAGACAGTAAATGCAAAAAAACTGCAAAACCATGAATGATCTGAAGAGCTAAGGTTCTCATTGTTGAAAAAGAGATTGATATAATAGGAATTATAATGGGATTATTATGGGCCATTTTCTCCACTTGGTCTTTTCCATTAAAAGAACTTACATGAGCACACCCAGCATCACAGACCCACACTGGTGAGACACCAGCTGTCAGGCAACACAAAAYCTCACAGAGGTTTCCAAGTTCCTCTCTTGGAACTCGATGAAGTCGAGAAAAAGAACATGACATCAGTGGGTTATGAAGTTTCTTTTACATTTACACTTTATTAGCACCTGAAACATGAAACAAGATGAGAAAAATRGGGACAGAATTTTTCAACACTGGAAGGAGAAGATGGAAGTAAAAATCACTGCATGAAAAAATAAAGAGCAGAAAGTGCTGGAATGGAGGACAAAAATTAAACAAGCARTAGTTGTACTTGAAATGTGGCAAAAATGACCACACATATGGTGTGCTGTCTTCACACAGAGGTCACCATTTTTTCCACAAAAAAGAATAAGGTATATTACTGAGGAAACCAAATTCAGGAACATATTACTTAGGAGCAATTGCACATCCCTGCAGAAAAACACACCCACAAAAACTGGTGAGTAACAGTAGCAGGGACTGGCAGTGATTTTACTTTTCATCTCTCAACCCATGAACTTCCTGGTTTTGTTCTAGATATTTTTTCCACATGAAGTGCTGGTCATATGATTGCTCTGTACTGCACCTATGTCCATMACATGCAGAAAGCCCAGCTTCACACAGTGGGACGGTCAAAAGCCACTGTGGTTGTCCAACACCAACTACCACAGGCTGCTCCTTTGCAATCACGAGTAAATTACTTCCCACTCAGGAGGACTTCACCCCCTGCTTCAGCCTCATCATTTTCACTCCACCTTGTTCCCCCATTTTTTCCACGTGAAGAAGCCAGTTGTGAGCAGTTCCCTTGGGCAGATCCCTGAGTGGCTGCACTCAGAGCTGGCAGGTTGGTGTCTGAGCTGAGAGGGACAGTGGGAGCTGCCTCCTGTCAGCACGGGTGCCCAGCAGCCCTGCATCATTTTGCTCACGTACTGAGAACCSAGGGCATACCACAAAATAGGAGACATTTCCAGGACACAACACAAGTAGGCAGAAGCAGAGCAAGGACCCTGACTGCAGTTCTTGGAGTCACTGATAACCACACCAAAGATCAGGTGAACTCGACAGGCAGAGTGCACAAACTGGAAAGCCCAAAGTGCTGTAGTGCACTGCATGGCCAGACAATCATTCCTTTGCTATCAGATCACATCAGGGCAGAGGCAAACTCCCCCTGATGACTATTCAAATGCTCCTCTTCTTTTCCCAGTCTATTTCTTGAAAGGAGGATCATCAAATCTGCACAGTCTGAGCCTACCTAATCTCACAGCAGGCCATTGTACTGCATGTCTGAGGCACCTGTCTCAGCAAAACCCTGCCAGTGCTCTGCATCCTGGCGAAGATGGACTGTGCTGAAGACAGGTTACRGGTGGCACCAGGCTGTGTTGTGTCACCTCACACTCTCTTCCCCATTTGGACTGTTTTCCTAATGTCTTGTGACTCAGAGTTGTTTAGCCTTATTAAATCACAGAGGACTGGAGATATTTATAAACTGACCTACCTAATTGCAAAGCAAATAYTGGTCATATATTATTCTGCACCCCCTCAGCTAAACTGCATGCAAAACCTCACAATGAATTTTACAAAGTTGCAAGTGCTGGAAAATATCCACATCCTTCTCGTGCAGAGGTCCCAAAGCTGGATGCAGGACTCCAGGTGGGACCTCAGCTGAGCAGAAGGGAGCAGCAGAATCCCCACTCACCTGCCCACACTGTGGGGATGCAGCCCAGGTCATGGCTGCTTTCTGGGCTGCCAACACACGCAGCTGGGACACATCCAGCCTCAAACCCACCATCACCTTCAAGTCTTTCCCCTCCTCTGCAAACTTGTATGGCAGCAATCTGCGTTACTGTTGAAGATTGCAATGCAAGRTGTTTTCAATTACCATCTGTATGGCAGATTACCTTTGTCAAGTGGACAGTTTGCTTTATCTCTCTCTTTGAGTGACCACAATCACTCCTCCCTCGGGATGGGACATCTGCTGATAACAGCTATTGAATGTCACTGCATGACTGGTAAGAACTACAGCATCCCATTGGCAGATGTGAGCCCAGAGGGAGGAGCCAAGCATTGCTACCCAGATATAATCCAGAGGTTTTTGAGACACCAGCATGGCTTTCTCCACTGGATTCCCCAGAGGGACAGCAGCTGTCTCTTCTTCCATTGGATCTTCGGAGGAATAATACATCCTTCTCTACAGATCCCCCTKGCAGTCTCGTCCCGTGGCCACTGGAGCCGACGGGCCGGCTCGCTGCTCCTGGAGTGACCGGTGAAGAATACGAATCCCGCCACTCCCAGGTCCTCTGCGAGAACCCCTGGGTAGTGGCTCTGTCTGCGGCGTGGTGACGCAGGCAAGAGCAGGACTACRAAGCACTGAGGTGAAGGAAGGAAGGAGTGRACATACGTTTGGAGGCCAAGGCGCTTTATTGACCCAGGCGGGGCCAGTAACGGTGTCAGGGAAAAAMCGTTGGGGAGGCACTTATAAAGGGGAAGGGTGTAATGGAAGGAGACACGAGGGACCAATGAACAAAGCCCGGGGCGGGGGAGCGAGGGACACAACTGAACCAATAGGAATGGCCCAGGGGAGGGAAAAGGCTCAGGAGACAAATCATATGTTAGGTAAGGGAAGATTGACATAGAAACTTCTCGAAAGGAAAGGGGGTTGGTTACAATGATGGACAGGTAACTGGTGGGAGGAACGAACCATTATGAGGGAGAACATGGGGGTAACCGAGGGTCAAACCAAATTCTTAACTTATAAAAAATAACCAACTTTACAGCAGAACCTGTATAAATCACACAATGCTGCAGCCCCTTGCTCCAACAGAGCCACCCCTGACACTGCAGGAGGGCTGCAGCCGCATTTCCAATGGGACTGCCACCAACACCCTGACCCACAGGGTGTCAGGTTGGGTTCTGGCTCTGGCAGTGTTGGTTTGGTTTACTGCATTGTTTATTTTATCWTTTTTTTTTCCTTTTTCCCTATTAAAGAWCTGTTATTTCCTGCTCCCATATTTTTGCCGGAGAGCCCCTTAATTTAAAATKTATAGCAATTGGGAGAGGTGGGGAGGGTTCACATTCTCCATTTCAGGGGWGGCTCCTGCCTTCCTTAGCAGACTCCTGGTTTTCCAAACCAAGACAGTTACTCAGCACCTGGCTTCCTGCAGCACTGCACGAGCTGGCTGAGCACCGAGCCTCGTCCTGGGAGCACAGCAGCACATCCTGCTGCAGCTGAGCCTCTGCTGGTCCCCACAGCCCCAGAGGCTGTGCAGGGGCTCTCCTGCACGCTCATGGGGTTTGGGGGGATCTGCGGGATCTGCACAATGCCCATGAGGCAGTGGGAAACCGAGCTCTGCTTATCTCCTGCTGACCATGATCAGTCCTCGACTCTGAGTCACAGGGAGGGGTTGAAACATCAAGGGCTGGGATTCTGGTGAACTGCTCTTCATTATTTATTGCTTTTGTCTTAATTAATACTGTTTCTCTTTTTCCTGTTTTGTACAGAGAGTAAAAATGTTAATAATAGTAATAATATATACATTATATTTATGAATATATGAATTATGAAAAAGAATTCCTTTTCAGCCAATGCTAATTGAACAAGAATCATAAATATAGATAATATATATAGCTGAATAATTTAGAAATGCTTGCCATTGTCACTGGTGGCAATCAAGGTGTGTGTCCATGAATATTCATAWAGTATTGAGATAAAATTACAAATAATGAAAATGTTACACTTTGAATGTTAATGACAGAGTCTAATTCTTAGTTYCTAAGGCCTTTAACTGTGTTGTTAGCCTGGAAATGTTATCATACCCATAGTGCTTAATCTGATAATGCATATTTTTATTTTTACAGTGTAATATTGGTCATAAGGTAGAACTTTCCAGTGATTTTTATTGTCTTTATTAAAGGATTAAAGTACAGAGATGATTGTTTAAATACTGAGTTTTGGAATGCATAAATTATTAACAATATTTCTGTAAGATAAAGTTATCACAACATGTTCAAAAAGAAATCTTTTTMAATATATTTTTTGAAAATATTTTATCTTTTCAATTCTATTCAATCTAGATAAATTCAATATGCATTTTTTCTCATCTCTGTGTCACAAGGGATAATGAAGTATTAACTTTGTACATTTTTTGCTCYTTTTAATGAGACAAAGTCTCATTGTCTACTCTGGTAAAAAAGGAAGCTAAGAGGAAACCTCATGGCTCCCTGCAGCTTCCTGAGAGGGACRCATGGGTTGGCTGAGCTCTTCCCTCTGCGATCCAGGACTGGATGCCTGGGAATGGCCCAAAGCTGCATGAAGGGAGACTCAGAACAGATATTAGAAAGCATTTATTCACTGRAAGGGTGGGTCAAACACTGGAACAGGCTTTCTAGAGAGGCAGCTGATGTCCCAAGCCTGCCCATACTGAAGAGGCATTTGGACAATATCCTTACAGCATGCTTAACTTTTGATCAGCCCTAAAGTGATCAGGCAATTGGGCCAGATGATCATGGTAGGTTCTTTTCAACTGACCTATCCTATCCTATCCTATCCTATCCTATCCTATCCTATCCTATCCTATCCTATCCTATCCTATCCTATCCTATCCTATCCTTTGTCACCTGGCATAATAGTCCAAAGCTTAAGCACCCCTTCATTTACAGGGAAAAACCCATTTGTCTTCCTGAAGTTTAGTGATTTCAAACTGAGGGTTGTCCCCTAAGTGAGGAGTGAGAATATCAAATGAACACACCTAACAATTTCCTGGACAATTTTTCTAATGCAGTCTGTACTCACCTGTTTCCATACTAGCAACACACCATCTAATAGTACAGTCAAGTATCCAAAATTCAAGAAAACAAGGGTCAGCTGTACAAAATTCCATATTTTCACTACTTGGACACAGTGCAGCCCCCAGTCCTGGGCAGCCCTGAGACATGCTGATGGTTCTGCTCAGGAGGAGGCTGCAAGTGTTTCTGTGAAGACCAAACMCCCTTTGCCCTGCAGCCACAGCAATTAGTGGAGGTTTAGTCCTTCATTTTCTTTGTCAATCTTGCACAACTTTGCAAGAAAATGAGGTTCTTTGTAAGCAGGTGTTGCTGTTTGCCACTTTCAAAACAAGTAATCACATCTAATTTCTATATACTGTTGGAGGGAGAGAGTGTAGACAGGTTCTGGCCCTAAAGGATGCTCAAGAACACAAAGACATTAAGTATTTCCAGAGTGGTTATTTTGTATCATCTTGAGCAACCTAATTGCCAAGTAAGATTAAGCCTTGAAACTTTTAAGATCCTGATGCAAMTGACCATAAAGAATAGGGTAAAATGTCTGGTTTTTAAAATGAAAACAGCAGTGTACTTTGAGAGAGTGAGTACTGGTGGAGGAGTGCCAACTGAYCTCGACTGTAACTCATGCCCTGGGGCCGTTGGACAAAGCACTGCTCACAAAACCAGGCACCACTGAGGAAGCTGAGCCTGCGTCCTGCTGACACTGGAGCCACAGTGGGAGGGTCGGGCCACATTTGGGAAATTCAAGAATATACAGGAGTGGGAAGAAGATTCTTTGGGTGGTGCAGGGTTAGGGTTAATGCAATGTTGGTAATAATGAAAATCTACCATCCTTCCCCTGAGCAATGACTGACACATACTCAGTCAAAGCTTCAYGAGCTCAGATGTGTTTAGGGCCTTTAATAGTTGTTTCTGTGAACAAAGTAGATTAAAAAAGGAAACTRTGTTCTTTAAATACTTTTACTGGTGTTTTATTCTATTACACAAAGCCACTTTTGTTTAAAGGTTGTATATATGTGTGTGTACTCTTTATTCAAGTGTAATATTTGGAGTTCTTCATCACTTTTGATATGCATGCATAGTGGGCCATCCTGGAAAATGTTATAGCACTGAGCACATATATGGAGTTTTACTGTGTGGAAAGACATACTGAGCAGTGCAGCCTTTCTTCTTTCTTCTATTCTTTTAATATAGTTTAACTATAATATATGTCATAAAATAATAAATCAAACCRTCTGAAACATGGAGTCAGATCCTCATCTCTTCCCTCTTCCTCGGACCCCTGTGAGCACTGTCACAGAGCAACCCTTGTTTAGAAGGAAGTGTCCCCTTACCAGTGTGCTGGGATTCAATCCACCTGGTGTCTGCTCCCAAAAAGCTGCAGAAGTCATTGTGAGAATGGTGAAATGGAATAGCAGAAGTCAGAGTTCTTGTGGCTTTGCTTCAGTAGGATTTCCCAAACCACTCTCTGATTCTGTGACTACATGACAGTTTGCAGAACAGGAATGACTGCTCTTTAGAGATTTTTTTCCTGACATATACAGAAACATTTTAAGGAAGGTAAGAGGGATAAAAACCATTAGTCATAGTTTTCTACAGGTCTGGATAATGAAAAGACTGTCAAGACACTATTAAAAAATGATTATTCCATATATGCAAATAAGAGAAGGACTGAGGGGTTTTGAGATGGTTATAAGAAAATGCATGCTTAAAATACACCCAAAGATGTCCTTGATTTCCTATTCCGTGTACCCATGCCCCAACACTAATTAAATGCTTTAAAACTCGGCGTTGTTGGTCTGCTGAGCATTTGTAAAGAATCAACAACAGTGAGGGGAATAAAGAAAATAATGAAAATATTGTAAAAGGGCAAACCTCTATTCATCACACATTCCCATATGGGTGTAACACACAAGAGAGTCTTCAGGAGCTCCCATCACAATTACTGTGTTCAGCAATTAGGACAAATGAGAACTAGATAATTTCCAGCAGCCTTTCAGATTGTTAAAACTGAATAAAAGGATGATGAACAGGTATATACACAAGATACAATTTAAACAGTCATATTCAATCTGTCAAGGACATAGTGAAAAAGAATTGTGTAACAGTATAGAACAATCAAAATATGTATGGAAGCAAATAAAAATATTCAGGACTCATATGGCAAAAGAAAACAGCTGTTTCTTTAGTAAAGAGAATTAGAATATTAAGGCTTGAATTTATTTTAAAGAAAAGTTATTTGATTGAAACACAAATTCTCTGCAATGTAAGGAGTGGGAATGTATGTATAACCAAGGAAGCAGGCTATGAATGTATGTATAACCAAGGAAGCTTCACTGAGGAAGACCAGAGAAGGCACCACTAAGAGCCCAAAATCAGATCTGCAGCAGTCTATCTCCAGTGAAACTTCAAAATTAAAGGGGCAGGATGGAGATAGACTGTCCTCAGGTCCAGTTCTGGCCTGCTGCAGCTTGGGTGGGATTTCAAATTAGGTATCTTGCAACTTCTAGAGTGGGCATGACGCAAAATATTACAGGTRTGTGAAGCTAAGCTCTGTACAAATCCCACAGCAAGGACCTGGCAGCCAAGCCAAACATTTCTCCCAAAGGCTTCCTGCCCAAGAAGACAGGAATTGCACAGAGGCATTGGCACTGGGAGTCACAGTCTTTGCACAGGAAGGGCAGCAGACCTCTTGCAGAGACTGCATGGCTTGTGCCATGGGCATGTCCCTGCTGCAGGCAGGCAGCAGAACCCAGCCAGGTGGCTGCAAGGGACTGCAGCTTCCTCACCACACTGGCAGAGTCTGCCTGGTTGGCAGAGATTAAAGGCCAGAATRCAGAATATCCTGCCATGGGTTTTCATATAAAAGACATTTCTTCATGGTTATTTTAAGTGAAAGACCCATATAGACATGAACAACACCACCACAGCACTTGAGAAAGCAACTAAGTACAAATTCTGAAGCAGCCACTACAGTATATCTTGCTTAGACTTCAGCATTTTTTGAGTCTTTAAATCTAACTTTATTGCTCCTGTGTTTGTATTTCTGGAGATATCCTTAGTTAAATATAATTCTTTTCTAATTCAAAGACATCCAGAAATGAAGAACCAAGCACTTCTCTCCAGAGTTGGTTTGGGTGCTTAGCTGTGGTCGGGATTAAATGAACAAACAAGGCACACAAATTTCTGTGAGATAAGATGACTGTCTCTGGGCATTTTGCATTTTCCTTCCTGAGTTATTGATACAGACACAGGTGGCCATGTGTCATCCCTTCTGGGAGTACAGAACTTGGCACCTATGTTTATCATTCCACTGGAAGTAATGCAAACTACTTGGACTGGCTTGTAGGTAAATATAGGAAGCTATTGCGCTCTAGCAGGGCATCTCACCCCCCATGAAAACTTACCTATTGTTTGTTAACCAGTCAGATAACTCAAGCAGGACAAATTGTCTTGTAGTGAGCCATTCTGGCATCATTTTGGCACCAGAGTTGACACTGGTCTGGCATCTCTCAACTACCAATAAACATCTTACTTTGAAGTCAGATCTGGAAGATAAGCWGAGTTTCTGAGTGACAGCCATTTACTTTACAACAACAAAAGCCACAGGACACTTCCACAAAGCAGAGATCTTCCACACAGTTTCCTGGAAACCCATGGAGTTTCTCCCATCAGTAGGGACAATYGTTTCACAGTTACTCACCAGGAGCTGAGTGAAGGAATTAGTGCACATCATCACCATTGTGGCAGAAAGTTACATTCCACTCCTAATCAGTATTGCTTCTTTTCCTAGCTTTAATATAGGTACCTTGATACAGTGCACTGTTCTACGTGATGCTATGATCTATTAGTAGTTCTTTTAGTTTTATACTCTACAGTRATTTTGATTAAGATCTTTTGTCTGTTATGTCTGTTCAATTGTCATAATAAATAATTCATAATAAATCATTTTTATATAAATATATCTGATTTGACATCATTAGAACTTGTGGAACAAAGTGCTTCCTTAAATTTAAACTGTTGCCAAAATCTGAGGCTAAAGAAGGATTTGCCTTCATTTAAACCCTTTCCTGTGAAGGAGGTGAAACACACAAAGGAGTTCTTTCTGCCTCTCAGACAAACTTCTCAGACAGCAAAGCTTCTTAAATAAACGTCATCTGCAGCTCCCACTCTCCCTGTGACATGCACTATTTCAAGTTTTCACATTTGCAGTATTCATCGAGACATAGTGTGGAAATAAGTCCAATAATCTCTCCACCCCATCAGTAAACTGTTCTGCATTGAATTTCTGAAGAGCTGCAATTAATCTGACACAAAATATTCTAGCATAAACAACACACCTCTGAGATAGTCACAACTTGTTCTCCCAGCACCAGCCAGATAAAAAAACCAAAAGCTCATGCAGAATGAATTCTTTGACAGAAATGTCRTTGGAGTCTGGACAGGATAAATCAAGGAATCTTAGTTTTGTTTTTCATCGCATTTTGTTAAATGGAGATATATAAACAAAATCAGTGTTTGCATGTGCTATGTAAATAAAGCTGATAAGGTGCTCTCACTGCACTCCATAATCCCATTTAAACGACCTYATTTTCTGTTACTTTAAATTCTATTACTTTTCAAAGGAATGAAGGAGAACTAGCTCTAATATTTAATAACTGCACTAATATTTGAAAGTAGCASTAATATTTAATGACACTCTGAGTATAACATTACCCAGTGGGAAGCATTTTTGTCATCCTGGATTACTYAACAGAACAAATAACACAGGTCTTCAATTAATCACTGCTGAGTTGTTACCTAACAGTTTCTCGTGAGATATTTATACTCTGCTTGTTACACTGAAATTGTTATGCAAATTTCTCCATTTGTAAGAGTAAAATGAACACTAGCAGCACTATCTGCTGCTAGCAGAAGCTTTAAACAGAATTTAGCAAGGCCACTCATGTTATATATTATTCAGATTGACTTCTGTACCAACAGTGACAGTATGAGCATTTCACATTACTAGGAATTTATTTAATTATACAGATTGTTATTACACATAATACATATAAATTATACATAATGAACATATAAATAGTGTCTGTAGTATATAATAAAATATAATTAACAGTACAGTAATGCAATGATATTTTTAATGGATTCAATACATTATAGATACTAATTCYCATTATTTATTGTACAAATACAGTTAAACCATAGACTCTCTGGATTATCCATTGCTGGATAAGGGTTTATACTCAGCATACCAAGACCACAGTGGGCTCATTGATTTCCAGGGATCTCTCAAGCCCTTTTTTGTTTTTTTCCTCCCGAGAATTCTCTAATCTCTTGCTTTCACATGGCCCTGTGAAGCTTATGGTGTTTCTCTTTTGGCTACAACCATATTATTCATTTCTAAATGAAAAAATGACAGGAGTTATCACTGTATATTAAATTAATAAGAAAACTAATTACATCATATTTTACTTCCTTTTTTTTTTCCTTAATAAGCTATCTCCTACACATTTCCAATTTCTGGTCTTCTCTTTTTCATGTTACAGATCTGGTTTTAATTTTAGCAAGGTCTGTAGCATGAAAACCAGTCCAAAATAGAGGCACTTACTTTGCAAATTTCAAGAGTCTATGAGTTATCCATGAGTCTGACTGCTCTCTGTGATGAGCACTGGGCTTTGTTAGTTTTGATCTTAGCAAGTCATTTGACATAGCCTCACATGAAATCCAAATGGTCAAACTGGCAAGAAATGGAAACCTTCTGTTATCAGAAATTAGGCAAAGACAAATTTAGAGCCAAAACGATGAGAATAAAGAACATTTCAGGTTCATCAGCTGTACTAATCTAAGAAGGATGGCTCTATGTCACAGTTCGCAGAGCTGCCATATGACTGGTTACAATTCTGACCTCTTTTGGTTAAGAAGCAGATGCAGAAAGAGGAATTAAGGTCCAGAATGTCTGTTTTAAAATGTTGGGCCTCATTTTCCTAGGGAGAAGAGAGCAGGGTCCTGATAAAATACTGAACTGAAAGGTCTTTGCACTTCACCTCCCTGCTTTGTCTCATATTCCTGACTGCTGATGATGGGGTGTGCTGGCATTAGTGCACGCAGCATTTATTTTTTTACATTAAATAACATAAAGGAAGAAATTTATAGAATGCTTTATTAAGACTGAAAAGGCTGTCTAAGATTATGTGCAGACTGACAGAAAAAAACCTAATAAAATGCAGTTTGGCTTTAAAGTAACATCTGTAGATCAGCCTGCTTTTTTCTGTGCCAGAGTTGCATTATTTATTTCTTCTGACTGTTACAAAATCTTGAGAKAGATACACAATTACATGAACGGAGTAGATTCTTTTCTTCAGGTCTCCATTGGAATAAACTGAGTTGAACACAGACTTTGAAAGGACTACTGGAAAGCAAATTATGTATTTAGGGATTAAGGTATTTTAAGTAGATGGCAAGTCAACAGCAAGCCACCAAAGCAACGCGTAGGACATCTGACAAGAGAGCACTAGCCCCAAATTCCAGGTTTGCTGCAAGGCTGTTGTCACCACAAGCAGTAGAAACACCTGTAAATGGCTGGTAGCCTCTGACTAAAACTACTTTATGACTGATAGGAATCAGACACAGAAGGCAATCAAACATTAGGATTTCTTCTGTGAGTTACCTGGGTTTTAAAAAGATTTGACTTTGTGAGAATTTACATTTTCTGCAAACTAGACCCTTTTTTTTTTAGCAGACATGGATTAACCTTTCAGCACTGACTTCATTTCAGGGGGATTTGTGAAATACTTTAATATATTTATTGGAATTCCCACAAGGATCCAAATRCAAGTTACCGACTTTAAAGTAAGTAAAGTCACACATTTATCAATGACAGTTCAGATACTTTCCCTTTCTTGGGATTTTTTTTTGGGGGAGACAAAAGCCTCCCAAGGTCCTTTTGTTTCTTATGAAGTTCCACCTGTTTGGATATTTAGGATTTTGAAGTGCAACATCAAATGAAGCCGCTCTTTTCTTAGGTGTCACCTAACAGAATTGTGAGACACAGTTTCTCTCTAAAGGAAGCTTTGCTGCCTCCAGTGCTTTATATTCTGTTCATCCTTGGGTGGTTCCATTATTTATTATAATCCCTCTTTACATGGAAGTTAGACTGTCAGGATTTGACCCTCGCCCTTCAAAAATCTGAAACATAGCAAAATATCTGGACCCCTGTTATCTTTTGGCACTAGGAGAAATCACTGCACAGTCATTTCAATAAAGCTGAAGCTGGTCTGTTTGGAGTTAACAAAGCTCCAGGAGAAAGGAGACTTCTTGTCCTAAATTTGCAGCACCATAGCTCATTGCTTTTTCTCTTTAAAATGTTCTCTTGCAAGGACCTMATCTCTTCCCCAAAATACCTCTACTGCCTTTAATTCGTTATCATAGCCAGGGCAGCCAAAATCCCAGGAATTTCTGAAAGCACTGGTGACACTACTCCAGATCCCAGACTGCTGCAAAGCCCCCGTGGCAGGATAGCAGGAGAGCCAGGGTTACTGGGGTTACTGGGGTTACTGGGGTCACAGAGTACAGGGTTACTGTCTGGGGCCAGCTGCTCCCTCACTCCTGTCTGGGGCCGGCTGCTCTCCCCAGCTGCTCCCTCACTCCTTTCTCACCCATTGGCACCTGCTGCTTGCTGGCTCTTTGGAGCAGAGACAGCTGTCTCTGTCCCTTTTCCTTCTTCTCTCTTTTCACAATGTGACTAGGCTGCATTTTAGGAATGAGGGGTAGTTAATGTTGAAGTGAATAGTACAAAACAGTGCATCCAGAGAAGGGCAAGACAAACGTCAATTCCTTCAATGCTTTGCAATCAAGTTACTTTCCCATAGCCTAGCTAGGAGGTACTACATGGTTTAACACAAACCATAAAGTCTTAGGCATTTTGCCACCAGTTTCCCTACAAACTGTGCCAAGTTCAAGCAAAATACACCAAGTTCYTCAACTTCTCTTCTATGGTAAGGACAGGTTATCATTTTACAGTGTTGGTTTTTCTGTTTTATTTGTTGCTAAAAGCATCTGTTAATTAAGAAAAAAAATCTGCTTGAGAGAAAGAACTAGATTTTTATATTGTCCTGCCAAGTATTTGTGATGAGTTTTAAAAGTATTCGGATGAGTTTAAAGGAATTAGAACAAATGTTTAAAACTGTCAAAAGGCAGAGTTGGAATAAGAAGGTAAGAGAGGAGAAGAAGGCTGAGGATGGACAATGCTTTTAGATATAGGGTTTTGCTTCTGGGTTGCCCTCTACAGAGTCAGGAGCAGACCCCATGATTCTTGAGAGTCCTTCCCAGCTCAGRATATTCTCTGATGTAAAACAGCAGCTCACCTGGTAGTTCCCAGGACTACATCCCCAAACAAGTTCTGTGGGGAAAAGGGCCCAGGGAAAGCTAAAGGGCTCTTAAGCCAGAACAGGAGTTGAGCGTACGTCTTGACCCTACCTTTCCTTGGATTTGGTATCAGCTGAGACACTGCTGGAACCCAGGAGTGGCAGCTATATTTGTCCCTTTCTGTATATTTTCTCTCTTTCTCTCTCTTCTTCTAATTACCTCTTCTCAGAGTTATGAATAACTTAAAATAGGATAGGCTTGGAGTTGGCTAAGTTGAATGGACTAAATTAACAGTCTATGAAGTGTTTTCTGTTGATTGACTGCTGCTCTAAACCTTTTGCCAAAGTTGTCTGGTTTTCTGAAGTTGACAGTAAAGTTTTTTTGTTGTTTGACTTCTTGAGAATACCTTGTCACTATTTTTCCTGTGCGTCTAACTCAGGGCATTTAAAAAAAAAAAAAAACATAAGCCCTTTTAAGAGGGTCTTCGAGCCATGTTTTGTTTTGGGGACTTACACGCTCCAGATCCCTTTGTTGGACATGTTTGAGACGTATGTCATAACATCAGGGGAGGCTGAAGTGGACAGGGCTTGGACACGAGAAAAAGCTGTGAAAGAGGTGACAAATGAAAGTGAAAAGTGAAAGTGGAAGTGGAAGTGAAAATGAAAGTGGAATCTCCCTTACCTGAAAAACTGTTTTTTGGCCAGAGATCGCTCTTTGGAAGGGGCTGCRTATCACACTCCATGTTTGTCTGCTCTGGGATGACCAGGAGAAGGATCAGGTACCAGAAGAAGCCAGACACCCCTGGCTTTCCCAAAGCACCAGAGGTGCTCTCTGCACCTGCAAGCACAAAGCTATCAAGAAATCAGGCTGCTGCATTCAGAACCATCCTGCACAACGTGCATGCAAAGCTGCAGGAAAGCATCAGCTGCACGACAGCAGCAGCTGCACTGCTCACAGCAGGATGGTGAGCAGCCACCCTGGGATGTCGAGGCAGTGTTTCAGATGTGTGTTTGGAGCAGTTTCGATAAATGGAATCTATTTTACAGGAAAAACAAGGCAAACATCTCTCAATAGAATGATACTCTCAAAAGCAGCAGAAAGAAAAACTTCACAGAGCTTCAAGAKCCTTATCAAAATGTGAGTGGTGGCATGTTGAAGCACCATGAAACTCAATATGAAAACCCTTTTAATCTTTCTCCCTGTTTCCATGGACAAAAGAAACACTGCTTGTCTAATAGTTTCTAAGCTTATACATTGTGGTCTCACCTGCATTAGAGAAAAATGTTTTTAAAAATAACATCTCCTATTGTGAAATGCACCAAAATTGATCAGGGCAATTGGTAAGTTCTCAGCCATTGTTTTGTATTTATTATGTACATAAAACATTGTAAGCCTAATTTTATACAAGAAGACTTTCTCTGCTTTCTCTCAAAGAAATAACCTTGATCAAGGAAATAAAATGTTTTTGAAAAATGTTAGTTATTTAAATAATTGCTTTTTAAGGGCAACAACCTAATTGCCATTCACTCTTTAATGTATTTATAAATTCTCATGTTATGACGATAGATAAGAAGTTATACAAGCTCTCTAAAATGCATTTCAATATTAATTTCAAAAAGCAATTTATACAACTGAAGTGTACACTTTGTATTTGTCACTGAAAGATGAAAAGCAATCCCTTTTATCTCACCCAGTCTGACAAAATAATGTGTAAACTCTGCTTTTCCCTATTTTTTAAAACCAAAAGTGACCTCTTTAGTGACTTCTTCTGGGAGACAAAAAAAGAGATTAAGACAAATCAGCTTTATGCAATGCAGTAAATGCAGGCAAATCAACTGCAAAAAAGCAAGCAAATTATCCATATATGCAAATGAAATATACAAAATGAAGGTAGGTTACTAAAGAAAAATTGTTTGATCTTGTAATATTATAGTAATTCAATACAGTTTGCAGTATTAAGAGTTTGACACATGCTTTTGCAACCACGTACTTTGAACCACAATGTTTGTATTCATTTTACTCAAGGTAGTCTCATTTAAACTGTAAAATCCCTCATTGCCTTTACAATAACGTTAGAACAGGGTGCCCCAAGTTGGATTTGCTGCCATACAGAACATGGTAGGTCTGCACACCTCAGAAAGGTGTCTGCACCTGACTCAGCAGGAGCCTGGATCAGCACATCTCTCATTTGCCAATCCGTACAAGCCTGAGACAGACAGACAGACACAGCATGGGTCAAGGGGGGATGGAGCTGCAAACAACATCCTTCCCTTTCCAGAACTAACAAAATGTAAGCACTTGGTATCTAGCCCAGATTTTGTTCAGGGAGGTTATAGATTTTTCAGAATGCATTGTAATATTTCTTTTAAAATGCTCTGGATTTTCAGAGAGTAAATGGGACTTAGGACTCAAAAACCTTGACTGTGTCTCATCAGCTAGATATGCATAGAAAGATCTGTTGATCAGTCCCTAAGAAATTCATGAAAACTGCATGAAAGTTTCATGAAGCAAAATCCAATTTCCACAGGTTAACCATAAGCAGTTAATACAAAGGTTGTTACAGAAGTAACCCAGTGCTTTCAAATACAATTTTACTTTTGATCTATACTGAGTCTCTTACAGCATTTAAAAATAAGTAGAAAATCTAAATTAATGCTGCTTATATTGGTTTAGAATGCACTGCGTAAAAATCACAATAGAATTTTAAAATCTCAGGGGAAAACTTGCTCTTGCTAATCTCCTATTTAATTAAACTGATCCTTTAGGCTGCAATTGGATCTAGCAGTCAAAAGCCGATTAGCCATGGTTTAGACTGTGCAGGGTGCTCAGGAGGACACGATGGAGCCCTGTAGCTCTCTCAGCCCTATTTTATAGTTAGATTTGTGAAAGAAGCGAAGCTGACAACAGTACCCAGAACAGCCTTCTGTTTCTCCAGAGAACAAGCATCCACCATGAGGATAAGCAGCTTTGTGGGAGCTGTGCCATGAGGGAAAGGCAGTGGCTCAAGGTGCTCAAACTATGGATCTCTCCTTTAATTCCTTGCTGGAGTTAAATAACYCTCAACAGAAATTTACAAACCCTGTCAGGAAAAGTCTAGATACATTTGATTCTCAGCTAATAAAGGCTGCTGCAGATGGTGTCTTACCATCTTTTTTAGCTTAAGTGAAAACCAGACCTACTATAAAGGTAAAAGGACTTTATCTTTTTGTTAGAAACAAGCTAAATTATTTTTAAATCTTTCCTTCAAATTATCAGCTATTAGAAAACTTAACCACAGAACAAGAAATCTCAGGTGCAAAACAGAATTATGCAATGCTGAAGCACAAGTCCTTTAATATAATTTCTTTGTTTTGATTTTATTTGATTTRATTTAATTTAATAATGGTCCTCTTGGGAATGAGAACATGAACATTTTCTTGATGGTTAAGTAATCCTATCAGGGAGCTGAAGTTGTCAAAAACTATTTTTGTTTGGCCAGYTGGTCACAGCAGGACCACGCTTGCTGTCCCCTAAGGCCTTGCTTTATTGAGCCTGCATTCCCAGTACAATGATACTTCTTTCTCTCCAAACTACGGGAATGAAAGGTTTTGACACTTCTGAATGACGATCCTATGTTTAGGGTCTACTTTTCTCAGTTGATTAATTAATAGCTTCAAATCTATTTTACTACTTTTCAGAAACTCATCCTTATCACCACCAACATAAAACATCTGTAACATTTTGTCTCAAAGCTTCATCCCATGTATCTCAATCTCGGGCAGGGACTTAAGCTATGTCTTATCAGGAATTTAGAAAGCATGGGAATATGTGCCTTTCCTAAGTACTTTCATAACTTTCAGCAATTTGTAGCACAGGGACTTCCTGAGACAGGTTTGGTTAAATAACTCAGGGTAAAATTAAGTCCCCCAGACTGACAAAGTTGGTTGCTGTTATAACAGCCCTCATTTGTAACAGCTCCATCCAAAGATATCTCACAGGGCACTCTGTTACCACTCAGATATGAATATGTTGGTGGATTTACTGCATATTGGGAAAAGCTTGACTATGTCTCTTCCAGAAGCCATCATGCTCCTGGATGCCACCTCAGTCATGGCAATGGTAGAAGCAGAATCCTTCCCTTCAAACACCCGAGTTCCTGCAGAGCAAAAGGAAATCACAGACCCTAATTCGGAACACTGAGTTCAGGACTCACCTGAACCCTTGTGAGACAAATAATTTCTATCTGTCCCTTTTCATTGTGTAGCAGTTGTATAGATATGCTTTTAGAAACCCTGATTATGTCAAAACTAATATTTTTATCCCTCTCTAAAGCCTTGATATGCACATAAAAAGACAAGAGCAAATGCCGCACTCAGACCAATATTATGTTAACTTGATTAGTCAGGATGCAATAATTTTTGCAATAAACCTAATTATTTTTTCTGAGGATCTTAGAAGGAAGTGGCTCTTCTTCCTGGTTCTTGTGAAATCAACTCACACTACCTCCTTGTTTCAACTGCTGCTTTACAGTGTAGTCAGAACTATCTCCTTAAATACAGAGCAAATGTTGGTTCCTTTTGTAGAGACAGGGCCATAATACAAAAAGGGAYCCTCATTCCAGTTATTTCTAGATATGTTCAATAGAAGGAACTTCCTGTCCTGCTTGCAAGGGTTTAACATTGTCTGAATGCACTGAAATATTTACATCATGACCTGTCCTAGGAGTTTTAAAATGTAGGTAAATGATGCAGGTATGAAAGGCGCAATATCTACCACACAGCACTGAGCTGTGCTCTGCACCAGACAGCTGTCGTTCCTGGCCTGTTCCTGGTGGTTCCTGGCCTGTTCCTGGTGGTTCCTGGCCTCTCAGAGCAGAATTAGAACTGGCACAGTTTGTACTATGTTCCTTCAGTGCCTGGTCTTTGGTAGGAAGGACAGGGAAGCATGCAATCATATTGCTCAGACTCATGTTTATGCTTTCTTTTAATATTTTTACCTTCTCAAATAAAAGCAAAACAAGGATTAATATGTGTGCATTTTCTCACTTAGCCAGGCATTAATAACAAGGATCTGTCAACTGACCATTGTTTTGAAGTACTGCTCTATTCCTGTGCTTCCATGTCAGCTGCTTTGATCCATAGAGGAGAACTGGGACAGCTGACTCAGATGGAAAGACTCAGAGGAATGGAGGGTCACCCCAACTTGCCATTAGCATGACAACTTACTTTTATTTGAGTTGAATCCTGTCTGCAGGCTGGATCTTCCTGGAAGAAGAAAACAGCTTGACAATACGAATCACTGATTGCTAGTACACAAATAGTTTTTGCTTGCACAATAAAGATAATAAAACATCTGAGAAATAGAAAAAATAAATGTTACAAACATCTGGCAAGCACTGGAACCTCAGATTTTCAGTTTAAAAGTTTTACGCTTTTAGCAAACAAGTGTCTAGAAGGGTGAAAAACACATGAAGCAAACCCCTCTGTCTCTTGCAGGGCAGATGGTAGCCTGGGGACCAGCTGGCTTCAGCTTCTCTGTCTAACTGAATTCTGGTCTGCCTAGTGCTACTCATTTGTGCTCAAACTAATGTTTCTCTCCCCTCTCCACTATGCAGCTGCAAGCTGGCATTGTCAGTCTGTAGCAGCCACTGGAGTTATTTCATCGCTGTTTGCCTGGACTGAAGCAAGTGGTGACCACCTGCAGCTGCTCTGGACATTGAGGATTCCTCCTCCTGCTGTCCCTTTGCCCTGTTCTCACAGAGGACTTCGAGCCTGCCCGAGGTCTCCAGGGCATGGCTTGCTGAGGCCTCCTGCACCCGTCACGACTGGCGAGGTTTGCCATTTCGAAGGAATACAAAAGATGCTATTCTTAACAAGCAGTGGTTTAAAACAAAATATTTTTGTTATGCACTAACAGAGGGAATCAAATTGCGCTCATTTTCTACCTTACTGAGGTAATGTTAGAAGAATTGAAAATATTAAAATCATAAAGTCTTTCATGAAAATCCTTTCTTCCTTATGTTTCCTAAACAATATTTTCACAATATTCAGTTGCATTTTGGGTCCTAACACGGAATCAAGAGACATGGCCAGCTGTTATTCATCCCAAGGCACATACTAGACTGTCTAGAGACCTCAATCCACAGAATCTTTGACAGTGTGCTGCCACTCTCATCCCAAAATAATCAAAAGTTTACTTCTCCTTACTTCTTTTTCCATTGTATCTTTTATCTCCATTTATCTAAACATTATTTTACAAATTCTTTTTAATTAACTCCACCTCTAATCTTAGTTTTTATTCTGGTTTTGATCAAGGAAAAAAAAGGAAAAGAAAAGCTCAGATAAAAGCAACAATTTTTTGAAGATATAAGCCTGTAAAAGAAAGGTTAGAAAATACAAGGTCATGATAACTGGTTAGAATGCTTATCAATAAKGGAACCATTTTTCCCCTGAAAAAGGTACCAGTAACTTACTGATAATTTCATATAACTTACTAGTAACAATCTATTAAAAAAAAATTTACTCCAGTATGCAAATAGAATTATTCCAGTCAGTATCAGGATAAGACTTAAAGACAAACAAGAATTCTTTCAATAATTTAATTCTTTTCCATCCTTATGACAAGAGTTTTCAGCATTTGATGAATAAGTTAAATGGACTAATTGAAGGTTTTTAATCAATGCTTTGATTACCTTTATTAGAAAGGATAATTGTGCATTGTACTCACAGGTGAGGGCACGGGCAACTGCAGTCATTTCTCCAGGGAAGCACTAGAATAAGCAAACAATAAGCAATGCACAGCTCCATGGCACTGAGGAGATCCCTGCTTAAAGGTGCAGATGTAGATCTGTCCCAGATTGCAGAAGGTACCTGAACAACAAAAAAAAATTAAAAAATCCTGTGGTAATTAGAGATTCATTCCCATTCATTGCTAAAAACCTGCACCATGCTGTCCAGCCCTGCACGCAGTCACTGGCTACAGCTTCCATTTGTTCTCTGCTGCCAGCAACACAACGTCTGCACCAAGGGACCACTACAGTCCATTGCACCTGTGCAGGTGCTCATGGCACCCCAGCGCTTCTGGGCTGTGGAAAGCACCTTCCTGAGAGACTCTCAGGTCTCTCCCTGTGGCTGTGGCTCCTCCGGTGCTGCTGCTCCAACAGCAGCAGAGCAGCTGCTGGGTYGAGCCCCTTGGGCTGTGCCTGCCTTCCTGCACGCTCCACACATTTCCTGGGGACTGCCGGAGCACAGGGAGATGCAGCCATCCTGGCTCAGCAACTGGGCAAACCAGCTTCCCTCTGCCTTGCCC
>JACDOX010000572.1:86546-192263 GCA_014549065.1 Cardinalis cardinalis | reverse complement strand
GATTTATTGAAGAGACATTGATTTTAAGGGAAAAAATAAAACCACAACTAAAACCCTTCAGATATCTTATCCTTTTGTCCCAACTGGTATTGAAATCAAATGGCTAAGTAACAGTTAGGCAGGTAGTAACTTTCAGGTGTACCTGATTAGTTATGCTCTTTTTACCTGCTGCTCTATGTTGCTGCTGAGCAAAGAGTATGTAAGACCTGGCTCTTACTCATCTTTTTGCAAGATAATAGTTTATAGGAACAAAAATATCAGCTGTCTCTCCTGGTGTGTTTGTTTTGTCACTATTAATAGTAGTTTTGTTACTAGGAAGCTCCCACAGAAGTAGGTGCCTATCCTGTATTTGACATACACGATAGGCATGATGAAGACTCGCCCTACACTTGCACTTTTTTTTCTATACTATTTGCAAAACAGACTTTAACCAGCTTAAATATAACAAAATTATCAGAGAAGCAGGATATAGCCCTGAGAATGTAGTCTTTATCACAATATGAGCCTAATGCAAATGTAACAAAACAAGAATCATTTATGAAAGCAGGAAAGGCTTATTACATAGGCTTCCAAAAGAGCCTCTGCAAAACCCAAAATCTGAGTCCACATGCAGCTTTGCATCTAGGTCCAACACAATTTTGTTTTCTCCTGTTTCCTCCCCTTCCTGGATCCACCTCCAAATGGATCCAGGAAAGGAAAACAGAAACACAAAACTCTTACCTGTAGGTAAGAGTTTATTTTCTAGGTATGCCTTAGGAAATATGCGACAGTTCAAATTCCTTGGTTCCCTAAGATAGTGGTTTTTTCTTAGGAAGCACCTGGAGGCATACAACAGTTCAGTATTTCTCCATGTTGGCTTACTTAGACTTATTTTTGTCTACAACTGGGTATTATAGAGCCATGGTTGCAAACTACTTCTAAATGCTTTGTTTAGACTCCATGAATTTGTCAATAGAAGATATTTACAGAGCTCAGGTTGACCTCTTGTTGGTCTATGAAAATTAATGGATAGTTCAAACACTATCAGTTTTCTTACTCACTAAAACTGCAAAAGAAGCATGCAAGTAAATAGGGATGAAGTAAAAGGTGTTCCATCTATTATTTTGTGCATTATTGGGTTTTTCTCCCCAGTAACAAATTATTTTAATAACTGGGCTAGATCTAAAACACAGAAAATACCATGTGAAAGACATATGCCATACACAGATTTACTATATATGACTACCACTGTGACTAATTCAGCTGTAAGAAATCCCAGACAAATGAATACTTTTTAATTCAAATCATACTTTTTAATACTTTTAGAATTTAAGTATATTTAAAATTAAATATTACACTGGGTTTTTCTAGGTTCATACACAATGGAAGCAAATATTTAATATATGGAGTATTTGATGGTAACTGGACAGACAATATTTTGGGGGAGGAACAATTTAAAATGTTCTACTTAAAATGTTACACTGTTTTTGTGGAAACTTAAGCCATGTCTGGAAAAGCTCCAGTGACCTGACACAATCACATTTAGAGCTCTCAAGGTTCCATATGAACGCATTGCTATATGGTGGCTTCATACACAAAGAACTGCAATGAAAAGAAAAAGAAGAAAAGAACATTTGGAGTGCTTTCATGTCTCCAGACATATGTTTAAAAAATAGGTTCTACCTTATTATTACTGGCAGAATAATTTATTTTCTTTGAGGTTTCAACTGCAGGGAAAGAAACCAAATAATGAATAGCACAATAAATTTTTTATATTAAAATCCCCAGTAAAACCTACAATTTGTAACTCAGAGTGGTCAGTGCTTGGGCCACTGTCCCAAAATAAAACCTACAAATTGTAACTCAGAGTGAGCAGTTTCAGGGATGGGGGCTATAGTTATTTTAATTCCATAGAATTGAGCTTATCTGTGTATTAAAACCACCAAAAAAAACCCTGAGAAAATACCTTCCCAAAAAGTCCTGAGAAGACTCCATTTGCTGGGTACCAGATGAGAATTATCTTACTGTTTACCACCTTGACTCAACACTCTCCATTTTGTTCTGAGATGAGACAGTGGAAAGAAAAGGGTAAAATTATCTGGCTTTGGTAACACATCTGGTTTTATGATGTTATACTGACTACAGCTATAAAGAAAAAACCCAACAAACCAAACACTGGAAAAATAAAAGAAGAAAAATCAAGACTACATAATTTCAGTAAAATGCATTTTGAAAATTCTTTCCTAATAAGCCAAGAATTGTGGCTGCCTGGAGCTGGAGAAACATTACAAGATATGTCCTTGCTGGCCTTTACAGCTGGATGGGGTAATGCATACACCAAACTCGGGTATCAATTTGGGTAATGGTCCATTTAGGTAACAGAGACAAATTTTGTATTTTCTACAGTTTTCTGAAGTTTTCTAATGATCACAACATCCACGTTTGACTACCTTCGAATTAACAAGAACATGAAGTTTTATCAACAGTCAAATAAGAACAACTGCTATGTCTGCAGATTCTCATTTAATAAGAACCATTTTATCTCTGTTGGCTCCAGTGAAATTACTTGTAAGGCATTTGAAGACACTCTGTCAACATGTCAGAATGGTTTAAAGACATAGCTGTCAATGCTTGTATCAGACACACATCCCTCAAACTTAACTTGGTGATCTAAATATAATATAAATGTCCAACGAATCTTAAATGGATTTGGTGTTTAACTGTGATATGAACTTATTCACTCCTCAGTTCAGCTCCCTACCCTTGAAATTCTGAAAAGAGATTTACAAGAAAGGCTGAAAATCGAAAAATGTGGACATCTATAATGCTTATATGGGTCAGAGAAATGGGTGTGGTTACAAGAACAGTGACTCTGGAATATTACTGAGGACAAGTTCTTACTCTTAATTAGAGTAAAACTCTTTGTTTCAGGTGGCACTAACACATATTGCCCACCACCTGTTTTACTAGAGTGAACTGCTTTATCCAACAGTATGCAACAGCCTGCATGTTTTCAACTCTGCCAGCCTTTTTTGAAGTCCTGTATTTTAAATGCATTTCCAGAGATGACTGAAAACTGTCCTCCAACACTTGCCTACTAAAAATTACAAAAACAGAAGGACAAAGAATAAAAATAAATCACACCTTTATATCTAAAATGCAACACTAAGTCATTAGTCACTACATGTACGAAATCATCTCTGTCAAGAGTTGCACCAGAGCACAGGATGGCTTACATCCAGTTGTAGAGTTTGGCTATCCTCAGCTATATTTGCGACTAAAAATCAAAGGAGAAGAAAACCAAAAAAGGAGTAAATACATGCACGGGCCCTCCCTCTGCTAGCTACACTGTGTCCTCTAGCATCTGAGCTTTCATTTAAGCAGCCCTTTTACATTCCACCTATGCTTTTCTAGGATAAATATCCGGGGAAATCAGTTTGGAAGTCAACTTCCTTTTACTGCTTTATTTCTAATCCTGGAAGGCAAACTTGACATACTGAAAATCAAGAGCAGAATAAAAGCAATTCTGAACTATGTTGTGTTGAAGCTTCTTATAATCTTCCCAAATATTTTTCTCTGCTATGAATATATTACACCATACAGATCTGTAACGTTGTTTACCTGAAATAATAAAAACTAAAATCATGAATATTTTAAAGTGTTCTGGATGACAGCCTGAGAAAACAGCTACAGAGTGTAAAAGACATTCTGTCAGTTTTCTGAAAATCAATCACTATTTGAGATTCCGGACTTACTGCATTCCACCTGTTATGAAGAAATGTTTAAATAGTAAACAATTTATGATAGAAAACTGATATGAATCAAACAGTTTTACAGGAATTTTTTAGAGGTTCACAGTATTTTTGCATTCAGAGAAGGTTGTTGCTGAAGACTTTATAATACAAATCTGTCAAAAAATATTGCTCCTCTTCTTTTCCACAGCCAAAAATTGGCATAAAAATCTGCAAAGCAAATTAAGCAGTGCCATCTTCAGTATCTCATTTACCATTTAAATAGTTTTTCAACAGTCCCTCCTCTCAAGTTCTCTATATATACAGAAAGCTTTTTATTTGAAAGACACAGATTACATTTTAACCATATTTGCATCATTTAGTGTTATACATATTTTCCAGCCATATCCATTTTCTTCCCCATCAGGCCCCCTCCATTAGCATGGCTTTAGATCAGGAACTAAAGGCCTGTGTTGACCAGGGGAAAATCCTAAAAATTTAGTCCTTCAAACATTAGATTGAAGGGGCTGTTGCAGTTCATCATGCTACAAATTATTTCAAAGGTCCAGTTCAGAGTTCTGTATCACATACAGAGATAAATGCTCATTATGGTACCAGAAATAACATGTTAAGTCCTCATTCCCTTAGTGTGGACTTCTAGAAGTCTTAAATATAATTTCTTTATGTTACATAATGATAATAGATGAGAATGGTGAGCTTGATAAATGATGACTCAAGTCTGCAAGGAAGCAAAAGAAAACTCCCACAGTTATCTTCTGGGCACAGTGATAAAAAATCTGGTGGAATTTTTATGGAAAATGCTGTAACACTTACTTCTAGAATTATTTTTTTTAAATTTTATCACCTTTTCTGAAAAAATCTATACATTCTTCACAAAGAATGCCAGAGCAATAGGCTGACAGTAACCTCATGAGGTTCCACCATTAGTGCACATTCCCGCACAAGTGAACAGCTCCTGGCACCAGTACATTCTGGAGACTGCCCAGCCGGGAACAGCTTCACAGAAAGCATGTGGGAGTCTCCTAGACACCAAACTGACCATGGGCCAGCAGTCTGCCCTTGTGGCAAAAAACCCCGCCAAGAGCATTCTGGGCTGTGTGAGGAGCAGTGCTGCTGGCAGGGGACAGACATGATCCTGCTTTTACTCAGCTCTGGTTTTGCCACACCCAGGTGCTGGTCCAGCTCTGGGCTCCCCAAACACAAGAGATGTGGACATACTGGAAAGCATCTAGCAAGAGCTGCAGAGATGATAGAGGGATTGGAGCACTGCTCCTTTGAGGAGAGTCTGAGAGGGCTGGGGCTGTTCAGCCTGGAGCTTTGAGAAGGCTCAGAGAGATCTTATTAGGCGGAAGGGAGTGCACTCCTGAAGGAGTGCACACAGAAGAGCGAGCCAGACTCTTTCCAGACAAGCTCAGTGATAGGTGATGGGCACACACTGAAACACAGAAAATTCCCTACAAACAGCAGGAAACCCCTTTATCACTGTGAGGGTGACTCAGCATTGACACAGGTTGCCCRGGGAAGCTCTGGAGTCAATATTCAGAAGTCATCTGTTCATGGTCCTGGGCACCCAGCTTTCAGTGGCCCTGACCGAGGAGGGGGTTGGACCAGATGGCCTACAGAGGTCTTGTCCAAGTTCAACCAACCTGAGATTCTTCACCCCTGAGCAACTGTGAGTTCAAAAATCAAAGTTTCCGTACTCAAGAAAACATGGGGAGTTTATTCTATACTTCCTTCAATATTACAAAATAATTTTTCCACTTCAAGGTTCCTAGACCATGCAGCAGTACCACAACAGCCCCTAAAATTACCTACTTTGCCATTTGTTGCTCTTTTATTGCCTTCTCACACTAGAGCGGCTGCTGCGAGCTCACTGCTTCTTGGCCAGCCTTCTACAACCACGTGTGGCTTTCTATTACACATTCTGCTTATCCTTTCTAATGACTCAGTGCAATAATACACACCAAATTCCATTGTTACTTTAATGAAGACCATCATGGAAGGAGGCAGATTCAGGTCCACCCATTATGGGATTCATCACTGTTAAATAAGTATTCCATTACAAACATACAGTTCCTAAACACTTGAGGACTTCAAAATACCATCTTCATCACTGCTTCATCCATTAGCAAACAAATCTACAAGTAAAGCCATTTGGTGCAGAGAAAGGTGGAGTAATTTTTTTTTTTAATACAGGACAGGGTCTGGGCAGTATGCAAACTATTGCATGTTTTTATGTTGGTTTGGTTTTAGGACTAGGATTCAAACATCATTCTATCTTCAAAATCCACTCTAGACAGCATGAGTGTGTTTCAGCCAAAGCATTTCCTTGGCACTGCCACAGGGAGGGAATCCATCCATCCATCCATCCATCCATCCATCCATCCATCCATCCATCCATCCATCCATCCATCCATCCATCCATCCATCCATCCATGGACCCCCTCAGTCTCAGGATAAGGTGTCACCGCGCCCCCTGCTGTCCCGGGCCGGGCTCCGGGACCCGCTCCCGTGCTAATCCTGTCAGTCGTTCCTGCCTTCCTATCCAATCACTTTCCTGCAGCTACAGCCAAACTCAGCATGTTAAAACAAAATATGTGAAGTGCAAGCGCTTTTTATCATAAAAGCCTTTGCATTTTTAATCCCTTTTTTTCTTCAGACCACAGTGTACTCAAATATCGTTTAGTACCTTCCCTGTCACATGAAAGCCTGGAGCAACTGCTGCTCAAAGTAAGCACTGAGGAGTTACTACAAAACAACTTCATAACACAGTTAAGCCCAATCCTAAAAGGTTGGAAAAATTAAGTTAAGTTTTAATATTAATCAGTTTTCTACAACTGCAGTAGGAACTGTTGTTCCAGCAGAACACAGCTACCTGTTTTCTTCTTTCTGCATTTAGAAATGGCATTGTATTGCTGTGATTTACCACGAAAGGAATGCAGCACATTAGAAATCCATGTGTTATCTCTGTTTGTCCTGGACTTGAGAAACTTCTAATCTCTCCTTTCTGCAATGAGTGTTAAGTGCTTTTTCTATGAGTCAGATAATTAAATCTGAAATGGGGCTTTGCCAGCCCTGCATGAGAAGTGAAATCAAAACAACTGTGACATCATTATCTCAATTAATGATGAAACAAAATAAAAAGGCTCCCCCACTAGATTTTACCACCACTCACATATTCCTACCACATTTTCCTAACATTCTGGAACAGGAAAGTGTTTCATGAGGAGTTTAGCCATGGAGAAACACAGCATTAATTGAATAAATAACAGTAAGGATGTCTGATCAGTAAGTCTAAGAAAGAATAAAAAATTGCATAATTTTTTGGTTTAAAGACTTGTCTTCTGTAAAGAATGACAGTATTGATAAGGAGTGGTTTTAAGTACTGTTCAGTATTTTAAGCAGACATTTATAGCATTGTTTTTTAACCTGTGGAAAGCTTTTCACATTCAGTAGCAGCACCTGTGTTTTATATTCATTACACAGGTTCAGTGCAACACAGAATCTGTTACTTTGGAAGCCTCTTTCACCAATGCAGGTTCACTAATATCCTTCCTATTTACTATATTACTAATCTGTGTTACAGCCTTAACACTACAGATAAATACAAGCAAACCCAAACACAGTAAGTTACATGACTTCAAAATAAAAATACGGGTTAGGACAAGTGGGAGAATTTACTTTGCATCCATGTGAGTATTAATGGAACTGGGTTTGTGAAGACAAGCAGGGGGAAGGGTTAGGAAGTCCTACACACAGCTGATGTAAAAGTCTAGTCTCTTCTTGATTCTATTCTAAAAATGCTCATGAATCTCAGTTTTTCACAGAAAACACTTCAGAAATTGTAGAAGCCTGACACTTTTGAATTATTGTACTTCAGATATATGAATGCTTCTAAAAATAATAATATCATTACATAACACAGCTTTGTAGTCAACTGAATAAAAATGACAGCTACTTTAGATAAAGTTTTGTAGCAAAAAATGTAAAATGGATAGGCGATAATGAATCAAAGCATGTTTTACTTTTGACTTAGGCTGCTGAACTGGTTTAGTTTTATTAATTAAAAGGTGTCTATTAGAACTGTACCAGCTTTCACCTGATACCTTAATTCACTAACCTTAGGAGATCCACCAAGTAACTTGGAAAAAAAAAGCCCAGAGATAGTCTTGGGGTTTTGTTGTCTTGGAAACTGCAGCTCAACTGACTACAGTTCCTTGGAGAAAGATTTCTGTAAGAATGCTTTTGTTTAGCATAATTGAATTGTATTTCTCTCCAGAAGAAGCAGAGAAGTATAGTCAGCATGGAATGATACAGATCTATTTCTCATTTTGCCTTAGTGATATTCCTATGTGCCATCAGATCTGACCCAGAAAATACACAGCCATGCCTACTACATTTGAAAAACCTGGTTTTCTGTACACAAAACAAATTATTATTCACAGAGTGAATGTATCTTTAGTCTGTTATACAAAGAGGAAAAGCTACCTACTTTAATTGAAGTGAATTTTCCTTCTCAATGGAAAATGCACATTTAAATGTTATGTTTGCTGAATAAACTAAACCTAAAGGTCATGAARATGCAGGTGTTGTCAGTTAAAGCTACAAACAGACCTCACAGATGAATGCCCTTCAATTTCTGAGCTACAATAAATGAGGTGGCACGGTCGCTTCTTCTGTACTTCCTTGTATCAAATACATTGAAAAGAATTTCATTTATATCCTAGTCTTTTCAGCTCAGCCTCTTAGTGCCAAGGCATGGCAAGGAGAAAGGTTAAAAAAAGTATGTCACATTTTTGGAAAGCCAGAGTGAGACACTCTCCAGTTTCAAGTTCTTCAGAATAAAGGCTAAAAAACAGTATTATTTTTAATACTATTTTCCAACCCTTTCTGGTACCCCATTTAATTCTTATAATGTTTGCAATTGTATTTCATTACACTGGAGAGAGGGCAAGTAAGACCTATGCCTCCCCTTCAAGGCAAAAAACCCCTTTCTTCTGACACACAGTATTTTGTGCACTAAAGAATAAAAAAGGTCAAATTTGTTTCCTGATCACTACACTAATACTGAAATAAATAGCAACAAAAATAGTTGAGATGTTTGCAGCTATAGGCCATTTCTAGAACTATCAAAACTCTTTACCTACTTTAATGGGCACATAGTAGAGTTACTTCCCAGCAGCACTTTAAACCTTCTCCAAATCAACAGCTGCTCTCTCCTATGAACCACCTCCAAGATATTTTATCTTAATAAGGTATATTCAGAATGTCAGTCATCAGCAACTCCATAAAAATATAATAACTGAAAGATGAAAACTGTATGAGCAGCTGCAGATACTGAAACCACAAACATATTTTGGGATTCCCTTTATTTGCTTCCCAGACTTTAAAGGAAAGATGAGACTTCAGCCTATGGCTCCACATGTATTTTGCCATCATCTTAAGTAAAAACGTGATTTCATCATTTTCAGAATGGAGGAACAAACAAGTGCCTGATTCTCTTTAGCAATCCATGTCAATATGTGCATAATGTGTGCAGCACGTTAAGCTACAGATACCAGGACTGAGTGTTGCAGGATCTGAAGGCTTCAGAGTTGTTATTCTCAGGGGCCTTCTGCTGATTAGAAGTGTTTTTTCATTATCTAGCTTGACTAAACTAAGTAAGGCTTGCATACACTATCCTGAAACAAAATTGTTCTCTTTTATCAAGCCAATATATTTTTAAAAGTTTTAATCTCAGCCCTGGAAGAGGGAGGGAGGGAGGACTTAAAATTCTGTAACTCCTTTATGTTGCAAGACTGCTGTGAAGAAGAATTACTTAGAATATGTAAATAAACATCAAGAGGAAATTAAGTGGTCACAAAATTTCATTCTCTACCATTCTTATTGTAAATAAAAAGCAATCCTATTATAGGTAAAATCGGTTCTCTTATATATAAAGAACAACTCTTGAGACTGAACTTTGTCCTTCGCTAGGAAATGAGAACACATTCTCAAAAGTAGTCTAAGATAGCATTTAGGAGTGAGCAGAAATATTGAAGATATTCTAAACACAACAAAAAATATGCTCATTTACAAAAACAATCATCTCACACTCTGCTACAATAGGAAGGAAAATGAAATAGTCAAATTTATTACTTCTCTGAATCACTCCTTGATGATTGCAAGTTATTGAAACACTGAAACTACATTTATATAGGGTGAAATTTCAACATGGGTTTGCTGATATGGAAATTGTAAAGAAATCTCAACATTGTCCTAGCTAACATTGGATGGGCAATATGCATCTAGCATTAAAATCAGTTATTCTCCCTTTCAGAGAGATTTTAATAAAATTAAAATACATTACTTTTTTAATGGGGAAAAAAGGAGGAAAAATTAGGTGTCAGACTTACAATAATTGGTTATGCATGATTTGCTATTTAAGTGCGTATGACCAACAATTCTTGCTTAAAACCCACCTCACTCTTCGGGCTGTGTAGGTGTACTCAAACCACTTGATATTACACATACAAAAGTAGTGTGRAACTTCTCCCAGTCACATGCAGGTCTTATGGAAAATGAATATAGAGYTTGTTTCCAAGAAAACTTTTGACATTAGTTAAAATGTTGGAAACATGTTCACAATATTAAAAAAATATTTCTTGAAAAATATTAGTTTTTTTATTAATTTAACATATTTTCCACTCAAGAGAATGAGGAATTCAGTTCCTGTGAGATTATTTCTTCTTGGAACCTCAGCTGCATTTTCTTTCTAAATAAGAAGTGAAGAATTTGGAGAAACACAGACAAGAAACACAAGAATCTGGAGAAATACAAGGGACATCCATTATACCCAAAGCATAAGCATATGAAGTGTTTATCAGAAATGTTTTATCCAAAAAAAACCCAGCATATTTTAG
The DNA here is from genome assembly GCA_014549065.1 of Cardinalis cardinalis. NCBI lineage: Eukaryota > Metazoa > Chordata > Aves > Passeriformes > Cardinalidae > Cardinalis > Cardinalis cardinalis. The sequence goes on along the minus strand of JACDOX010000572.1, from coordinate 181,630 downwards.
AGTGAGGTTTACCTCCATTCCCTTTATCTCTTATCCATTGGTGGACCATGTTTGCACTGTCAATGATGCTGTTCCCACAAGCCCACTGAATGCTTATTTACCACATAATGAACAACACACCCTATATTGGTGACCAGCCTTTATAATAAAATATAATTTATTGCAGTAAAACCATTACATTAAGATATTAAAATTTGACGCAATAACAATATGCAAAGAATTTTTCAGGTGAACCTTGGAGCTTTGTTGCAGCAAAGCCAGAATTACCCGACCGTGTCTGAACACCACTGTAACAGARTTGCAGGACAAGTGCCCAGACGAGTCAGCTCTCCTTGTCCTGGTGAGGCCACACCTCAAGTCCTGGGCCCAGTTCTGGGCCCCTCAGTTCAGCAAGGACATTGAGGGGCTGGAGTGTATCCAGAGAACGGCAATGGAGTTGGGGAAGGGTATGGAGCAGAATTTCTGTGAGGAGCAGCTGAGGGAGCTGGGGGGCGTTTAGGCTGGAGAAAAGGAGGCTCAAGTGGACACGGTATTGCTCTCTACAGCTGCCTGAAAGGAGAGTGTAGCCAGGTAGGGGCTTGGTCTCTTCTCCCAGGAAACAGATTGAGAAGAAATGGCCTTAAAGCTGCACCCCAGGGAGAGGCAGGCTGGATACCAGGAAGAATTTCTTCACCTCAGTAATGCTGAAACATTGGAATGGACTGCCCATGGAGGTGATGGAGTCACCATTCCTGGAGGAGTTCAAGAAATGACTCCTCCAGGACATGTCACTTAGTGCTATGGTTTATTTGACATGGTGATCTTTGGTCAGAGGTTGGACTCAGTGATTTTGAACATCTTTTCTAACCACAATGATTCCGTAACTCTGAGTCAATGTTGTGCAGTTAACCAAATATTGTATTAAACAACGACTGAACAGCAGTCACACCACCTAGTACTTACTGCGTGACAAATAATTGGCTTGTCTACAGTACTTTTAGGCCTTTTTACATAATCTCTCATTGTAGACATCAAACACTGTGTAAAGCATTCTGTCACTCTTGAAAGGTAACCCTGAGACGGTTCCCTGCAGAGATCCCAGTGCAGGAGAGTTCAGTGGGCTCTGGTGACGGCAGACACTTGTAGTGAGAAGTGACAGCCTTGCAGTCAAACACACCTTTGGTGTGTGTGCAGGTGTGGAAGCGTGGCAATGCTTCATTCCACCCAGTTCCACACCAGACAAGGTACTGTGCTTCTGGCTCAGGGCATTACTCCCCAGTAAGATGAGAGTTCCCACAAGCCGTCAGGGTTTGCACACCGGGGCTGATTCCAGCCAGGCCTGAACCAAAGTACAGCTACCTCAGTCACCGCGGGTGCACCTGTCTGAAATAGCAACAGCTTTCTGCTTTCTAACCCCAGAAGCAAACACGTGCACAACTGAGTATAAAACCATTCACACACCCACCACGTTCTCTGATGTGAAAGAACCATCACTGAAAAATCTGAAGACTCGTGCTTTTCATTATATGAAAAAATGTGCTGTAGCCTCCTGCATTTGTGCCAAAAATTGGCTGTCAAAATTTCAAACAACCTTTGTAATAAATAGAAAAGCAAGGACAGTGGTGAAGCACTTTCACTCGTGTTGGCCACGCAATGTGATCTGCTTAGAAAAATATTAGGCCATGGGAAATCACTAAGATGTGCCCATTTCCATATGCACTTGTTTCCACCCTGACAAAGGAGGGACAACTAGTACCAGCTGTGAGACGTTTTCACAAAAAATATAATACTGAAACCAATTGCATTAAACTCAGTTGGACTTGTCCATAAAGCTCTAACAAATTAAAATGGTTGGGGGGCACAGAAACAAGCCAAGATTATTACACGTTTTGCAAAGGTGGCCATGAACAAATTAACAACTACATTTCATACCTGGTGAATTGGCTCTGAATTGCAAGGTTTTAACCTTTTAGGCATTTATTAAGGCAATTTTAATGTACTAGGAGATTGTTATGTCACTTTAGAAGCAAACTCAGCACTTTAGACACCACACATCATAAAAACAGTGTCTATACATTCTATGAAGCGCATGAAAACCTAGAACAGCACAGACATGTAACACAATTCCCTGAAGCCAGCATTATTTAGTCTAAATTCTTCCACTTAACATATGGGCTATTAAGAAGGCCAAATAAAATATCCCATAGGCCATTTCATTATTATTATTTTGTATTTTTAAGGAGAATATATGGGTCTACCAGACGTCTGGGGGTGGGTGAAAGGCAATCATGAAGCAGATGATGATGACAGTGCAAGCTTTCTAATTAGAGACCAATCAACTACGCACGGTTAATGCTTTGTAAATACATTAATTTCTAATTACAAGCAAATACATAAGTTACGGTCCACAATTAGAATCGCCTTTTCGCATTCCGCCTTGAAGACCAGCGCTCCCATGTCTCCTGGGAGTCAAGAGAAGCTATGCACATAACGCTTATCTTTTAAAGCTACGCGGCCTACGCGACTGCCGACATAACAATCGCACGGAGCGAGAATCCCGCGTCTGAAGGAGCGGACGTCGCTCCCGCCCGTCCCCGCCGGCCGCGCCCCGGCACCGCCCCGCCCCCGCCGCGGCCGCGCTGCCCCGGAAGCGCTCCTGCCACCGCCTGCGGGAACATGGCCGAGTCGCCGGAGGAGGTGGCGGTGCTGGTGCAGCGGGTCGTGAAGGACATCCGTAACGCCTTCCAGCGGAACCCACACATGTGAGTGCGGCCGCGGCCGGGCGGCGCGGAGGGAGCGCTGCCCGCGCTCCGGCCCGTGCGCGCTCCGTGGCCGCCGGCGGGAGGGGCGCGGGTCCCGGCGGGGCCGGCTGGGGCTGGGGCTGGGCCCGGGCCCGGGCCCAAGGTCACGCCGTGAGCGGTCGCGGGGACCAGCCGGGTCTCCTCCGAGCGGGAGGGCCGGCTTCGGGCGGCTGCGGTGGCACTTGTGCCTCCGTGGGGCAGGGCGCCGTGTCCCTGTCCTCGGTGTTCTCCTGCCGCCGCGGCTTCTCCTGGCTCGTTCCGGGAGCCTGAGCCTGGAGATCGGTCCGGCCGCGGCCGCGGCCCGGCCAACGCAAGCGCCCCGCCGGTAAAACGCACCGCGTCATGGGAACCAGCGAGGGCTCCGCGGTCTGGAAGCGATAGATATATTTTCAAAGAAAAGTTGCTAGTGATCTCTCTCTGAACTCGGTGTTCGGCAGTGTTAAACTCATCGCGCAGTCAGGCTGGGGCTGAGCCTGCCCGCGGGTGAGCCAGCGCTGCCGAGCCCCGCAGGAGGCGGCAGGTTCTCTCTCTGCCGGGAACAGACAGAGCTGGCGCTGGTGGGAGTAAAGCTTAGGATAGAAACCTCCTGAATTGCACCTGTGTGCAAACAGAGCAGTGTGGTGAATGCCAACTTCAAATCTATATCTGTTGGTAGAAGTGCTAGTCATTTCATTGTGTGTTGTTTTGAGGAAGACAGAATGACTATGAAAATGCAAACCACAGTAATTGGTTGTGAGAATCAGATTTATCCAGAAGTCTGGGGGGCAGATGGTCTGTTTTATTTTTCAGTGTTGTTGACCAGCCTTGAGACCCTGTTTTAAGTGCCTCCCATACTTCTCTCTCCCAGAATGTATTCCCCCAGCTTTTGAGGCACAAACTAGGGAAGTATCTTTCAACATATATGCAAGCTCCGTGTTGGTTACGCCAAATAAGGTAGCACATAATGAATAACAATTTCCTAATTTAAGTGAGGTGTATTTGTGTCAGCTGGAAACTGCAGTCTCTGAGGTAGTCGCTTATTAATCTGTTCCAGAACGTGATAAACTGAACAATTGCATAGGAAAATTTTATGTCACCTGATTTATCCGTTTGCTTAACAAGAGAAGATTACAGTGAATACCCTCATGTTTCTCTAAATGTAGTAAGCAATTTGGGTGGGCAGCCCGGTTTTAAAATGCAGCATATGGATGCTGTTTAAAAAAAAGCTGCATTTTGCCTTGAAGCTTCATTTTTAGGATGTGAAGCAGAATGTGCTGTAAAGGGCCAGTATTTATGAATGAATGTTCTGATTTATTCATAGTTCCCACTCCTCTGCCCAGAATGCTTTGTTGGTAGCAAACTTAGAGATGATGTTTTCTAAGAATTTGCTGCTATTGCAATTTCCTTTCGGAGATGCAATCTCAGAGATGAAAGTAGGCTGCAAGAGTTGTGCGTGCTGAGACTGATGCACTGTGACATGCTGCAAGTGAAAAAGTGCAAGCTGCTGCTTCTTTATCCCTCAAAGTAGAAAAACTGACAGTCATGTCTTAGGTTTCTGAAGTGGTTGAAACTACTTGAAATGGGACTCTCCAGGCCTGTGTGGGCTGTGGGCCCTTGCTGTGCTGCCTCTGTGCCTCAGGAGCACCAGGCTGTAGCTGTGCTGGCCGGGTCTTTTTGTGCATCTGCATCTTGTGTCTGCTGCTGGCCAGCTGCAGTTCCTGACAGGTGSTATCCTGAATTCAACATGTTACAGATCCAGGTTTGAATTATTTTACATGGGAACTGCATAGCTTCACTGAAAATAAGGAATCTGCTACATGCATGATGTTGCTGTTGACTTCCCATGCTCTTGTCCCATACTCACCTCTTTACCACCATTTATTGACCCTTGTCAATGGCTGCTTGTACACCTACCCACTTGTCAGCTTTGTGCAAACTGTGTCTGTCTGTCATTTTGGCATGTTCAAAGCAGTGTTGTGAAACTTAGCTCACCTAAGTCAGACTTCTTGCATTTGGTAATAAGTAAAGGTGTGGATGTTTGTTTTGTGGGCTTTTTTTCTCTCCTTGCTGTTTACCTTTGGTATACTGTTTGTGAGTTACAGCTGGTAAGTTCTTAAAGTAATTCACAGGGTTAATTGGACAAGTAGTGCCTGGCTGCATCTTCCTTGCTTTTGGAGACTTTAATGTCCCTGTATGCAAGGCCAGGGAACGTTTTACCAAGGACTTTTAGCATTCATAAAAGAAAGACCCAGCGATACGTACAAACTTCAGGCTATTAAGATACTGTGTTGAAAGAAGCAGACTGGAGTGTCATTTTAGGTTTAATCTTGCTTCTTGAAGAGCTTAGCTTGTGTTAAATAGAGCAGCACAGATAAGGATCTTGCTTTGATACCCTTTTCTTCCTTTTAGTGGGGCAGGAGAATGCTTTTTTCTTCTCTCTCTTCTCAGCTGACTGGGGAAGCAAAAGGGACCTGAGTGTGTGTTTGGAGACAGATCCCTGCGATTTGCAAGTGTTTTACCTTGAGTTCACCTTACCTGTGTTTTTTGCAGCTTGTGATATATGTTGTGATGTACGGAAGATCAAATCGGTTTTCTGAATAGGCAAATACATTCTTAAACAAGCACACTGTCACTTTTGATTACCTCAGTAATAGTCCAGTGAGGACATAGAACTAAATCAGCAGGCTCAGAGTACCCAGTAATAAATTTTATTTAAGATAATTGAGTTGAGGTTTAGRAGCTGACACTTGCCATGTATCTGTAAATCTTGTATTAAGAAGACTTAAGATGGAGAATTTTTATGACATCACAAGAAATCTTTTTTGTCCTGCCTGAGATCTGAGGATTTCCCTCTTTAGCAACATTTTTTTTCTATTGAATGGGGGAGTTGGTGGAGAAATGATGCATAATTCAATTAAATAATGTTGCTTTATGCCTAAACAAATGTGAATCCTTGATGAGCTGTGTTTATTTCTAAGAAGCTGCCAAAGCTGCTATTCAGCATGCTAGAAAAACCTGACAAAAAGTAAAATATGTTATGGCCCATTGAAACTGAACAGCTGAGTCTCTTCTGCTTTGTTTGCCGGTACAAATGCTCGTTTTGTCACTGTTATTTTAAAGGCTTACATTTCTCCTACAGAGTTGTCATGTAATCAGACTGGCCTCTGTGTCTCAAATCTTCCCCCTCTTGATCATGCTGCCTTGCACAGGACAATGAAAAATGGGATGTATGGAAGTGAGCATATTCTTCTGTGTGATCCTTAGTGTCAGAGCGCCTGGTCACGCTGCTGCCAGGCACACTTGGGTAGCTTTTGGTCAGTCAGGCGTCTGTACTGCTTAACATGTTCTGTTTCTCTTGCTGAAGCAGCAGTTACAGCTCTGTCACGTATTTATTACAAAACCAGGGGTGCTTGTCTTGATTCTGTGGGGTTAAACCACTTGGATGATAGTCTAAAAACAGAAAAAATGGGGCTTTCGTCATTTAGGGTCTCTGTGAAAATCAAATAAAACTATTCAAAGCAAAGACAAGGGAAAAAGATGATGAATTGTTTGGTTGGGAAGCATTGCCAACCGTTGCATTTCTGTATTGAGAAAAATAATTGTCACCTACTAGAAATAAGCTTAATTATATTTCTCTCTGTTTTTTAAGAGATGAAATTGGATTAATACCCTGCCCTGAAGCCAGATATAACCGGAGCCCTATTGTCCTGGTAGAAAACAAGCTTGGTGTGGAGAGCTGGTGTGTGAAGTTTCTTTTGCCATATGTCCACAATAAACTTCTCCTCTACAGACAGAGAAAACAGTGGCTGAACAAGGATGGTAAGTTCCGAGTTGGGGAAGAGTATATTATGTGATCTTTAGTGCACATTTTTTATTCATTGTAAAATAATTTAGTTTGGAAAAGAGCTTTAAGATCCGAGTCCACCCATAAACCTGACACTGCCAAGTCCAGCACTAAAGTGTGTTTCTAAGCGCTGTGTTTACATGTCTTCCAAAATACCTCTAGGGATGGTGACTATGCCATTTCCTGGATAGCCTGTTTCAATTCTGGCAACACTTTCAGTGAGGAAATTTTTCCTCATATCCAACCTAAACCTCTCCTGGTGCAGCCTGAGACCATTTTCTCTCATCCTGTTGTTTGTTACCTGTGAAGAGAGAATGACACTCACCTGGCTACAGTCTCCTCTGTATGTCGTTTCGGAGAACAGTAAGGTTGTCCCAAGCCCCCTTTTCTCCAGGCTAAACACCTCCAGCTCCCTCAGCTCCTCTTTATAAGACTTGTGCCCCAGTTGCCCCTCTCTGGGCTCATTGCAGCACCTTGATGTCTCAGTGAGCACACGGAGATGGTCACTGATGTGATCCTGCTGGCCACATTATCGTGATCCAARCCAGGATGCCCTTGGCCTTCTTGACCACGTGGGGACATTACTGGCTCATGTTCAGCTGGTTCTGGCCAGCACCCCTGAGTCCTTTTCCATCAAGCATCTTTACTGCAAGCCTGGGTATTGCATGGCGTTGCTGTGACCCAGGGGCAGGACCAGTCAGAACCTGATACAAGTGGCCTTGGCTCATCGATCCACTTGTCCAGATCCCGCAGCAGAGCCTTCCTGCGTTCCAGTAGATCACTCCCACCCACAGTGGCATAATCCCCAAACTCACTGAGGGTGCATGCAATGCCTTTGTCTGGTCATTTACCCTTCCTAATGCCAGTTTAACCTGTTGTGATAAAAATGGTGGTTACTGAAGGGAGCAGGCTTTGGATTGTGCATCTTAACTTAAACGAGTTTATTTTCATTTGAAAATAAAATTTCTTTCTCTCTTGCCCAAACTGGAAAGGTTAGAGACAGACAACTTCAGTGAATTATTTGAGGAAGTGATGTTAGTTGATGCAGAAGGAATTTTCTCCTGTTCCCCTAAGTCATAAGGAAAATATGGTGACTTATATATCTCCTGTAAGAAATGACTACAGTGTGTTTCAGATGCAGAGGTAATAGAAATTATTAGTCCCTACAGCTTGGTAATTGTAAAGTTTTATTTCCTTTCTCATCTCTTTGTTTTGTTTTGGTTTTTAGTTTAACTTGCATGAAAAATTCTTTTGTATATGTTCTTTAAAAAAATTCAAAATAAAGAATTATGAACAGGTGTGACATAGGAGGTACTTGACTGCTTATAAGGGGTCCTGATCAGAGCACGAATGAAAAAGAATAACTAGTTTATGAAGCAAGTGTTTTGTTTATTGTTGCAGTACCATCTAAATAGCCGTTGGAATAAAGAATGTTCTTATGCTGGGCTTCTAGTGTCTTATTTCTGGTGGGGGTTTTTTTGTTTTGTTTAGAGACTGTTTTCTAGTATCTTTTACCTGCTGTGGTATTTTTAATATCTCTCAGAAAGCAGGATATCTCTTGTGGTGAGGAGCACCCTGCGACCACTCACAGAGTTCAGATCTTTAGTATCTCTCATGCAACTGGGTTTCAGTTTTGGATTGTTACCATATTTTATTTTTTTTTTTCTGTTTACTTATAACTAACCTGTCCATAAAGCACTGACTGTGTCCATTTTGCTTCAACATGTGTGGGATTGCCTTCCCCAGCTGGAGCATACCAAACAGCCACCCTTCGTTCGGTTGTGTTGATTGCAGCTATAGCAAAGCCAATCTCCCTGGCTGCTTTATGAAATAGAGAGTTAAAGAATTATATATTAAATAGTGGGATTTTAGCATACATCTGGTGCAGATTCTAGCACGTAGTCATAACTAACATGGTGTTCTACTTGGTGTTAACTGCTAGGTAAGTTTTTGGAGTAGGTCTGTGTAGATCAGGAGATGACGTGTGGCCAGTAGCATTTCTCCTTTGATATCTACTTTCTGTTAGTGTTTTATTGCTGTATCCTGCTTCACTTTAAGTGGATGAAGCCAGTGAGTGTGGCACAGTCAGGTGGTGGTCAGGTCTGTAAAAGTGCACTTGAGCTTCTTTTGCCTTTGGAGATGATATGGAGAAAGATCAAGGTCTTCAGAGGATCTTGGAGTGGGAGGATTCTTAAGGCAGAGAGTGTTGCCTCCTTTTATCTGCCTGATGGTGGGGTCTAGATTTGCTAAACATGCCTTAATTTCTTATTACAAACATATGGATGTATAATGCAAGCATTTTGGAAAGAGTAGCATGAAATGGCTGGCGAGGCAGATCATGCCAAGAAGGAACCCATTTTCCTGGCCATGCAGAGTCTTCCAGTGCTTGCTGTAGACCTCGAGTGATGTTTGAGTAACAGTGCACTGGCTTGATCCTTAGAATTAATTACCCTTCCAAAGAGTAGCTTAAAGAAGTTGAAGTGTTTTCATGTATTGCTGGATATGACTGACCCATTAACTGTGTTTTGTTTTTGTCTAACAGATTGTGTATGTTTGTGTCATTGTGTTTGCCACATTCCTCCTAGAGGGTTGATGACATGTCATTATGTGGACTTTATAAATTTTACATTGCCTTTTACTTTTTAATTTATACATAATTTACTTTCTTGAATGTTTTTTCTCATTACAGACATCTTTAAAATTACAGACCCTTCCTGGGGGATGTGTATTGCTAACATAAGTAACTTCCATTTCTTCTTGGTCTTTGTGGTTTGTGGTTGGACCTATTAAGACCAGGATGGTTTTGATCACTGCCACCAACCAGCTGCTGATTTATTCAGTTCTCATAGAAACTGGTGATGGTGACATTCCAGATTTGAAATTTGTAATGCAGTTGATTACAAAATTCAATAAACTAAACTTTAATGCAGGGAATATAATTAATGTTCAGTGACACATAACTAAATATGAACTTTAGCATTTAAAGAGTTGAACCTGCTAGCACAAGCAATCTTAGCAACACCAGTGTTTCTCATTGCGGTGATTTTGGAGCTCTGAGTTAGGAGTTTGTGATGTATATTTTTATTACGCTACAGATCTTCAGCAGGAGACTTCATTTTGCACTCAAGTGTTATTGTAAGGTCTAAACATTAAAATTTCCACACAGAGAAAAACTTCTTGTTTCAAGCCAAAGTACAAGCATTGACATTTATGTCATGTTTTTGGGTGTCTGAAGACAGCTAGTAGCCATTACCTGTGTGCTGGTGCCCTGCTCCAGTCACAGCTGTGCAGGTGCTTTGTTCTGATGCTGTCACACCTGCTGATGCCACAGGGATGGTGTTTGCAGGCCTCTGCTTCCCTCACAGGTGAAGGGAACAACCTTAATGCACAACCCTTCCTCTCAAAATGCAGCTCAGAAAACTCTGTCAGTGAAAACTGCAGTAGCATGCATTTTAAACTAGTGCCTGCTTGGCTTTATTTTGAAAGTGAAACGATTCTATTTTGTCTCTTCATTTACAAAAGCCAATTTCAATGTGCGGGAAGAGGTATCTACACCATTTTCATGTCTGCTGAGGTTTTCTGTAACCACTGTAAAACACAGTCAGGTCCTTCATGTTAAAACCCTGTTTGTAAAGGAGTTTAGTGTATTTTAACATAATTGAGTTTCATATTTGATAAAAGGTTTGAGAAGAAACTGAACTGCAGTGGTGGAGAGAATTAAGGCGGAAGTCTTTCCCAGGTGGGCTTACAGACTCGTCTCTAAGATGTCATAAGTATGTATATTCTGTCAAGAGATGTTGTGGTATTCTTTTAAGTGTTCTCAAGGATTTTGCGCCAGATTGCTTTTGTAGATGAAGGTGCATGCCTGGAATTTGTCAGGGTAGTTGTCTTCTTTTGCATCTAGTAAAGAAATAGATTTGTTTATTACTTCTTCAGAACTCAATTTTATATTCTATTGAAGCTTAAGTGGTGATTGCAGATGTAGCCTCTACTTGCCTCTTCCGTTTTGAGTCACTGTAAGCCATTTAAAATAGAACAGAAGAGAACAACAGGGTGCTGATTCAAGTGTCTGGTATTTTTTCTGAYGGGATCCTGGAAGAAGGAGGTACTTTATAGTCATTCATTGATAGGTTAGTGACACAGATGTTTAGTTATAGTTTCTTTTGGATTCTTGGAATCCAGAGTCATGACTGCTCCCCTTGCTATTATTTGAGTTTACAAATCCCAATTTTACAATATATTTTTATATTTTCTCCAATATTTTTTAAATTTATGCATGCATACTATATATGTTATGTCAAGATGGTTTTCTGAAATTGTTACAAACTACTCACAGAATATCTAAAAAACTGGATACAGCCATATTTAAAGGTGTGCTAAAACCATATTGTTTTATTTGTCCTTTTGCAGTTAGGGAGACCTTAATATGCAAAAGGATGTGATCAGTGTGAGCCCCTGTAATGCAATAGATTGCCTGAAATGTATCTAGTAGAAAGTAATTTTAAATTGTAAATAAAAGATGCTGGGTTTTGTTACTGACACAGGGGAATAGTTGGCAAGTACTGTCATTGTGTACCAGATCTGTCATAAGACTTCCTATAAAAAGGGGCTCAGAGGTTAATAAATTGGGCCATTTTTCTATTGAAAAATGGCGTAGAGGTTACTAAATTGTGTCATTTCACATCTCTGGCTCAGAATCCACACTTCATAAATCTTCATCTTTTACTTACATCAAAGAATATTGCTATGAAAGAACTGGGTTCTAGTTGGAGATTTTCCTTTTATCTGCATCTTTCCTTTGATAATATTCAAGATGAAGTGAATCTCTGTGATGGGAAAATAGACAAAATGCGAACAAGTTCTGTTTAAGTTGGACTTGATTGGGTGCTGTTACAGACCTTTGAGATTACCAGAACAGTCATATTAACTGGAAATCATATATAAACAAGCTGTGTCATTCTAAGTAGACTCAGAAAGGCTTTTCTGAGTAGTATTAAAAAACTGAAATAGGCTATAATAAACTATTGCTTGATGTGCTTATAACACGTGCAGTGCTAGTACCTAATAATTGCTAAAACCATTATTGCAGGTCAAATGGAAAATGTACATAAAACAATCATAGCCCACAATTTTAACTTTACCTACTTATAAAAATTATGTTTTTGTAAATGTTTGAAACTGATTTCTGAATGTAAAATTGAAACAGTAGCCACAAAACACTTAGCAGGTGTTTAATTTTATGTATGTTTGATTTTGTGTATGCGAGTAATCCTGGTTATTTGAATTGGGATAGTCAGCTGCATAAAATTAAATGGGTGTTGAAATACTTTGCTGGTTCAGGAATTGGGTAAACCAAGGAATAATATTTGTACATTCAGGCAGCAAATTAGGAAGAAGCTTTGCACATATGAAAAATTATTCCTTGGCAGCAAAGAGAGGTTTAACTTGTGAAAATAGAAAGTGAAGTTCTTTCCTTGAGATGCTTTTCAAAACATGCTAGCGTAGTGCAAAGTCAACAGTACACCAAAGAATTCCCCACCACGACCCCCCATCACCCCTTGCATTATATGGTGGCTTAGCATGTTCCTCATAATGAAGAACATAATGGAAAACACAAAAATTCTTTGTTGGACATAAATCATCAATCAGATACACGGTAATATATGAAGGTATTTCACTTTTAGACCTACTTAGGTATTGACTCTGGTTTCAAAGATACCTGCAGCCAAGTCCCTTTACATTTTGAATTAATTTGTATATTCTTACTGTGGAATTTCTTAACAGTTCATTCATTTTGCAGTCATATTGACTGCACTAACCAGAGATCTGTTTCCATGAGATACCATCCTTTTCGTTTTCCTTCAAGGAATGAAGTACCTCTTATTTGTTGGAAATCACCTGAAGTGTGATCTAATTAGTATGTTAAATTCAGGGTGATTAGGAGAGAATGTAGCCAAATTTAATTTACAGTAAAAGATTGTATAGTCACATTCAGTTTTTATGACATAGTTAAAAATAAGTGTAATAAATCTACAGTATACAGTGCTTAAATGCAGGGATGCAAGCAAATGTTTTCGTTTTTGCTTTGGGTTTTTTATTGAATTAGTCTTAAGACTTCAGTTTGAGGCGCTTCACAATGTATTTAAAGTGTTTTCTGTACAGTTTAATAGGGAGTACTTTTGTAATCATAGCTGTGGTGTTTCATTTTTTAGCTACCGGTTTTTTATAGTGTATGTATTTTTTGTAACAGTATGATATATGGCAGCCATCTGCAGCTCAGACTTGTTCTAAAATAGTAGGGTATATTTTTATTTTCTGTAGTATTTAAAAATCTTTGGATTTTCTTTGAAGAATTCACTGCTTCTCATGTATAGTATGTGTGGTTAAAATCACTGAATACTCAAGGATTTTATATTATGATTTTTCCTTGCTCAGGCCATACTCAGTTCATTATTTTAAATAATGAAAAGGGAGGATATGGCAGATCTTGCTCCCTCTAAAATTAACTATTAATTAATTAATGCTCACTCATTTCTGGAATAAGAGCAATATTTTATAGAGGTACAGCAGCCCATAGCAGAAAGACTTTGAGGAATGAGAGGGAGTAAGGGACTGCAGAGAGATCAGTGCTGTGTGCAAATCTTTGCTAATCTTAATGTCTCTTGTTCCATTGTTTTAGAGCTGATAGATATCACGTGTACTCTGCTACTGCTGAACCCCGACTTCACCACTGCTTGGAATGTGAGGTATGTTACACTCAGAAAATGCCATCAAAAGGCCCAGGCCTTACATGAGTCAGCTGAATGCTTTGTTTCAAGTAGTTGTTAGTGACGAAGCAAGAACTTGCCAACTAAGAAGTGCTTGAAGAAATGTTAAAAATCTCTTCTTTCCTGTATGTTGCAGATAGTTTGAGACCGCCCTTTTTTTGCTTTTGGTTGGTTTGTTTGGGGGTTTTTGTTTGGTTGGGTTTTTTGTTTGTTTTTGTTATTTTTGTTTTGTTTGTTTTTTGGTGTTTTTTATTGGTTGTGTTTTTTTAATTGAAGGCTGATGATTACAGTGCTGCGTATGAAGGTGTGTTCGCACCACATTTTCAGAGTGTATAAGACCCACTGAACTACCATTCCTCTTTCCTCCTGCAGTTAATGAGGGTAGTGCTCAGCTGATGTCTGCTCTATGTATTCAGTGTTCTCATTTTTGCCTCTCTTTGAGTTCTTTTGCGATTCCAGCTCAGTTTTCTGCCACTACCAGTGCAGGTGTTCAAGCTCAGTAGGTACACTGCAAGAGAGGGGGAGAAGGTGTCCACCCTTTATTTCAAACACATTTCCCCCCTACCCTCTACTTTCTTGTACCTGTTGAGTTTAGCATAGCTTCATCATTGGTCAACCTTCAGAACTTGTCCAGGAGTCTTAATGGAGGAGGAGCAGGAGTTTACCTCCTTGCTCTTCAGGAGGTGCAGTAACAACAATTCTTACAATTTTGTAATCTTACAGCGGTTTTGTAAATTTCAGAGTTGGAGGAATATTCTCTTTCTGCTGCCAAGGTAAGACTGGAGGCAGTCTATAAAAGCTATAGTTTCAGGAGGGCTGGAGGGCTGACAAAACTGTGATAGTATCTAGGAGTGCATTAATGAAAAACAGGACTTCTGTAGTTATGGGGCACTTTTGATGCTGTGTTTGTTTGTCAGCCCTAGTTATGACAAATTCAGCTTTTTCTTTTTTCTTCTTTCACTGCTGATGCAGTTCTGAAGGATTCTGCTGTGTTATTTCTATCTCTCAGGTCATAAAAAGGGGGATGAATGTGATAGCAAAGGGTTTAGTGTCATGAAAATGTCTAACTTGAGTAGCTATGAAGTTAAAATGGAATTAGGAGCTTGTATAAGTACTAGAGCTGCTACAGTAATCTCATTTTATGGTACTTATAATTGATCTTTGGTTTATGTTTTGTGGAAATTTTTTTATTGCACATAAAAAAATCTTCATCCTTATCAGGCAGGCTTTTTTGTGCCTGACAACTGAAAGAGTTAGCTTTTATGTGCATGAGGAAAGTAGTTCAAAGTTGTAATTGGAATTTAAAATGCTAAGAAATAGGGATGAGAGTTGTTTTCTCTTTTCTGATGTTTATMATTTACCAAAACATACAAATTACTACAGAAGTGGGTCTTACTCCTTGAAGTGTTGACTAGTGGTCTACCAGTCAGTCTGTCTTTGAAGCTCTGTTTAGCATCCAGAGAGATCTTGTTACACAAGCCGGTCAGTATCTGTGGAGGTTAACAGCAAGCCCATTCTAGCAGGGGAACTGCTTTGCTGAATCTGACCCTTCATTGTTCTAGGCTTCTGCTGGGAGTTTGCTCTTTTGAAGGGGAGGCACTTTTATTATGTTGACATRTATTTCAGCTTCTCTTTGAAATTACAAATCAAGCTAGCTAGATGTGTGGTGTAATAAGTCACAGAGTAGAGGACTGATTGTGTTCTGTACAGATGCTGGTGATAAATCCTTATCCTGAGGTAGTCCAAGCTGAGAACTAATTGTATGAGACTTGCACTCTGCTTGCAGGACATGATGGATCTGTTGTGGGATGATTGGTTTCTTGTTGCTCAGACAATGTTTCTCATGCCAGGTTCATCTTGCATTCTATATACACTAATTCGCTGCTTTATTTTGAGGGGAGAAAAAGCATTATAGACGCCTAAGTAGCCTAAAAATTAAAAAGTGTTCTAGTTGTTTACAGAATAGCAGCCCTGCTCATATTCTTGTAATTTATTGACTTTTTCATTGTAGGCTGGGATAATCTCTTTTTCATGTGTTGAATTCTACTGAAAGCTTCAGAGATAATGGTTGACTCAGTAGCGCTGAACTTTGAATGTATAGGAAGAGAGAGGAAAGGAAATCCCTTCCTAGGAAAGGACACAGGACTTGGCAGAGCCATGTCAGAAGACTTTAATGGTGTTCTGGAAGACAAGTAGGCATTTCAGCTCAGCTGACAGTCTTAGAAAGTTGTATCTGATTAATGAAGCACAGGAGAACACAGAACTTTAGACATGTTATCTAGACCAACTAGGACTAGATGCTCGGCCTTGACTTTGTAGCTATTCTGAACAGTTGAAATGTGCCTACCACATACATCTGTTGTTTATTTATTTATTTAAATTAGAAGTGACTGGAAAGTGACAGAAGAGTAGGGACTATAATCTAAACCCTGAGACCCTGAGCAAGAGGTAATTATATGGCAGAGAAAGACTTGCTAAAGAATAGATGTGTCATTTCCTAGGAACTGAGAGAGAAACCCCTGTTATACTGAATGGCGTAAGAGATATCTCCAGTTGTTAATCCTAAATTCAGTTAGCTTGTGTTTTTAGAAGTTGAAAAGTCTTGCAAGTTAAAATGACCAAAATTTTTGTGGAAGTGATTGTAAAGGAATTTTTATAAATGCCTTTATTCTTCCTGTTATACTTCCTGGCATGTACAATTGATGAAAAGACATTATGTAATAAGATGCTCTGAAAAGTCACATTTTGCTTTGAGATATAAATGACTTTAAAGGTGTTAGCATAAGGCAGGTAAAAGTTACTCCAGATTATCTTTTATGGGAGCTATAATCTAAGGCTGAAACATTATCTATGATCCACATGGCAAGAGTAAGCTAGAAATTATATTTCCCAAGTTGGATGTTAGCTGAAAGAGCTCAGAAGAGGTGGGAGTGTATGGTACTTCAGTCATACTAATGCTTGTAGTCCTTTGTGAATGGGAGAATCTCTCATTTGAAAATCATTACAGCTAAAAGCAGCTTTTCTACTACAGCAATGAAGGTGGATCTTTTCTGTACTGTTCCTCAACTTTGCAAAAGAGGGAGTTTAAGAGTGTGTAAGTGTGAAGCTGCTTACTTAGAGTCTATGTTTTAATACAGAAAGAACACTTTCTTCACTGAAAGTTCAGGTTTTGGGAGGTAGGTGGCTTGGTAATCTAAGTCTTTGTTAAAAATGTACATGCATTTGTTTTAAGTATCAGACTGATCTAAGCTGTATTTGCATTGTATCTGTGTGGTAAGTAATTTTTACCAAAATGTCACCTTTGCATTGCAGTAATGAAGCAGTTGTTCCACCTGCTCCAGTGCTGACCCTGAATGTTTATTTTGTCTGCTTTCCAAATTTGAGTGCATTAGAACAGAATGGTCTGATCAGTCTGCCACTTCTGGTCAGTATATCTGAACTGCCTGTTAAAAACCATCTGAAAGCGTCCAATCTGAAGCATGCTGGAACTTGTTTGAGATAAAAACAGGTGCTCCAGTAGCTATCAGGAGCAAACATGCATAAGGATTTATACATTCCCCACTCTGCTTCCATTTTAAATGTCTGCTAGCTGTTGGTGTTGCAACCATTAGGTTCTGACTGTGGTTGTAAGTTTAAATTACAGCAGTACAAAGCCAAAGTACCAGATGGAGWCAGTTCCTACTAAAAATTACCAACTCAGACAGAAAATATGTACTCACAGAAAGGAAATAGGTCAATTTGTTTGTGAGACTTGGGTCATAACTTTAGGACAACATTATGTTTTCTGCGTCAGACTACCGAGGAGTTTTGCCTTCTTATTTGATAGCAGATC
Organism: Cardinalis cardinalis; assembly: GCA_014549065.1. Classification (NCBI taxonomy): domain Eukaryota; kingdom Metazoa; phylum Chordata; class Aves; order Passeriformes; family Cardinalidae; genus Cardinalis; species Cardinalis cardinalis. The sequence goes on along the minus strand of JACDOX010000572.1, from coordinate 164,428 downwards.
TTTCCAGAGTATGTTTCCTCCCCTCCCACTGGGGTTTTTTGTTCAGAGAGTTGATGATCTGCTCCTCACTTACTTGTGCCATGCCTATCATTATGATGAATCAGAAGTTATTAGAAAAACCAAAACCCAAACCCATGCCAAAATTGCTTCTGCTTCTTGCTCTCTCAGTTTCCAGTTGTGACTTCTGCAGGTTCTGGGAAATGTGTGTTTTCTTTCTGCAGATTCTAACTTTGGAATTTACTGTATCTTTACTTCAAAGCTGCTACCTACTAGATTGGAGAATAGGGTATGAAGACTAATGCCCTTGGAGTAACCAGTGATGGGGTGATGTCCACAAACATGCAGGACAGGCGATAAGAGTTACAGAGCTAGAAAGAAGAGGGTGAGGGGTAGGGAATTCTGTGCGAAGAAGATGAGAAGGCCAAGTACAGGTTTTCATTTTGCTCTGTCTGTGGGAGGTATTCTTGTAAGGGTTGTGTTGAAAGTTTGTCAGGGCAAACTTTCAATTTTTTTAAACCAAAGATTGTTTTACATTTAAGTAAACTGAGCAATTGCAGCCTTTTTGTTACGTTTGTAAAACATTCTACACATGGAGAATATTTTCCTTTTTCTTATAAATTTAGGCAATGGCAACCTTGACACCATATCTTGAACAGTATTTCAAAACCAAAGGTGTGGAGGAGTGCTATGTGTAAGAGTATTTCCAGATGTACGCATGACCTCAGGGCTTAATTTCAAGAAGGGATGTTTGTTCATATATGTAACCCTACAGTAGTTGACTCAGTAATTTCTTGGTAGGTTTGAGAACTAACAGATTGTATGTGTTCAGATTAAAATAAAGTTCTTTGTGCACATATGTATAGTACATATGTATGTATAGTAGAATGGATTAATGCACTAGAGGGTTTTTAAACTCATGTAGTTTGACAGTGAGGTTCTGTTATGATACAAAGGAAATGCCATGCAGTTTGTTACTGGGATTTGTGTTCTGTTTTCAGATTACTACTTTTGTTCATACAGATTTATTTTATCTTTTGTAGGAAAGAATTAATACTGTCTGGTGCTTTAAATCCACTTAAAGATTTGCATCTTGGAAAACTGGCGTTAACCAAGTTTCCAAAGAGTCCAGAAACATGGATTCATAGGTTGGTTTCCTTTGCCTTCTATTGACTCCTGAAACAATTTTCCTAGAGTTTTTTTATTTCCTGTTCTTGGGTTAAGGAGAATCACAGATGCAGGAGGATAACTAAAAATATGAGATTCTTTGAACCAGTCATTGCAGAATACTGTGCTTCGGGTTTTGAAGCTACCTGTCTATATTCTACACTTAGAATTGAAATCATGTGTACCTTTTCTGTTGCACACTTTTTAAGTAAAGTTTGGAGCGGGAATATATTTCCTTAGAGATTTATCATGTCTCGCAGCACCTGAAGTCCTCAATGTGAAAATTCTGATTCCATCAATTGTAACTTTTTGAGTATTGTAGGTTTCTCCTTTCCCTCAGATTTACTACTGTATTGTTTGTCTACGTTTCAGAAAGTGAAGATTCTGTTAAAGCCAACCTTTGTTAATAAACCTGGGTTCTTTTCCCTTTCAATACTGATCTTATTGTTTTGGTGAATTAATTTTTATAATTTCTAACTTAAACGAAATCATTCAGTCGCATCTACTAGATATTAAAATAACAGATCACATGTTTGGAAAACTTAACTCCAGAGTTACTCAAGTTCACAAAGCTAACCATCTCAGTCATGCCTGACCATAAAATGCCTGTACCAGAGCCAAGTGAAGCATAGATCCATTGCTCCAAATAAAAAGCTAGGTCAACCTTTTATAGATAGCCCGAAAGAGATTTAAATGTATCACATTAGGAAGCAGTTTGCAATGTTTGTGTTTAACGTGTCCARCATTAGGGCAGCTGTAAAGTTGATACTGCAATAAGGACTTCATACTCTATAAAGAACAAAAAACGTACTGACAATATGAGAATTTTTGGAAGTGGAAGTTGTTGGTAAACTCTTGTTTGTCAGTGCATGCATGAACTTAAAAGTCTCAAGGTAAACCTAGTAAGCAATGCCCGAAATATTCCAAGGTGTTTCATTGATACAGCAACAACAATGAATTTCTGCAGCATCGATTTTTAATTTTGATGTTAAGTTTTTTTTCATCATCCTCATGCTATTGACTTGTGCTGCTTGATGGTTTTGAAGCAAAAGTATGTAGTTATAATATACTTGCAGTTTGTCATAGTTTACCTTTTCTACATAGTAACTAACACCAGAAAAATTGGATTTTTTTTGCCTGTTAATACTTCTGAACCTGATGCCATCCATATCATTATGATAATAAATGTTTTTTTTCAAATAAGTCAGAATGTTAGGTTCTTTATATTTATTTATATTTTAGAAATAATAAAATATTCTGACTATAATTTCCATGCAAATCTAAATTAGGAGTATTTTGATAGTATCATAATTTGTTTTTCTTTCTCTTACTTGCCTATATCAGAAAAGTGTATTTGAGGGTAATTGCCAAATGTTTGGCTTGGATTTGGATATACTGACCCTGATTGATACATGTTAGAAAATAAGATTTGCAAAAATACTTCCCTGCATCAGCATAATGATTAATTTTGGGTTTCCTATTCTCCCATGGTATTAAATCTCAGGCAGAAGATGCAAAAACCTATAATGGAGCTGTGAATAAAATTCAGTAAAACATAACCAAATTGTTTTTTCTTATGCAGGGGAGATACAGTCACTGAAGATGTCAAATACCTGTCATTCATTTTGTCAGATGACCTCCTGCTTTATATTTTGGGGTTTCAAATATATCTTGTGCATATACAGTCAGTATATCTATTGATTGTGCATTTGTCCCTTAGCAATCCTTTGTTTGTTTGGAGTCATTCCAGGAATGGTAAGAGCAGTAGTAACATGCAAAAGTGAAAGTGACTCCAAATTAATGGGAGTAAAATTAATGCAGGAAATACAAGAAGACAAAAAAATCCCAAAACCAAATAATACTATGGTATTCAACAGATTCCCGAAATATATTTTAAATCTTCTGAGGTTGTGATTGCACTGCCTAGAAAGTAGCTCTAATTTAATTTTGTGGATTTTTTGATGCTGTAGCCACAGAGACAATGAAGTCTGTATTTTTTCACTCTTTCCTGCATGTGTAATTTTTCAGATTTCCTTGGCTTATAAAGCATGCTTGTTTTAAGAAACTGAAATAATTACAGAGTTGAAATATTTTGTCTTTATGGTTTTACTCAGATGTTGGTGTTAATGAAATAATATATGTCTTTTGTTAAGAGTGACATACTTATTGAGTTTTTTTGCCTAGACTGCTTTTGAGTTTTCTATTTCTTGCATAGCTGTGGACTGAAACAAAAAGAATACAAAAGATGATGTTTGGATCGAAGCTGTTTTTAAAAATTAAAAGTTAACTCTTCAAAATTACCCCATTTCATAAAATACTGTTATACAGCAGAGCATGGTTTGCTCAGCTGTACATCTTTATTCAGAACAAATAGTGTGTAGGAAGAAAGTGTTCATACACTGCTTGTAACTTTATGCTGAGAAGCAATTGGTTTAAAATTGCATTCTTATAAATTATCTTTAATATTGTCTTCCAATACTTTGTTCTTTTTTGATAACTGAGTGAAAAAGATACAATGTAGATAAAACCCACGAGTGAACAAGCATATTGTGAATCTGTTCAAATGAGAGAAAAAGCAGATGAGTTAACAATTTTTTTTAATACATAGTTAACTTACATATTTTTTATATACCTATATATGTGTAGATAAATAAGTTTGCATATGGCTTGCAAAATAGAATTCTCTCTTTCAAAAAAGTTGATTTCTTACTTTTATTTTGTTTATTGATTTCTTTTAACTTGGAGTTAAAAGAAATTTTGACACCTTTGAAAGTAGCAATTCATTGATTTTGGAATCGATGTGAGCCAGTACCAAACAGGATAACCTCCTTGTTGCGCACCAGAGGATGTCAGTCTCTCCAGAGCATTCCACACTGGACCATAGCAATTCCATTGACATGGGCTACTCTGTGGAAATTTACACATCTATAATCTGTTTTTGTAGAGCCCTTTTGTGCTGGGGCTGCAGATGCAGCATTGAGGTTGCCTCTAAAAATACCACTAAAATTTTGACCAAAGTAAAATAAAAAAAACAGAACCATAGGAATCTATGCTTATCTCAGACGTATGAAATCAGGTATGTGTAATCATCAGCAGAAACATTTGTTTTGTTTATACCTATAGCCCTTGAAACCACAAGCCTTTTGGGCTTTGCTGCTGCTGGTGGTGTACAGAAATCAGTTTGAATTGCTGTGTGCAATACTGCTTAGTATCTTTTACAGATGTAAAAGATACTAAGCAGAGTTAATTTTTTATTAAATAGTTTCTTTCTGTCTTGTTTTGGCTACTTCATTTTTAGTGCTGTGCAAGACTTTGAAGGAGGAGCGAGTTAGAAATTTCGTGCACACGCTGCTTGCACTCTTTCACAAATTTGCTGTTTCCTTCTGGTTTATTTTGTAATGCTATGTAAGTAGCTGTGATCACTTAGAGTGAGCAAACTGATGCAGCTGTGTTGGGAGTGAGATGATTGTGTCATGATTTATAGCATGGCAAGTGTTCAGATGGTTGTTTACTGCTCACTCATTACCTACCTAGAGTATAGTTCAGAGAGTAGAAATATTGGAAAGGTTTGATTTATGCACATGAAAAACCATCTTTTTCTCTTAAAACTGCTCTCTCACCATTAACACTTTACATCGTTTAACCAGACGATGGGTGCTGCAGCAGCTAATTCAGGAAAACTCCTTGCCCAGTCTTGCAACTAGAGGAAACCTGGGAGCAGCACCTGTGGAGAGGATTCACCGACTGGTGCAGGAGGAAATGAATGTCTGCTCTGAAGCTGCTGGGAGATATCCAAGCAACTACAATGCCTGGTCCCATCGCATCTGGGTTTTACAGCATTTGGCAAAGCTCACTGTCAAGGTATAATACAATAGTGAATAAATTCTTAAATTTTCTCCTCAAAAAAACCCAAATACTGGTTTGCAAAGCTGACTATATAACATGAATGAAGAGTAACAAGTGAAGTTATCACAGGTAGCTAAGAATGTTTTAAGAAAGGGGACAAAATCTTGCAGTGAGTATGTTTTGCATTTTTCTTGCCAGTGTAAGCAGGTTCTGCTCAGCAGAAATAACACATTTTTCTTGCCTGTATACAAAGTTTTGTTTCTCTCTTACTACTTGGTGCTAATGTATGTGCGGGAAGAGTATAGGAGGGACTATGTGAGCCGAAGTAAGGAATGGGGAACTCTGTAATTCTTCCAGCACTAGTCTTGAAATTCATAGTAGAGGAAAACGGTAATGCGTAACAGATATTAAATTGATAATGTAATTTCAATATTTTGATGCCCTTACTCAGCTTACCTGTGGTTTCATAATTTTGAAGGACCAAGTAAAGACAGCAAGGATTTTGGAGAAGGCATAGTAGTGCTTGTAACTAATTTTTACAGCTCCAGCAGTATTTTTTGACAGCATTTACACTGGGACCTGATCTAACTATTTCAGGGACAGCAGGGACACTTTATGCAGTGTTGAATGTTTTCTCAAGACCTGCAGCAAATTAAATTAGTTAATGTGACATGGTCTAGGCAGTTTTGTAATACCATGTTTTCTCAGTGGTTAGGTGAATTCTTTATGAGTATTAGGTTGATACAGTGACACATCACTCACTTTTAACAGCAGCTTCTGCATTTTGGCACATAGGGTTATAAGGGAGGAATTTGGACATTGTTGAGTCAATATAGCCATTATTTTTATGCCCATTTCAGAGACAGGGCAGAATTTGGACTCATCTGCCTAGCAAGTATATATGAAAAGGTAGTTTTCAGAAAACTCAGAAGAATTGCAGGATTCAGAGAGATTGGAGGTTAGAAGTTAGCGTTAGAGGTCTATATTTACAGAGGTCTATATCTACAGAGGTCTATATCTACAGAAAACAGGAACTTTAATATCTTCAAGAGCTTATTAAAAGGTGGAGGGAGTTAGCACTGTTAAACAAAATTCAAGTCATTTTATGCCTAAAACGAGTTCTAAACAGCTCTGTGTCCATTATGCTGGTACCCGTAGTCTGAGGATCAGGATCACACCTTGAATGCTTTTTGCACATGCTATTCCTTACTGATTTAATTAAAGAAAAATAATTACACTGTAATAGAAATAACTCTCTGCACAACTGGAATTATTCTGGTGAATTTATTCATTGTCAATTGTGAGTGCTTTTTGTGACAAATCACAGACATGCCTGTGAAGGAAGTATTTTAAATTCATTTGACTGTTCCAAAGTCTATTCAGTTGGCCTGCCATCCCACTTCCCCTACTGATCTACTTTTTTTAGAATGAAGACTATGGAGGTGATACTTTTGTCTAGAGTTGTCCATCTGGTCTCTGTTACCTCTGGCAAAATTTCACTGGTGCTGTTGTCCCTCCATCAATGTTTTAAACCTGTTRGGAAGTATCTGTGTTGGCTCTAGGTTTTTTTCAGGACACCACCAATGCACCTCATCAGGGGGCCTAGTAGTAGAAGGTGTTTGGGATAGAGGAAAATGAGGGAAAAGTGTGGAGCATAAAAGACAGCAAGCAACTTGTGATAAAATTTGTCTAGGTAACTTTAAGAGGCAGAATTATATAGTGATTAGTTGCAAGATATGATGCAAGGAAAAAAGCAAATAAGAAGAAGAACGAGGAAAAAGCAGGCATTACAAATTTTCACAAAAATGTGCAGGTTCATAGAATCACAGAAGCATTTGACTTGGGAGGGATCTCCATCTCATTCCAACCACCCAGCAGTGTGCAAGGATGCCGCTCATTAGATCAGGTTGCTCAGGACCCCATCCAGCCCAGTACTGAATACTTCACTGGAGGGGGTAGTGGAGCAGTCCCAAGACAGAGCTCTGAGGGACTCATCGCCAGTCTCCACCTGGACACAGACCTGTTGACCCCTCCTCTCTGGCTGCATCCATCCGGCCAGTTCCTTACCCACTGAATGGACCTTCCATGAAATCCATCTGTCTCAAATTTGGAGATGTCATGTGGAACCCATATTGAGTGCCTTCCACATCTAGATTGATGACATTTGTTAGTCTTCTCTTGTTGACCATTGATGTCACTCTGTCATAGAAGGCCCCCAGATGGGTCATGGCACCATTGCTGGCTGCCTTGTATCACCTCCTTGTCTCGTAGGTGCCTTAGCATGTCTTCTGGAAGGATCTGCTGCATGATCTTGCCAAACACACAGGTGGGGCTTACTGGTCTCCAGTTCCCCAGATCTTCCTTTCTCCCCTTTTTAAAAATGGCAGCAGTGTTTCCCTTTTTCCAGTCACTGGGGACTTCCCCTAACTGCCATGACTTCAGATACAGTGGACAGTGGCTTGGCAACATGAGCCAGTTGTCTCAGAACTCTGTAATGTGGATCTTCAGATGCCATAGACCTGCAGCTGTTCAGCTTCCTCAAGTGGTTCTGAACCTGCTCTTTGCTTATAGTGGGAGGGAGTTTGCTTCCCCACACGTGTCTAGAGGATCAGGCACTAGAGAGAATTGGGAGGGAGGCCTGACTGCCCGTGAAGACTGAGACAACGAACTCAGTACTTCATCCTTTTCCGTGTCAGTTGCCACCAATTCCTGTTTATTAAGGAGCATACACTCTCCTTGGTCTTTTTTTGTGACCTATGTACTTACACAGTCCCTTCTTGTTATTTTTTGCACCTCTTACCAAGCCCTGTCCAGCTTTGCCTTGGCTTTTCCATTCTTTAGAGGTTTTTTACTTGCTTGATGTCTCATGTAACACCTTCAGCAATTTCTGTGTTTGAATATCTGGAAAGTATGATAAATTTCAACAAGATGCAAGACTAGAATCATGCTGAAAAATTGACAGATAAAACAGTCATCACTGATTCTATGGCCATTGAGTTCTTGCAAGGTTGCTTGAAATTAAGGAGTACTTGTATTATTTAGGCCTGTATTTCTGCTATTATACAAACTTTGCCTGTAGTTTGAAGTGTGCGAGGAAGCAGAGGCCCAAAAACATAATTTGTATGTTGTATTATCATTTAAATATGTCTTCTCAAAATAAGTGTATCATTAACAAAGCTGTTGACCTGCTTTGGAGGATTTCAGGAGGTAGGCTGTGTAATAGGATTTTGGTTATTCTTTTCCCTTTGGTTTGATAATCATAATGCTACTGCAGTCTGAATCTTAGCTCAGGCTCTGGGAAAAAGATTTAAAATGCTAGAGAAGAAAATTTTGGCCCAGTGGGAAAATTTACTCAAAGGATATAGATGTTCCTTCTTTCTTATGCTAGATTGTCAAAAACGTTATCTTCTTTCAATATAGAAATTTCAGTTTGTTCTAGCTGCAGAATTTGAATGGCATTAGCAAGTTTACATAGTGTTAAAGAGTATTCATTAACATAAATCAAGGATTTGTCAAGAATAGATAGTTGGAAGCTAATCTGATAATTCTGGTATTGGAGTACTTGCCGTGGAAAGCCTGATTTCAGCTTTCTCACAGGACTGTACAGTCAGTTATTTGGGTTAGATCATGGGCTCCAGATACCTACTAAAAGGTGGGTGTATAATTAGGGAACTGGGGTAGAGAGGGATATAGTCTTAAAATTCATGAACATCATGTTGCTTCAGTGAAATCATGCAGATAGAAAAATAGGGTGTAGTTCAGCAAGGGTTGACAAACTTTTTTGTTTTCTTTAGATTGAAATACTCAATTTCGTAATATGGAGATTGTCTAATCAGACCCTACAGTAAAACAAGCAAGCAAACAAGTAGTGGGGTAATTGTCATGACGCAGCACTTCTCTTGTGTGATGCCCAGAAGACAACTCATGAGACAGAAGGTGGTTTTTCTTGTAGCCATCTCCATAATGCCTTAGCTTTTTCTTAGATGACAGGGTCTTCAAAAGTGCTAGTTTATGTGAGTGCTATATTTATTTGATTATCCTTAAAAGTTTGTTTCCCCAGTTCCTTTGCATTTCTCCAATGTCCCAGACCAAAGAGGAAGTTCAAGTCTGCAGTTTACAGTTGGAAAAGCGCTCTAAAACAAGCAAGCACATGGTCAGGGAGGGGGTGTAAGAGGGAGTGCAGACCCAGAGGTTGAAACGAAGGTCACTGAGCACACATCGTGTTCTGGAAGAGGCTGCCAGTTCCATGGTAGTCAGCTCACCCCCAGAGGTAGAAAAGAGGTTGTCAAGAGTGGGGAGGGAGGAATTTTCATAGAGTTTCATCTCTCTTCACAGAACAGTGGCAAAGGTCTTGTATTGATAGAGATGGAAATGGAGAAAGCTGGCTTTCTAAGAAAGAACCTCTTGGAATTCAGGCATTAGCTGGCTTTTTCCTTTACTTCCAGTTGTTAGAAGCATTTTCAACTGGTACTCTGAGGTTCCTAGGTAGGAGGCTGTTTTTTGTAGATCTGAAGATATTTTCATGGCAGTCTTCTGTGTTGCTTTTTTAAAAGAGGTGTTCTGGTTCAGGTAAGGAGTAACGCTGGAAATAATTTTGTTCCCTTTGTACAGGGAATTAAAATGCATAATTAAGATGTTTCCCTGTAAATTTGTAGCTTATAAATATTTCAGATAAATAACTGGATTCTTCCAAGGTCTCAGTTGAGCATAAATGTGTATAGTATCAATTACAGCTGAATAAAGGCTGATCTGATTTTTCTGAGCCGTATGTTATTCTTGATAGACTTATAAATTTTGAAGTTCAAAAGTTTAAAATACTAAGCTCAATTCTATGAAGAAATGAAGGAAAAGCTGTTCTTATGGTTTAAAGATCTGGACATGGAGTTTTAGCCCCCTTAAGAATGCTGTGTGTGGACTGTTACTTAATACTGCACTTCAGTTTGCTGATCCCTAAAAGGAAGGTGATGCTGGTATCTTTTGGCAAGATTTAGAAAAACATGGTGATTATCTAGGGCAGAAGACACTGTTTGCATTGTATTTGCTCCAATTTCTTTTAGAACAGATGCCCCCCAAAAAAGCTATATACTCGGTGTTGTGTGTTTCCATTATTTTCTTTATGTGAGGCTGTGGCTTTTGTGCTGCAATATCTAAAAGAAGGACTTCTACGTATGAAAGTTGTTTTGCATCAGCTGGTCTTGTTAAGTGATGTAGGTAGCTTAGGAGAAGAGGTTAAAAGCGAGAGTATACCATAAGACTATTAAGATTACTTCCAAAAGTCTTTAGAAGTAAATGAAGAGGGTAGTTTTAAACTCTTTGGATAGTTATAGCTCTGGAGGAGAGGCAGTGTGAGGAAAGAGGTTAAGGGCTGTGAAAAGAACCAAACCAGTGGCTCTAACAGAGAAAGCAAAGCATAGTGAAAGTTTTGTCTGGGAGCCAAATTTGCATTTCTCTCCATAAATGAATTTTGAAGTTTAAAAGCACTCAGAATTAAGAGACAATTCACAGGAGCCAGAAGTGTTGAAAACAGAGCTACAGTTGACAATTTAAGTATTTACCAGAATTGTTATGAAAGCCTTTCTAGGAGTTCTTCAGTAGTAAAATCAAGGAACCTGATTATGGACACATACTTTTATATTTCCCCAGCTCTAGGACTTTAAACATAGTGTTATGGTTGATTTTCTCTCATGGAAAATCAAGGTGCAAGTCAAGTTTGGGTTTTTTCCTTTTAAGCAACTTTACCTACCTTCTGACACCCACAATCCACTGGGTAAAAAGTAAAATTCTTAAAGCTTATAGCAGTGTGGTTTGTGCCTCCTCTAAATAGTATTTATTGCTAACCATTTTGAGATTCTTAAACCACTGCTTATTTCGTATGAGAAGTGGTTTGGGTTTTTTTCCCACTCAGCTTGTGGGTAGGTTTCTGAGAAACCTTTTCACAGTTTGGAGGAAGTATTAATTTGTTTTCTGCAGGAATGCCAAGATGCTTTTCAGCACATAGAACAAAAGGCTCAGTGATAGTTCTTTTTCCTGTGAATTCTTAAACCATTACCACAATGGCTGAAATCCCCAAAGAAGAGATTACCTTAATGCAGAAGCAGTAGTGGTAAGTTCCTCCACTATACTGGTTGATAACTGTGCCTGCATTTTGTTTCAGGTTCTCCTTGATGAACTTTCATCCACTAAATATTGGGTATCCACGCATGTCTCGGACCATAGTGGATTTCATTACCGCCAGTTCTTGCTCAATTCCTTGATACTCAGAACGGTGACTGACAAAAACATACCGGTACGAAAGCAAGTGGTTAATGAACAAAACCCTAGCCTTCAGAAGGAGGAAGAGAGTGCAGGGACAGAAGCTGCCTGTGCAGAGGAGCAAAGCGTGGATCTCCTTGGCCATTTAGACGAAGAGATGGAACTCTGCAGCGAACTGATTGATAATTACCCAGGGCATGAAACCTTGTGGTGTCATAGGTAAGACGACTTGATGAAAAGAGTTTCCTTCTGATTTGTGGATGATTGTGCACATGGTATTTCCAAACAAATTGTTTTGGTTTTAGGAAGTATCACTCAATAAAAGATTTTTAAACTAGTATGTATTAAACATGTGGAAAATGTTCAAGAGCATAATCAGTTGTTGTGTTTGAAATTTGATTTGGCTTAAATATCTTATGATGTAATCTCCACTCTTCCCTATAATTTGTGCAAGAGACACAAGATGCTAGTAATGAGCCTCCTCACACTTTAAGTGTTTAAACAACACAGAATGAACAAAATGTCGACAGAAGGTTGGGTACAGAAAATGTTTGCTTTATTAGCTGAGTGCAGGTTCCTGACTAGGTAACAGGAGATTTGCCAAAGGTGGAGCCCTTTCTAGTACAGTGTGCTCAGAGAGGCAGATTTTGTGTCTGTGAGGGAAGTCTGGTGGGATGGCAAATGAATTGCAGTAGTTCAGCAGCAGCAGGTTATTTTCAGTGCATGACTTTCTTTTTTTCTTTTCTTCTTTTCTTTTCCTTTGAAGAAGGTGTGTGTTCTACCTTCAGCAGCACTTAAGTAACAAACTTCCTCTCATGAGTACATCAATATCGTCTGTGGACAGCTGTGATGAAAGTCTGAATAATTCCCACCACAGTCCTGCAACAAGTCACATGGCACAAGCTATGGATGTTGATGGTTTGAATGAATCCTGCAGCAAACAAGGTTATACCCAAGAAACAAAACGCCTGAAGCGTGCTCCTGTGCAGGACTCTCTTGGTCCAGAAATAGAATACCGGTTTGTTGATAAAGTATTATCAACTTGTAGGGATGTGGACCAAGCCAGGTTTGCTACTGCTTATAGAAAATGGTTAGTTACTTTTTTAGGTCAGTGAAGAAAATATTGAAAGCTTTCAAGGTTCTTCTCTTAGTGCAATATTCTCTTTTCAGACACAAATGCATGTCTTGGTTGCAAGTGTTAGCTAACTCTGTGTTTCTCTCTCTTTTGATGGTCAGTCCTAAAGCTAAATTTCAGAGTGGATGTCTGTCACTTTATTAAAGAACTGGCATATGTTTTTATTAAGCAAATGCAGTTTGTTACTTAATCTCTCAAAGAAATCACTCTTACCAGCTTCCTACCATGACTTTTTTTTTAACTTCTGCATTAAGGTGGACTCTGAATCATTTGACTTTAAAAAAAAAAGAGGTAAAAGAAAAAAAGTTTGAAATGCTTGTGAAACAGTGTCTGAAAAAGTGGGAGAATCTGTCACTATCAGCTAAACCTGTTCCCAGGTTTGTTCCTGTATGGCATCATGCTAATACCTTATGGGATCCAGACTATATTTGGTGAGTGCTATTATTTTTGTATAGCAGTCTTTGGTAGAACACCAGAATATAGTGTTTCTTTCTGAAGGCTTCAGTAACAGTTTTGGAGCTGTGATATCTTTTACTGTTTTAAATCAGTTTTTTGTTTGCTTATTAATTGTCATATTAGCTTCATAGGAAGATGTATAAGGTTGAAATCTTGATAAGCAGATACAGGAAAATGTGGCAGAAAATAGTTCAAATACATGTTCGACCACAGCCAGAGCTGTATTTGACTGTATTTGTGAATTGTTTTCTTAAAAAAGACTATCTTCATTTCTTACTTGGTTTTTATTTATTTATTTTATCTCAACAATCCAGATTTAATCACATTTGATACACATTTCTGAATGTCTTTTTTACACTACAGATTCTCACCCTGCCAAATCACACATTGGTAAACTTGTGTTTAATCAAGACCGTACAAGTCCAATATTGGATGGAGTAAAAAGTAGCTCTTCCAACTGATGATTGAGACTGTACAGTTAAAAAAAAACAGTGACAGCAAGGAGGGAGCTAACCCTTCCCTAATGTTTTCTTTTTGAAGAGCTTCAGTCTTTGTTGTTTTGGGCTTTTTTTCCATTTTTACACCTAAAGAAGAGCTCTACTCCAGCCATACATCTCTGTTTACATAACTGTAAATTTTAAGGGAATTTGAAATCAATTACAAAGGTGTGTTTTGTAATTTCCTTAGAATTTGTTTGTAAAAGGGATTTTTTACACTAGTAGGATTGTGCTGGTACACAGACCCAGGGAAAATGTTCTACAACTGTAGAATTCCATAGAGTGGCAACATTGCCTCTTTTAAAAGCAGACTATTCTCTGGGGGGATTAGATTTTCAAGTTCGTTTCCTTGCCATAATTGTTTTATTTATCTTCTGCTCCATATGCCTCTTGACCAAAAGTTTCGTGATGCTGTTTCTGTTGGGCAGAGAGAAACAATGAGGGAGGAGAAAACACAGCCTGCTCAAAAGATGTCACTTTGAATAAAAAAAGCACTCAAAATGTGAAGTTCCTGCACTTCTTAGAAGTTTGATGAATGGCATTTACTCTTGCATTTCAATATGAAAACAGACCACCTCCAGTCTTTGAGAGTATGTTCATGATTCATTTCAGGCACAAAGTAGCTAAAAATGACATTTCTAAGTGTACACTGTTCTGTTTACAGTACATAAATAAGACTGATCTAGGCTTGAGCATTTCCATATCAAAGCTTTGTTCCACAGGGCATCCACACCTCCTCTCCATAGGTATACATGTATTACATGCATACGTTAGTTTTTAGGTGCTGTGGGATGCTCTGGTGGTTTGGTTGATGATTTTAGTTGCAGAAAACAGCTGTTTTCTGAAGGAATTGTGGGATTGGCTTGAAAGCACAGTTTTGTCATAAGGTGTTGCCTCAGCGATCACTGACAAATGGGTAGGTTCAAGTACAAACATGAGTCTGAACTTAAGAACTTAACTTGAGCAAGAGCTTTTACACATCCCAGGAGACCTGATGTTTAGTGAAGGTGGATGATGCATTAAAGTATGTGTAGAAGCCTGGGTCAGCTTGATTAACAGTATCCCAATAATGACTCGTATGAGCCTGGAGAGTGTGAAATCAAGAGGGCAGTGTATTAAAGATCAGGTTCTTGGTCTTACATTACTTAGTAATGTATTTGTGTGTTCTGTTTATCTTGGCAGAATTTTCCTGTTTATGAGAAAAATGTTAGTGATAGGAGCAACCTTGGAAGTGGGAGCATGATGATAAACATTTCTTAACTGTGGAAGGGAAGAGATTCTCTCTTCTTGCACTGGAAAGACTGAGGCTTTCAGAAGAAAATACTAATATTAGAACCTGACTTGAAATTCATTATAGAGTTCTTCCAGACTATAAGGAGTCTTAGTTAGCATTCTGAGAGCTGTACTGTGGAAGTTCTGTGCTTTTGAACTTGACATCATAAACATTTAAGCAGGTGCCTTCCTATACATGTGTATAGTTCCTCTTAATGTCAGCACAAGTGATGCATTCTTGTAGGATGACAAGATTTGGTCCTATGTAACTGAATAAAGTTACATTGAATTTTAGTGCTTGGAAAAATGTTCTGAGAACTCTGATTAGAGAGGGTGCTGATATTCTTACTGCGTTTGTAAAACACTGATGGCTGTAGCATAACTCATAAGTGTGGGTTTTTAAAGTCTGCACATCATGAAAATATTCCCCTGCACTCTATTTTTAAAATCCAGTTAGAATAGTTACATTTAGAAGTGTTTGCAGACTGAAAACTTAATAGTGAAATTGAAACAAGTCATATCTTTTTGTTTGAAGGAAATGCAGACAGTAAGTTGTTAAGTTTGAGCTTTAATTTTTTAACAGTAACAATATAAATTATATTAAGGAAAATAATATCTAAATTGCTCCAAACTATCAATGTCCTGAAGCCTCATGCACGAAATTATTGAAGAGGTACTTCTAACATACTACATTAAGCTCAAACTGATGTGAAGTTGTGGAACTATGATCTTTGCAGTGTAGCTGTCTAACCACTTGGTGTTACTGCAGAGTCCCCTTTGGGCACTGCTTGAAAAATAGAAAGTGGCTTTAGGCCATTGGTAGTTAATGTACTGAGCATGGCTACTTTACATAAGGCATTTCAGCTGTTTTGTGTTTCAGAGATCAGAGACTAATAATTTAATCAGTGAATATTCCTGCAGAAAAAATGTCCAGCAGAAACCGCAGAATTCGAGGCTCTTACGTTCTGAAATTTCTTCAAATGTAAAATCAAACTTTGTACATCTTTAAACATCTTAATGTAAAGTTCAGCATCTTTCCTAATTTTGTTTTTTGCTGTAGTATGTGTCATTTTAATTGAATCTTTTTGTTCACTGGATTAGTCTTTGTAGAAGTTCGTTTGTACTAGAAACAAAGGGTTTTGAGGAACAAATGTAATTTGAAACTACAGAATTTGGAATAGAAGGGACCACATTTTAAAGTGGTAAATTCTCAGCTGCTAAATACAGTAACTGTTATTTCACTGGCATTTTGTTTGTCTTGTGTGTTACAGTCACTGGAAAAACATGCAGCATTAAATACAGCTACAATAACAAACTTGTATGAAGTCATTGGAATGCAGTGTTAAAGCTGCTCAGATTGATAATGTACTCATGTCTGCATATTTGTGTTTTATTGACTGCTTACGTGTTCTTTATACAACAAAATTCATGTGTTATTTAAATAGGGGATAAATAACTTGTCAGTTTATACTATTTGATTAATTACCTTGTATGTAATTTGCTTTAAGACAAATAAGCAGAGTGATAATATAGTGAGAAAGCTTAGATTTTTATCTTATAATGAAAATTTCTGGCATTTCCTGTTTTATTCTAGTGCTGCTTAGTTAGAATGTGTAGCTAGACTTTATGGATGGGAGTGATTTTTTTTTCCTAAGTAGATAGTTAATGAATTTTTAAAACAGTACTGTATAATATTGATGAACAGAAAGAAGGGGTTTTGGAAAGGTTTGTCTGCATAAACAGACTCAAAAAGCATACTTTTTTCAAGAACATATACACTGAGCAAAATGTGAGTACCAGAGAATAATTTAAGTTGTGAATCTTTAGGGATTTGATTATTAAATTTTTGGACAAGTTGTTGTTTGCTTAGTTTTGTTTTGCTTTCTGTAAGGGAAGAGTGCTTTTTGGGGTTTTTTTAAATCAAGTAGGAGGTGAACCATTGCACTTACAACATGTGGAGAAAAACCCACAACTGCTGAATTGTATCTCATAGAGCAATTTTGGAAAAAGCAATGAACTGACACTGAAACGTAGATGTCACTTCCAAATGCATCTTTGCACTCATTGGGTGATGAGAGATATATGTCATTAGATCTTACTATTTTATCAGTGTCAGATACAAAGAATAGGGTGTAACTCACCAATTCTCAAATGCACTTAACATTCAAGTTACTATCAAAGGAAGTTCAGTGTCCCTGTCTATGTCTATGACATTTTCCTTGTGTACTCAGAGATATGTTTCTTTTCAGCCTCTTCTCTGTTCTTCCAACCAGCAAAGAAGAATGTAGCAAAGCATTGGTGAGGTGGCCTAATTTCGTGTTTGAGTAACTCTGACTACCTCCCAAAAAGTACTTTGACTGATGTTGGTAATTGGAGTTCATCAGGCTCATTTATTTCAGAACCTCATGCTAAGCCTATATCCTCTTTCAGATGTGAAAAGCAAGAGCTTTATCAATGAATCTATCAAGCTTTCCAGGGACAGTTTGAAGGAGAATGGAAAAAATACTGTAGTTAAAATTGGGAAAACTAGAATTAGCATAAATCTTCATTTGCCTTTTCCTCTGAAGAAGCAACTCTGTTGCTGAAAAATGGAGGAAATATGCTTCCAGGGAATTCCATATATTATACTTTTGAACTGCAGACCTGACACTTCCTAGTGGCTTTTGCTTAGTGTGTAATCTTACTTCTCAGGGCATAGTCTATTATAGTGAATTAGGGTGCATTTTTACAGTTTATAATTATTGATTAAAAAGGAACAAAAGGTAAACCTGTAACTGGCTTTTAATTACTTTTTTTTTTTGTCTAGCATATTATTTTATAATCTACTCACATGCCAACACTACCCGGTAATCTCATCTGCTTCTTACTGTTATTCTATTGAATTGCTGTTGCAGTTTTGCAGAAAGCTCCTGATAGTTGTTGGATTTATTCTCTGAAGTTCCTAGTAGTATTCAGTAAAGTAATTAGTATCTCAAAGTATGTTGTAATAATGGGGAAGCTTTTTGCAGCATCTGTGTTGCTGCACCGTAGGTCTTAGATTCAATATTAAAAGACCTTTTGTTAGGATTCTGAATGCTAAATCTTTTTTGATAGCTGTCAGACTCTTACATGCAACAGAGTTATTCTGGAAAACAGAAGTCTTAATTGAAGTCACATTTGTTAAATATCTTTATCTGCTCCATCTGGAGCCTGCTGTACATCCTACTGTATAGACAGAGATGGGGGGAACCCACAGTGAGGTGCATATTTTCTTCATGAGACATTTTCTGAATAGAATATAATTATGGTTAAACAAAGAGTTTTTCTTGGGTGAGGTACACCTGTCTGTTCATTGTGAATAAAGTTATGAAATGGGTACATCATTAATGTGATAAGATTTACTGAATGGCTGCATGTAATGAGTAGATAAAAGGAATGTGGTTTTTAAAATCTGCTGTTAAAAAAAAAATCASATAAATGATACGAGGTACCAGAATTTGTTTTTAGAAAGCAAAATGTACCTACTGTGTTCATTCCCTCTTGTATCAGTTTTTCTTTTTTGAAGTAGCTACTTTGAAAGGTATACTTGGGAAAACACTTAACTTCATATAATCTCATTACTTTCATATAATCAAAATAATAGATGTCTTAAATGTTTTGAAGTAGCATTAAGATCCAAGGTAGTGACAGCACTACAGTGTTCAAGTGAGCCAATAAACTCTAATTTTGTAACATCATTGTGTTCATCAAAGTACTATTCTGTGTAGGGAAATGTTTATTTTATCAAGATTTGTGCAAAAATATTTAATTCTCATAGCTTTCTTATTAGGGGGATATACAACTAGTTTTGAACATAATATTTTGCAATATTTTTTCTATGAAATTATCTCAAATGCACAGTTGTCACCATTGTAAATTATATGTAGATTTTCAAGATGAATTAGATAAATCATAAATATTGTAGCAGAAAGACTAAAATTATGACAGGACAGTAAGACACTGAAAAGTAGTCTGCTAAGTGACCAGTCTTCTACAGGATAGTGAATGTAAAGCATTAAGTTTGTTTTTAACTGGTCTTACTTTGTCATAGGATTCCTGTCAGATGGGGATTATTGGTTGGGTTTTTTTTGGTTAAACAATAGAGAATTTATCTGTGAATAAATTATCTATATTTATTTTCCCACAATAAGTGTGCATGTATGTGTGAATGGATGGATGGCAGAACTGTATTTTGTCCTGTGAACGCTGCAGAAATCATCCATACTTAGCTATCTGCTGGCAAACTCCTCCATGGATGATCTGTCCTGAGTCTGAGTGTAGCAGGGTCAGTGCCAGGTTGTCTGCTGAAAGCAGTGAGATATATTGCTTCCTCCCTCTGTCTTAATCTGCCTGATTATCATTATACTTGGGGAAATGCCTGCACACACCAACCAAATCATTAGTGGTGGTGTTTATTCCAAGTGCTTGTAGAGAGTATTTGAGACTGTGAAAGAATTTGTAAGGTCTTGCAAGTTGGGAAAATTTGGGAGTGCTCAGTCAGTACCCAGGGGATACTTTTCACGACTCCTCCAGAAAGGAAATGGACAGGCATGTTTTGCATGAGTGCTTTAGTATCACAGGAGACTTGAGAAAAGTGTAACTAGTGACTTAAATTGATATTTAAAAACGAACAAGTAGTCTTTTTGGTACTTTGTTTTCAGTATTTTTCTCACATTTTTTTGTAAAAATAAATCACATAAAATACTCTCAGAATTAATTAATTTTGAGTGTCTTCTGATTTTGAATTATTGGATTTGACAGCTTTCCTCAAAGGAAGCTGTTTTACTGGAAAATGCTAGCACCTTTCCTGTTTCCTCTTGGACAATGTGATTCATTCCAAGTGTCCTAAAATGAGCACCTGAAATCACAAGGTGTTACTGAAAGTATTGTTTATCATCCTAAATGCAAAGCTTAAAAAAGCTTTTCTCATCTGCTTAGGTTTTTTTTTTTTTTTTTTTTTTTTTCCTTTCATTTTTTCTTACTAGCTGCTAGGTAGAAAGAATATGTAAGGAAGCCCATGGCTAATATGAGCAATCTTGGCTTACTTAATTTGGGTGTTCATTAGTTCAGAAAGGAGCAAGTAATAAACCCACCAGGGTTCTTGTATAGAAGTAATATGCAGGATCTGGTTATTCGTTTGTGATCAGAATGCTTTATTTTTACATCTGTTGAAATGAGTTTCAAAATTCCCACCAACTTCATTGACTTCCGATCAGCCTGTGCTGTGGAGAGAGTATCAGCCTCTACCTGATAGCCATCACATATTTAGTGTAATGAATTGTAAGGGACTTGTTTGTCTTTCACAAGACATACATGGTTGTATTTATGGCTTTAATTAAAAAGCAGTTTGTGTAGTGTATAGTCATTAGCACTGTGGAAAAGGAGCCATTAAGGTTATGGAATGTTAGAGGTTTAAAAGGGCAGCTAGAGAAGAACTAGGGGTACTACAGGGTATCAGTAGCTAAGGAAGCTTCCTTTTTCCCTCTGTTTTTTTTCCCCTTCTATTCTCTCCTCTCCTTCTCTCCCTCTTTCCTCCAGCTCCTGCCCCAGCTCAAAACTCCCCATTCTCTCCCCTGCTTCCATGATTTGTCATCTTTTCTAGTGGCAGAAAGTTTCATACAATATGCCTGTGTGCAAACCAGGATAACAGTTCAGTTTTGGAAGTATTGCATATCAATAGCAAATAGATACCAGTGATTGAGTTTTGTGCAAGATATTTAGGGATGACTGGAGAGGTTTTAAGTGCTATGTGATAACTGATGCACTATTGAACAGGAATGTCTGAATAAAGAGTGGATGGCCTGAGTGTTGCTGTTCTCCAGGTGTGCTGCCTGCATTTATGGTCAACAGTAAACTGCACATTTGTCACCCTTCCATCTCCACAAATGCTTATCACTAGCTAACAGCTAATCTGCTTTGTAAAATGCATCTACATCATGTTGATTTGAGATGTACTGCAATTATTTGTTGTTATCTAGTACTAGATAACTTCCACCATGCCTTTAGTCTTCCTTCAGTGGAGCCTGGCCAAGTATAGATTTTCATGGTTATAAAACTGGTTTTGCTGTGAAGGGTATTTGAAATTCGACCATATAAAATGTGCATTTCCCTGATGTCTAGTTAGAAATATAGAAGGGCATCTTAGCACTGTTTTCCAATTGTCCACACTGAGTTTTACCTTGTTTATCTCAAATATTTTGTATTGCATGTTAATTAAATTTTTGCATATCCTAGTAGTACAAAATTACTTACACAATAAAAAAGAGCACCCTTACAGTTCTAACTGTTCTATGCAGATGTCTTCCAAAATTTACAGGTACAATTTTAGTGGTGGTGGTTGGTAAGCAGATTTTTTTCACTTATTTATCAGCAGACTTGTTTTTATATGTATTAGTGACAAAATGAACTAAGCACCGCTGTAAGTTATTGTATTTCTGTAGAAAATGGGAAATAGTGTAATATCGTTTTTGTTAAATGTTGGCAGTTTATAAATAAACTTTTCATCTCCTAAAAACCCTTTGTTTTGTGGCAATACTTGTGGTAGTGTTCAGGAGGGTTTCGAGGATGAGAGAGAGATGAGAGCCTTGACTCCATCAGAAGGCTTGATTTATTATCTTATATATGTATATATTACATTATATTAGAAAGAGAAAGGAACGGGGAGAAGGTTTCTCCCAGAGGCTGCTAAGCTAAGAATAGAATAGAATAGAATGCACAACAACAGAGCTTCAGAGAACTGTCCTTCATTGGCCATCAACCATAAACACCTAGGATGGGCCAATCACAGATGCACTTGTTTGCATTCCACAGCAGCAGATAACTATTGTTTACATTTGTCGCTGAAACTGCAGCTCTCAGAAATCCTAAGAAAGGATTTCTCATGAAAGATGTCTGCGACAATACTGAACTCCATTTTCATTCATTGTGCAAGAGACACCCCTTGTAATTACCGCTAATCTCTTCAGTGATACATTTCCTTTGATGTTGTATTGACAGGAGTTTCATCTTCTCTTATGAATTAAGTGATATTAGCAGACTTATTTTTGGTTCTTTTAAACACGGACACTTAGGCCTTTTTCAGAAGCTTTCCTAGGTCTTTGTTCAATAAAAGAGAGAGATGACCAGGAGTTAGTTCTTTGTAAGATACTTCTTTCTGGCAATAGACAGCTGGCTGTACTGTTTAGCATTGCAGCACTTGGACAGCTGATTGCTGCTTATGTTTTTCTAACCTATTCAGCGTGATGTTCTGTGATGTGCTTGCCTTTTTTAAAATCTGGAAGCAACTAGAAGAGCTTGTGCCAGTCTTCCCAGGTTCCATACAATTTCTATATTGTTACAATTGAAGGTAAAGTATTTCACAGATACTAAAAGCAGGTACTTGACCTCTCGTGTTAAGAAAATATACTTTCTTTGATTCATATTAAAGGTAGATGTAATATAGAAGTGCTGCTATACATGGTACTTTGATTCCAGTTGACTGCCTTTAGAACATAAATTCTGCTGTATAAATTTTATAAAACTACCTGAAGAACATCCGTCCCTAATCTGACCCCTGGTCTGAACTGGATCGGAAGACTCTTGAGGTATGCTTATTCTTTTTGTAAATTCTCTAATTATGCACATCAGATACAATAATAGCTGGATCCTAGTGTTGATTTGCAGTTAAGCCCTTCAAATAGTATTTTACTTCATGTATAGTTCTATGATTTCATTTAGAAAAATTGTTAATTTTTTGGCAAAATGGACTTAGATGTTTACATGTCTTTCATAGACTTGAGTGAATGCTGCAGTAAATTTGCTTCTAATCCTTGTATTTCAGGGCAATCAGTAGCTCTATAAAGAGCTTTCATTCTAGCTGTATTCCAAATAATTCCAAGGTTCATTTAAACAATTTAATGACTAAATATTAATATAAAAGAATGGTGAACTATCAGAATGTGTGATTGGGGTTGGGTTTTTATATCATTAAGCACTGACACTTGGATATTTCAATGTAATGGCATATGATAAAACTAAGGTTAGAAAATTTTGTATTTCATGTATATTGTAAAGTGACTGGAACCATAGGTCCAATATTTCTCAAATTTACTTAAGGGTTTCTAGGATTGTCTTGTCATCTTGGTATCTTGTTCAGATATACATGGAAAGAAGTTAAAAATATGTCTGCGTGGTCATTCTGTTCTGCTTTGTAATAATTATTTTTTCTCTTGACACAGGGCTTCAAGTCTTCTACTGTTTTCTGGTTTCAGTAAGTCTAAATCTTCCAGAGCTAGTAATAACCCTTTAGAAATAACCCTTTARAACTCCTTTGCTGGATATCAGAAGATACTGTCTGCTTTTCCAGAAGTGTGGAGTATCTGGCTGTTAACTCTAGTCTGTTTGGGCTTCTACACCTCTGAAGTCAARCTATGGATTCGCCACTTCCTTTGTAACCAAACGTTTGAAGCACTTAGAGAACTACTCTTTTGCAGCGTCTGGTAACGAGGTAAAAGTAAAGAAGAGGAAATGTTATGTCAAGAAGTACCAGTAGAGAGTAGGTAAGTTTTGGGGTACAGAGTGGAAAAAAGCACAGGAGAAGCAGTTTTTTTTGGTTTTGTCTGAGTGTTGCTATTACCTGCATGTGTTATGTCTGACATGCTAGGAAAGCAGTTCCTGGGGAAGATGACAAAGCCAGACACTCACGAGAGTTGCTCGCTCACCCGCTCCTGCTACAGCTGGGCAGCAGAGAGGCTGCAGGCACGGATCCCCATTGGCTGTGGGTGGATCTCTGCATCCCCCATGGATCCCCATTGGCTCTGGGTGGATCTCTGCATCCCCCGTGGATCCCCACGGGCTGTGGGTGGATCTCTGCTTCCCCTGTGGATCCCCACARGCTGCAGGGGCTCAGCTGCCTGCAGAGGAATCTCAGCTCTGGTGCCTGGAGCACCTCCTGCCCCTCCTCCACTGACCCTGGTGTCTCCATGTTGTTTCCCTCACATGTTCTCACCTCCTCCTCTTCTCTGACTAGAAGTAAAACTGTGTGCACTTTGTTTTGATTTTCTTCTTAAATATGTCATCATACAGGCATTACCAACCCCTCTCGTTGGCCCAGCCTTGGGCAGCAGCATGTCCATCGTCAGAGCCATCCGGGACTGGCGCTGCTGGACATGGTGGAAGCTTCCAGCAGCTTCTCACAGTAGCCATCTTTGTGCTCCCCCCTCCCACAAGCTACCAAAAAGCAGGCCATGCAAAACCAATACAAAGGACAAGTGTTCTTCAGATTCTGAAGTGGAGTGTTCATAAGGGAAATGGGAAGTTTTCTATTTAACATGAGACAGCTTTTTTTTTCTTTTTAATCTTGAATATATTCTCAACTCTGGCAAACCCTCTAGTATGATTTTTAATGCTGAGGTACCCTTTGCTGTTGTCTTAGAGCTCAAAAGATGAGGATAACAAAGACTTTTAGCTGTGGAACCTGTGAAGTTTTAAAGGTCTTGCTTTCTTTCACCATATAAGGTTGCTTGTGTAAACAGAGATATATTGATCTACCTGACACCTCTGTCTGATTGGGAAAAGTGACGTAATGGAAGTTGCACTTAGTAGTTTCTATGGCAGTTAGTGATTACCAAGTGGAATCAGAAGATAGGAAGAGAAAGATCAGTCTAGGCATTATCATTACCCACTCTAAAAGCTTACATCTTTTAATACATACAGACATGAAGCAAAGAAGAACTAAAAGGTATCAGAGTTCTGTAGTATCATGCCAGGTTAGCATGTGTGAGTATACATCTTTAGCTGTATGGGACTTGACTGCTTTAAGCCAGTGAGAATTCTCAACACTTCAAATAAGTTGGTAAAGCCATTAAAATTTAGTAGCCACCGATAATCTGTTGATCTTCATTTCTTTCCTCATTGAGGTGTCTTCACTACTGAAGGACAATACGGCTTTTTCTTAGGAAAAGGTTAAGGAGAATCTCTCTGTGCATAACTGCTGTTATTACAAGGTCCTGTCTGGCTGTGTTTTATGAGTAACTGGTCCCTTTTGTACCCCTTGCTGTCTACCACTGTCCATTACCTCCCCACCCCCACTCCTGCTAATCCTTCACATGTCTGCACAGGTATACCAATTGCCTTGGACACCCTGGAGCCTCAGGTTTGCATCCTCATCAGTTGCAATTTTTCCAGTTTGCCTTTGGTTTTTTAATAACCCATCATTTAAGTTTCTTGTCGTTGCCTCTGTTAGTTCATCTGTTGGGTTTGTGTCTCTCTGTGCTGTGTTTGTGGCTCCCCCTTTACTTGTTATGCCCTTTGGTATTGGAAAGGTCCTTGATCCTGTAAGCGAGCATCACAAACCCTTGCACAAACAGGTTTGCCTGTTTCTGGGAAAGCTGAAAACCTTGCTTCAGTGTAGTTTTTTTTTATCCCATGACAGCTTTATTCTTTACTTTCTGAAGCCTTTTCACTTTGACTGAAAAAGTAAAAGCTTTCAAAAATCCTCAAATGAATAGCTTTATTGGTTCCTACAGTCCCATGAAACACATGCTACTCAGTTGTGTAGTGCTTGAATTAATTAATACAAAAATTAAAATTTGCTTTCCATCTGCTTATGAGATTCGAGCAGTAGTTGGTTTTCCCTGTAGGATACTGCAATCACAAAAACAAAGGGAAAACTGCAACTACGCTTGAACTGAGTGATTGGAAGGAGAGGGTGGCAGAGCTGAGAAGTAGTTTCTAAATGACTGTAATGAGGATGGAAAGGGAACAGCATGAAGTATAAAGAGATAAATCCCCTTCTCTCTAGAAGGACTTTGGGTTGTCTCAGTGAGCAGTTGGTCTTCAATTAATGAAGAGAACATACTTGCATTAATGAAGTGGGTCCACTGGGTTAAAAATAGGGATGCAGACTTAAAAGTTTATTGATACGCAGCAGGTCAAAGCTGGCTGCACTGAGTCATAATTAGGAATGTGAAAATGAACTAGGAAAATGTCAATTCTTTGCTGTCCCTGCTAGCAGAACTAACCACTGCAAACTTACCAGCTTATGGGTTAAACTGTCAGATCGCACTGGAACAGAAAGCACAGGAACAACCTGTTGATGAGTCTGGACACTGAGGGTAGAGAAGGAAAGATACTTATCTCCATTGCTCTCTGATTAGGGGTTTCCATAAGAGAAGCAGAAATATAAAATATATCTTTCTTTAAACTTGGAGGGCAAAGGAGGGGATGAGAAACCTACTGAAGGTACACAGAAAGTAATAGGGGCTCACCACCCCAAAGGAGAGTACCCACAGAGCATGAGAGACCTACTTTACCACTGCACAGAATGGGCAGATGGACCTGCTTGTCTGGAAACCTCAAGGGTGATACCCTTTGTGAAGGGTAAAAGCTACTTTATGGCTTTTGTGAGTCTGGCTGTGTCAGTGAGGTTGAGTCTTCCTACGTCTGCCAGGTACATATGATAACTAGTTTGAAAGATATCATCATACTTCTTTTTATCTCCATTTTTTATTTTCTGAGTCAGTGAATATATTTGGGGGTTTTGTTTTGTGGTGCTAAAGGTTTGATAGGAAGAATAAGGAGTTTGTTCCCATTCAGGCCAGGAAGAAAACTGTGTTTGAATATGATACATTAATTAACATTAACCTACTGTTAAATATGCTAAGTGGCATGATGTGGCACAAAACTGGAGTGATTTGATTTGTTTTCATGATTCTGTAGGAGCAGGACAGGATTTAGCTGTGCTTTTGTGTTTAGCACCTGACTGCTGTGACTTTTGTTCTGGAGGGGTTTGAGTCATGTCATGTGTTGTGAAAGGGCTCCTTAGTTCTGCTAAAGCAGATTATTTCCCTTTTGCACTGCTCAGTGCACCACGGGTCCTACTAGGCATCCAAAATACAAGGAACAGTTGGTGTGCATGTATTTAGCAACATGCAGATTGGTTAATGCATTGTCATGTATGAATCCTGTTGAGGAGGGTCAGGGACGTGGCTCTCTGTTCTGGCTCTTGGCCTCCATAGGATATTGGTCATGCACTCAAGGGAGAGTTCAGTCTGCGTGGGAATTTTTTATTGCACTTTGAGTGATCTCTGTAGTCATATGTTTTTCAACAATGCAAGTATATATATGCATGTATATATGTGTAGTTTGTAATTGCAGTTTCTAAATTCCACAAAACCAGTCGCTGGAAAGTATTTGCTTAATGAATAGCTGACCTAATATTTGCTAATACTGCAATGTTGTAACTGAAGCAAAGAAACTGTGTCATTTTTGTGATATACCAGGTATGAGCCACAGTATTTGGTCTTAGTGTTGATAACTTTGATGTGAACATATTTCACAAAAAAAAAAAATTCACAGTTTAACTGTTTATACTCCTGCCTCCTACAGTTCATTTAAAAAGCTGCTGCTGAAAGTAATTTCACATATGCTGCACATATGTTTTCACTGCAGCCATTGCTCAGGAAGGTCTCTAACATTACAGTTTCTGACCATTTCCCTTTTCATGCCATTAGTGACATAGTAACAATCAAAATGCAAATGCTTTCCAATTAGTGGTGTCTTGAGGTGCATTAAGTACCTATGAAGCATGATGTTCAGTACAAACCAATATAAAGAAATAAAACTATAAATAAATCCAGGCTACGTTTTAATATAAGTTAATACCAAAAAAAAGCACACTTCCTTGACTGTTAACATACTTCAGTTTATTCTAGTGATGATATGTAGTAAAACCATGGCAACAAAAATATCTCAAGAGATAAATCATAAAATATCAGACTACTTCATGTAAAATTAGGCTGAAGAAAAATTAAGGCATTGCATGTAATCATAGGAGTTTGCTACGTCTTTACAGCACAACTAGTAGACTGTTTAAAGGAGCTGTGCTGTCAACAATTTAAATTTGCCTGTWCTCCCACAACTGTCCTAAGACTGACAAATACATAGACCTAGGATTTGCCCTTTCTTCTGTTTTCCTTCTTTGAAGACAAAATAGTTATATGTGAACACACCTGTATATATACTTCAATCAAGGCTGAAATTTCCTCGGCAAGATAATAAAAGATCGTATTTCTCTGGCAAAAGCTGCCTTTTGCCTTAACTTGGTTCATATGCTAATGATGAAACATTTCTCACCTAACCATCAATCGACACCTTTCAATCATGTGCTCTGCCCACTCTTTTCACCTCTTGAAATCACAGTCATTCTTCAACCTGACCCAGCAATTTTGCTAAGAGTAGAAGATGTTAGTGCATGAAATACGTCTTCCTTCAAATTCACTTTGCACCTCATTTGTTGCTGCCATCTATCATATAGTGACTAATGCTAGTGCCCCACTAAGTAAAGCTTTTCGAAATGGAGGGTGTAAAAGGGTCATTCTATAGTGAACATAACAAATATATCAGAGCTTGGTCTAAACAAGCCAGCCTCTTGGGCTGATTTGACAAGGAGGAGGCTTTATTTTCAGCCTTCAGTCACACTTAACATACAGAAGTCCACTTATTGCTATGCTTCGCCATCATCTTGAAAAACAGATTTCAGAAATATTAATAGCTCTTATTACTTGAATGAAAGTAAATACAAGACTAGACAGCCTGTTGTTTTCATTTAGTTTGTTCCTCTTGTTTCTTCAGAGAACATGAAGGTTATTTAAATTTTCCACAAGGCTTTATTGTCCAATTTTACTCATAATTCAAACCACACAAATATCCCTGGCTGCTATGACAGCATCTCTTGTGTTGGCTCTGCTACACGTTGTTTATTTCATTTGCTTTTATTTGAGTAGAAATGCTTGACGTTTTTTATTTTACATTTGCTCCCTTGGTCTGAATACAGGCTGCTAGATGAATGATTTTCTCATTAATTTGGAGTAAATTAAGTTGGGTTGGATTTTTTGTTCTGTTTTTTGCATTCACTGAGCTTTGACCAAGACACCGACTACCTCAAACTTGTATTGCATTTCTACAGCATTCTCATCAGCAAGGTATGACAGTATTATGAGACTAACACATGAAAAGAGATCATGTACAATTACTGTCCACTTGAAATTTTTTTTTTAAATTGCTTTCACTGCTGCTCTTTCAAATGGTTTTGAAAGGAGCAGGAGGTAAAGGGTAATGTGTCTGCATGGTGAGCACATGTGAATCCTTCACCTCTCTTGTACACTCTGTTATTAATATTGTTGCTGTTACTGTTCATTTATTATCTCACTACTGCTTCCAGTAAATTGCTCCTATTTCAAGCCATGATCCTAGTCTTTTGTACCTCCAGTTCTCCTCTCTAGCCTTCTGCAGAGATGAGGGGAAGAGAGGGGCCAGGGGAGTGAATGGATGGTGCATGGATTGTAATGTTTCAGTGCCAGCACTAAATTGGGGAATACCATTCCTAAACCATGACACTATGGGTTAAAAAACTGGACCCGAGTCTACTTCTGGCTTGGTTTTGCCAAGCAGTTGGGCTGATCACATGACTGATTTCTATGGCACTGCATTCAGAAGTACCTGACTCCAGGAACCAGCCCACTAGTGAGAACACCATTTGCTGAAGTGATGAACAATCCTTATCAGAAAAAAAATGTAGTCACTTCATTAACTATAGAATTAACATGGATTTTTTTCATATTCTGTAAAGCAAGCACCCCAACTTTTGGGAACAGTGACTAATGTTTGAAAYAGCACTAGAAAGCTTAGTGATGTTGAGTCTCAGTTGATTAGAGGCTATATTACTCATGTGTCATAAAATACAATCAAAGATAAGACAGAAGAAGCATTTAAAGAATAAAGTGTTTGATTTTTTCCAATACTCCCTTAAGACTACACATATCTAAATGATAAAGAAAAGCATCTTCTTGTGCACATGGAGATTTCAGGAGTGCTTGGAGGTTATATTAAAGTATCATTGCTGACATGGAAAATCATTGGCAGTGGAATGGAAGTGTTTCCTATGCTGCTAAGGAGTTACAGACAGATTGGATGAAGACACAGTAAAATTTTATATGGGAAGTCAGAATAGTTGACAAAATTGGATTTTTATGCTTGAAAACCATAGATCTGATTCCATGCTATTGACTTAGTTTCAGACCAAGAAGCTAGTAAAGAAGATAAGATGATTGAGTCTGGAAGATACTATTCATAAAACTGCCTTCCTTTTAGCTCATCGGTCCAGTACCAGAATTTGAAAACATTTTGGTTTCTGAAACCCACCTATTTCAGTACCAGCAAGCACCCCTGAAACAGCCTACTCTCTTCTAGCAACAGGTAATGCACACACCACTAGAGTTAGTGATTAATGCTTTTTGAGATATGAAAGCTGTAATCCTAAGCTTTCAGACAGTAGAAAGCATTCATTTCGAGCCCTTCGGGGTCTTGAGCTATCTGACCTTAAAAATGTCAAGCTTGCACTCGTCTTTTAACCTGTGAGAGCTGTTTTGCTTTTGGCCCAAGCCTGAAAATAATGTCACACACACCTAAGATCACTGCAATGTCCAGTTCCTGAAAACACATAGAAGCTGACTAGATTAGGAGGCTAATGTAGGAAAAATGTGTCTGAACTGCCAGGGCCAAAGCTTTTATCTAGGCTAATGGGTATATAAATAGCAACACTCCCCTTCCTTCTCCCTCCCTCCCCCCTCCAACCCCCCATAAATGAAAAAATAGGTTTAGTGTAAATAGCACTTTTTACCTAGCAAGTTTGTCTGAATATGCCAGAAGCTGGCTGATATATATTTGTCCCTGATTACCACAGCTACTTACAAAACTGTCACACTCAGAAGGTTATAATTTAATATCCAGCGGACAGTATTGATTCGTCTGCAGTGCTACATGATTTTATAAATGTTACAGATTAGTCTTGGTGCTTTTCCTACTGGTTTTTCAGTTTGTTTTAATTTTCTAGATTGAAATTTCGCTAAATAATGATGATAATGAAAATAAGAGCCTGAAGGTCAATGCTAATACAGCATTAGCAATACTAATACTGTTGTGTTCTAGCAGTGTCCGTCTCTTCAGGTTCACAGACAGCTTATGTGCTAAAAGACCTGTCATCATGGGCTGTGAAACACATGCTGTAATTGGAGCTCTGCGAGAAAAATGCGTTTAGGACATGAAACTTCTCTAGGATATAATTTAGCAGTCATTGAAACTGCAATTGGTAATCTTTCTAAACGACAGAAATGTAACAGAAAAACGTAGGTCGGGGTGGACCCCTAGAGGTCACCTGGGCAAACGTCCCTCTTGGAGAACGACAAAGATCCCATTCGGGACCAGATGCTTAATTATTTTGAGAGGAAGAGCAGGGGAAAGGAGCTTGATTGCAAGTGAAGTGTTTTATCTAACGAAACTCTCCAAGAATTGATAGTTTTGGAAATCTGTTATGCATATTCTATACACCTTAAGTCGTGGTAACCCAGGGCTGTTCCAGGGCCATACATACAGGACATAGCAAAGAAGGGAACAGACATGGCCTCCAGGCTTATTTATTTTTGCTACAAATGTTAGGTTCCTCCAGAACAGGATAGAAAACCAGTGATGCATAGAAACTATTAGCATAGGAGGGAAAGAAATGAAGTGTTGTGATGTATTAAAAACAGAGGAAGGGACTTTGGTAGCAGTTGTCTAAAGAATAAATGTGTTTCCTTAACTTCTTCATTCTTTTCAATGTATTTTTTCATAGTTTCATTTTTTTATGTCTTCATTTGGAGAATACTGTGGCATTAGGGCATCGGGCATTTAGGAATGCAGCTGTGCAATACAGAGGAACTGAACTGTATCGTAACAGGGGAATAGGCGGTGATGTTACCAAGAACCAGAAAGTCTCTATCCACCAGAAGGGGGAAAACAGAATTTAAATCCAAACTAACACCAAGTTATCATAGTAATTAGTTAGAAGCCTTTATATGTAGATTGCGGTGAGGTTTGCCTAAACACTTCACAGATGTCTAACACAACAGATGAAGAGATAAATTAACAATACTGTCAAAATGTACCAGTTTAGGTCGCCAATACTACAACTTTTCAACAGTTGTTAGGTTTTTTAAAGTCCCCTGGCATTTTTTAAAATGAAAAAGATGGTTAGGTATCAATCTAGCTGTGAAAAAGAAACCTTGTATTTCTTATGATAGTTTATTTTGTTTAAATACTATAAAATGCAAGACACTATCTTGAGGACTTTAGGATTTTGTTTGCATGTGTGGAATCACTGAGACAGTTAAGTACAGGGAGCAGGAGCTTGGAGAATATACACCAGATAGCTTACAGCCGGACTATAGATGCAACGCTGTGTTTGTGTTCACGAACACGGGCGTAGGTATTGTGGGAAAGAGGCGCTGCCAAGCCCTTCCTAGCATAGCAGTAAGCCTCCCTGCAGGCTGCGTGCACAATTTGGTTAGCTGTGCTGCACCTCGGTCTTTGCAGCTTCTCCCCAGGTGAGGAGGACGACCAGGGCCCGCTCGCAGCTGCGATGCGGATGCGGCGCCTTGGTACACCCACCCTCACACCTCCTCCCTCCTGGTCCACCGAGCCTGCGGGTCCCGTGCCCAGGGAAAGTGAGACGGACGGGTCGGTGCCCTGCAGGCCTCCCTGGCTCCGAGCTGCCCAGGCGCTGCCAGCCGGTCCGGAGAGCGCCGGGCGTGTGACCGGCGCGGGGCCGGGGCAGGAGCCGCGCTGGCAGCAGCCGAGCCGAGCCCGGCACCGCCCACGCCCGTCGGGCCCCGCTCCCGCCGGGAGGCAGCGGGAGGGAGGAAGGGACGGAGGGAGCGAGCGGGCGCGCTGACGCGTGAGGGCGGTGCGGCGGGAGGGGCCGGCCCGGGCAGTGCTGGCGGCGGCAGGAGGAGGAGGAGGAAGATGGTGGCCGCGGGAGGAGCGGCCGGGTGCTGGGCTTTCCGCCCTGCGCTGCATCGCCGCCCCAGCCGGAGCCGCCCTGCCTGCTAAGGAGGCGACGCGGACCCGCACCAGGTGCGGAGGGATCGTGGCCGGGAGCGGGAGAGGGGTCCGGCCGGGCCCCCGTCGCGGTCTCCGGGAGGCAGCGGGCCCGCGGGGCGGGCTCCCGGCGCGGGATGCCGGGCCTGTGCCGCCCGGCGGCTCCCGCCCGCAGCGGGATGCGGGCGCTGCGGCGGCCTCTGTCCGGCTGCGTGGGTGTGCGCGCATCTCCGAGCCAGCGGGGCAGCTCTGCACCTGCCCCGGGCTGCGGGGAGCGGTGCCAACGCGGCCATGACCGCCTCCATCCCGGCCTCTGGCGAGGCATTGCGTGCTTTCCCTCCGTTTGTTTATTCCATTATTTTATTTGGTGGGGGTGGGGTGCGTGTAGAATAATGTCGTATGCAGCTGTGGACCTGAAACCAGTGCATTGGTTTGCTGTTTTTTATTTTTTCCTATGCGCACCTTTTCTATGGTGGAAAGGAGAAATAGTGAGGGGCGGGGGCAATGTGGGGATTTCGCATCCGGCGATCGAATGGTCGCCGTTGCAGCAGGACGGTCTCAGCAGCCCCTTCCGTCGGGTGATGCTGCCGGGGTTTGCAGCAGGGGCCTGCATCTCCCCGTACTCCCCGTGGAGCGTGCTCTCCACCCCTGGGCTGGRGGGAAGGTGACATCTGCTACCATCACGTTCTGCTCTCAGGAAATGGAAGACGTCTTGATTTTTTTTTTTTTTAAATTTTTTTTTTTTTTCCCCGGAGAAGCAGTTTGAAAACACCGATTGCCTGAATCACAGTCGTGGTCAGTGCAGCCGTGTACATTACATCTGCTTTCTGTAACGATCGGAGTCAATAGGAGCAGTCTACCAAGACTTGTTTTACTGCCATCATAAGTCTTCTCTTTAAGAGCGAGGGGGCTGTGGGTCTAGGATGGAAAACTACATCTTTTTGCTTTCTCCTTTTGTAGATTTTTCGGGCTGTGGAATTGCAGTTTGGTTTAGAGAATGCATTGGAGATCTGCCTGTTTTCATAGCTGCTGAGGAACTAGAAGGCAGAGGTGTTTGCCTGACTCTGCATACGTTAAGAGTGAGCTAACGTGGGTGTAGGGCAAATCAGCCATGTAGCGTTTTTCTTGTCTTTGACATGCATCACGTTACACCAGCTGATAAGAGTACACCCAGGTGGCTGCAGTTTTGGGACTGCTCTGCAGCTGTGGCCCATGGGGTCCCAAATAACTTGCCAATATTCCAGTCATAGTACTCCAGGTTCTGCTGCATTGCTGTTAAATCTGGACCACCTGCGCCTGCCTTTGCGGCCCATATCAGGAACAAGCACATGATGTCTATTCCTCCCAAAAGGTGATGGTGGCATAGAATGTGTTTATTCTCTGTGTGCTGCCAAATCAAAAGTGAGATGCAGGTTTGCCTTTATGTCTAGTGCTGTGGGAGAAAGGAGCAGGATAGGCTGCCCAGAAGTGCTGTTCAGGAGGGAAGGAGAACAGTTGCTGTTGAATTGCGTGCATTTATGTGTGTTTGTACAGAAAAATCAAATGTCAGGTGGATAATAATGGACGGCCACAAGAAAGTCTGAAAAAGCAGAACATTTAGTGTTGTAGTGTACCTCAGATGAGTGTTTTGGATGTTTAATGAGTGAAATGTAAACCTTAGTGAAAGACAGCTTGCCTTCCTTGGAAAATATGGTCTGACATTAATATATCAATGAGCTTTTAGGCCAAGCTGATTTCTACAAAGTAATGGTGGTTCAAGCTTGGCTGGGTGCTGTGAATCACATAATTCATTGCTCTGTGTTTTGGACATTTCTAGTTGTAGCTTAAAATGATACTTCTATTTTACATTAGTGCATTATCTTCCCTTAAAATAGCAAACGTTCTGGCTACTGTGCTGTCTTAATAGATGAAAGGTTGGCCTATTGAAAGGCTATCAAAAGTATTTACTGAGTAGCTCTTCAGCTCAAAAATGTAAGAATGCTGGGAAAGTGATTTGGTACATCTAGGTAGATAGAAAAGATAGTTCTGGTGTGTGAAGAGGGAGACATGCCAAAGCTTTTTAGTATAACGCTGTTTGGTTACTTAATGTGAAATCCTTTATGATAAGTTTGCAATTTCATATATATTGGGAAGGGAATGCATTCTGTTTTTTTTTTTTTTCNATTTTCTTTCTTTTTTTTTTTAATTGAATAGAATTGCCTTCACATATTTAAAACGTGGGAGCTAATGCTTTAGAGGAGATTTTGTGATACGGGATTTGGTGGATTTTTGTGGATGCCAAAGTGAGAATCTTGTAGTCCACCATCTTGTAGTCCACCATGCCCTTATTATTTTGAGGGTCTTATATATCCGAAGATTTTGTTTGCTCTGTAGTAATGTAAGTAATCCATAACACTTTGAATAAAGGGAGTACTAATTTTGAGGCTAAAATTTGTGTCATCTATCTAAATGGGAACACAAATGAGAAACCTGAACTCTTTGCATATGAGATTTGAATGGATTTTAATTTGACCAGGAGCTGGCTTCTGACTTCTTTGATACCATTTTAAGCCGCAGCCACATGCAATGCTTATGTTCTTAAACTTAAAAAGCTTTCAATATGAGGACTGTGTGCATCTTTGAAATGTAGATAACATTTTGTTTTGTAAGCAGTGCTTATCAGCACTACAGCCAGCAGAAAAGGCATGAGGGTAAAACAAAATGGAATCTCCTGTTCAGCTGCTTGTTTTGTATTTTTAACAGGCCAGTGTAGCCAGTCATTTGCAGTGGTTTTGTTGCTTGGCTTTAGATTGTGTCAGTGTGTGGTAATGTTTATGGCAAGCGAAAGCAGGAAAAACTGATCATAAGTCCAGAAGACGTGGCTGGGAAAATAAACACCATGTTGCTATATGTACGTGAGTTCAGGGTTAGTAACCAAAACTAATGAACATGCTAAAAAACCAAAAAAGAAATTATAATATAAGGTTCAGTGTCTTCAAATAGACAAAATGCAAGAAAAATCAAGCTGAGAGCTAAAACTTTTCACTTGTATCCCATGGCCTAGATACTTCAAATTCAGCATTTTTCCCTTGGCACATGAATTGTCTGTTATTGATCATAGCTGCTCTGGATTTACATGAGATTATGAATTAAAAGAATCATATCTTTTTTCTTGAGATCTTAAAAAAGATTATTAAAAATATTAGAGGTGCTTCAGTTTAATACATGTTGTCCATAGGCAGTCTAGCTTGATTAACTAAATCTTGACTTTGAACAACATCTTATTACCATAGACTTAAATGAAGCCTTGATAAATGCATTTTTAAATGCGTTTTTCTGGTTTCCTAGAAAGTAAAGATTCCTTCTTAGTGAGAGTTCTAGCAAAAAACCCTTTGCTCATTTATTTCCAATAGATTGCCAGTAATATGTATTGCATAGGAGTTAAAGGTTTGTGAGAAACAGATTGATTGGTTTTTCTTCACAATAATGATTGATTTGGTAAGTCAGCTACTAAGAGCAGTGTGATAGTATTTTTCTGTTTCCACGGCACGCATCAATGTTCTGCCAAAAATCTGCATTCTTGTTGCTTTACTGAAGGGGYCTAGGGAAGCATCTTTATTTGCTGCTTTCACAAATGCGGGCTTGTGATGATAATGTCTGTCCTAATTCTGAAGAAATAAATACAGAAGCAGTACCATGGGTGCGTGACAGCTGTGAATGGCAGAGGACTTAGCTGAAGATACTCCAGAACCATAAGAATGTGTGTTTTCACACTAAACCCTTTCTGCTAGAAACCATCCATGTTGACATGAGAGGAGGAATGAAAGTGCGATTCTGTTTCTAGGGAGATGCTGCTAGGCAGGTGGCATCTCACCTGGTCTGTCATGTCTCCTGTGGTGATGTCTGTCTAATTAAAAATATGTACTGGGAGAAGTTTCCATCACCCACGAGCCTGTGTGAGTAGCTGTCTGTGGATGAGTAGTGGGGCTTTGAACATCATCAAGGAAGCTGAAATAAATGCATTAGAAGTATTTAAAACAATATCTAGTCTGCATGAGGTAAACCACACTAGGAGCCTTTGTTTTTCCTATCACTTAGCAAAAGGAGGAGATGTCCTTTGATATTTTCCAACTAAAATGAAAAATTCAGAATGTTTAAGTATTTTTTTTTTTAGCCATATACCTTCCCCTTTGTGTTTTCCAGCCTGTTCTTGGGATGTTTGGTCCATCAGATCTTGTTCACAAGCCAGCAATTCAGAATTGTGTCTTTTTTTTCTGATGAGCGCTTTCATAAATGCTACTTCCCTTAAGAAGATGACCACCTTGTCACCCATCTGAGAAAAATGTAATTTTAGGGAGTGAGAGACTTCATTAAAATCGTTGAGTTAGTCACAAYTGAGCAGCACATACCTGGAATTTAGGCTGAATCCTTTTGGTGGTAGTTTCTTTTTTCAACTAATTTTCAGAGTTTTTTCAAACTCTTCTGAACCTTTTTCGTATATCAGGAACATGCCTGCTGAATTTTATTTTCAAACTCTGACCTCAAAAGTTGAGCACAGATCAGAAAAATACGAGAACAGCAGAGCCATGGAGGCTAAAAAACTTGCTCATTTTGGCAAAGCTCATTTGACTACCCTACACTGACTTGTTTTTGCCTTATTTTTTCCAATTTGGGGATGCATGTCAGGGTGAGAAATGCCTTTCTGTATGTATGTGGTTAAGGTGTTCATTCAGTATCTAGTATTTATTGGTTTTGATTTGATTAAATATTTTCATTTCTCTGCAAGAATTTTCACTTCTGTGCATAAGACAATAGCTTTCTGATCATTCTTCTTGAGATGGTCATTCTGATTTGAGTTTTTTCTTAATAAACATGCTTTCTCAAAACTTGGATGAGCAAGAACTTATGATCTGGGTAAAAGGAAGGAGGAAGAAAAAAGAACATAGTGGAAGTTTTTAAACATACACAGCTGTGACTTGGTTTTCCTAATATATGCTGAAGTTTTATTTGTGAATTTTTAAAAATTTATGTATTTATTCTGATATGTAAGTTGCAGTTCATGCCAACAGTTCTAGTGTTACTGTGTATTTGTGTAGTGTCTGTTTTGATGGGACTTTGATCATGTTTGAAATCTTGGTGCTTTGGAAGTCTTGAATGTGACTCTTTAGAGTAAATAAAATTAAATTGGGAAAAATATTTTTAAAAGAAGAGCTGAGACTAAAAAAGCTCTCACCAGAGTCAGGTGAAGAAGCATGGAGTAAAAGCTCTTGCTCCAGGCTTTTCTCGGGCTAACATCAGCAGAATGCTTTAACTAATACTTCAAATCCAAAAAACAGGCAAAACCAGTAGGTTTTTTATATGCTACTGTCCCAGGTAAATGTTAGGAGGGTGGGTACTGCCTCCAGTGTTGGAAGAGGAGATTGGTATGTTGTTGTATGGTGTGTGGGGATCTGAGGTTTTTTCCATTTTTTTAACAGCTTTCTTGCACCAGCTTTTTTATGATCACAGAGTAATTTGAATTGGGAAGGATCCCTGGATGCCATCTGATCTAAGCTCTGCTCAAACCAAGTGACTGAGACAAGGGCTGCACATGCCATGCTTGTAACTCTTGGCTTAATCAGGGCAGGAAGCTCTTTAAGATGGGGTGCTGTGTCTCTCATGGGTATCCAATACCAGCTTGTGCAACAGGTTTTGCTAGAGTCCTTGTGGGATAGGATATGAGTGATGGATGGAGGCCTTCCTCCAGCCTGCCCTCCTCATCCTGTGCTGAAGCAAGCAGCTTTCTGCAGGGCAGCTTCTTTGCTGCTGGCATTTGGGGCAGCAGGAGTGTTGGGGTGAAGTTCATTTACCATGGGAGGGTAATGGTGATCTCCTCCTGTTGAGTGCTGGTTTTTAAGTCCTTCTTACCACTGCCATTCCCCTTAGGAAAGCACTGAAATACAGGTGTGTTTGCTGTATTAGCCAATTCAATGATCTCAAATTTATTTTTTTAGATGGTCAAGATGGAGGAAATTATTGCTCACTAGTTTAGAAACCTATGTTCTTGGTGTGAATTTATTTTGCAGCGGTTTCAAAATTAGAGCACTGTTTTTAAGAAATGGAAGATTTATGAAGCAGCATTCCTAGTGTATGTGCAATGCAGTCACATTTAACTTAATGAGAAAATCTCTCCCACTAAGAAGGCTGTGGTGAGCTGACAGAAATTTGTATTAAATAGGCATCAGTGCAAAACCAGCCTTTAGCTTTGCTATTCCATTGCATTTTTAGTGGACATTTTACATACCCTTTCCCCAAACTTGGTGTGTATTTCTGATACTCACAGCTGTTCTGTACTCACCTTTTGTCTCAGAGTGATAAATAAGGATGAACTCAGGGTTCTGCTCTTGCTTAACAATTATCATTCCTTGCTGATAAGTGATTAATGTAATCCACTTATGAGATTGCCACAGCATCATTCAGATTTTGGCATCTTAATTTTATTTCATAACAATGAGAAAATCCCGAAGTCATCAAAATCTTCGTCTTGTAGGACCAAGACGAAGGGAAGGAGATGTTTGAGCTTGAATCCTTCTTGGCAGGGAGATGGGCATTAGCCCAGGGCGACAGCGCTGTACTTCTTAATATTGACTCTGCATTAGCTTCAGCACCCAGGCTTTAGACTTTTAATTGCAGCTTCCTGATGGTTAGTCTGACTGCTTAGCCCTAGTTCAAAGTCATGTCCAAGTCGGGCAGTTCTAATGCGTTATATTTTCAGTGTGACACCCTTTGGCTCATACTGATTCTAGTTGCAGTTAAAGTTGAGTGTGGACTTAACAGATCCTTACGTTTCTTTCTATTTCATTGCCTTAGTAAACTGTAAAGACTGCATGTCTTTATTTCAGCTTAGGTTAGGCTGCTTTTGAATGCAAATTTAAAAGCTACATGAAACATTTATATTTAAGAGTAACACAGACTTAATGCTTTGATCAACAATATTTCAAACATATTTTGGATTAAAATCAAACTACACTATTAAAAAAAACCAACAACCCTAGTATTTCTTGTTAGCTACAGACTTGGTTATTTCTGAATTTGAAGTCAAAATAACCCAGCTTCTTAAACAAAATTTTTTTATGTCAAAGAAGGCCAAGTAAGTAAGCTGGAAAGAGAAGAGAAGAATATATTGCTTAGGATGTGTGTTTGTGTGTATTTTTTTTTTTAAATATTTAAGTATTCTTAGTAATGTATTGGATGACTCTTTGGGTTATATTGGTTATCCAGGTGACATGGGGCATCAGCTGATGTCTTCCGTTGCTCTGGGTATGGCAGTGCCTATGTCTCGTTGTTAGCCATCATTGACCAAGGACAGTGGCATTTAGCGTTTCCTAAAGGAGATCTGGTTCCCTATTAGACCCCCTTCAGGATAAATTGCCTGCTGATAGCAAGTAGAAGGAGTTTAAGCTGAATGTCAGCATGGAAGTACAGTTGTTTGGAGGCTAAATACTAGAAGCACAGTTGCAGCTGGTATATAGTTAACATTCATACAGTAGATTTTCAGAAAAGTAGGAAGGTCCCTACTTTGAAACTTGATTGACTTTTGGTGATTCTCTAGGAGTTAAAAGTAGAGTGAACAACCTTTTTGTGCATGGAGCAAAGACAATTTTTATATGTCACGTTTCAGGTGTGTAAATTCATATTTTACTGAACATACCTTTTCTTCAGCCACTTTATCCATGAAGATAATGACTAGACGTTCAAATATTTTTTTTTCCTTCTAGTATGTAACTGTTGAAGCCTGGACAGTTCACAACTCAATTTTGATCTTCAGTGTTAAATCTGTGTTATGATCTTGTAAGCAGTGGCATCCACAGGCACTGTAGTGCAAGTTCATATATGTACACCAGGTATGATATGGATAGCAGAATAGCACGAACAACAGTAAGGTAAGAGTTCCTTTTTTGCATTAAGAAACAGAACTTCGTTTGTATGTGGAAGAGAGGGTTTTAGCTGCTTGCCCAAGAACCTCATGTTTTCAAATAGTGTGTAAAACAGTTATTTTAGGGCCATAAGCCATTTGAAACACTAAGGGTTATGTATACTTTTTTAGGTATTTTACACCTGAAGACCAGAGGGTGAAATTACAAGGAAGGGATTCACAGGGTGGGATAGTCATAGGATCTGACTAATTCAAAGTTTCTTGTGACGGAAGGAAGAGTATAAAATTTTTTTCAGTCAGTTAAAAT
Organism: Cardinalis cardinalis; assembly: GCA_014549065.1. Taxonomy (NCBI): domain Eukaryota; kingdom Metazoa; phylum Chordata; class Aves; order Passeriformes; family Cardinalidae; genus Cardinalis; species Cardinalis cardinalis. Next base: position 123,695 of record JACDOX010000572.1, on the reverse strand, counting down.
AATTCCAAAATCAATCTGAAATTTTAGTAATCATGTGAACTGTAAAGACTGAAGGATAATACACAAAAAACCCTGCTCTTCTTCTGTTTTTATAATATTCTGTCTCTGTGTTATTATGCTCAGTGTATCAAAAAATCAGGCACATACCTCCTGCCTTAAAGACTAACCTCCTCCAATCATGTGCAAATCGACTTTATTTACGCTGCCTGTTGAAGACTCCCTTTCTCCAGCGTATGACAGGAACCCCATGACTTCGTGGCTTTTTGCAATATCTCAAACAATTGCTACAGTGTAGTAGTGTACAAACCTTGGTGGCCTCCTTGTCTGTGTTAACTTTTGAGATGTAGTGAGCTATGGAGCAGTGTGTGCAGTCCAGATAAAACTCACCCCTTTGGGTAAATTTCACTGGTCTTCACCTGCCACCTGTGGCCATTCATGCTCAGATGGGAAGACATTGTTGCCAGTGCAAAGCCATCGCATCTTTGAAATGTGAGGTGTTGTGCTGTGAAGTTACCTATAATTATTTGCATTTAGTTTGAACAGCCTGTTGTACTGCGGGTTTTAGGAAGGAGGGCTGTGGTTACAGAGGAAAGTTGCTCAGTGTGAAGTGTTCTGCAGCCTCATGGAAAACCCTCCTGTTTTCCACTGATGCCACCCAATGAGGAAGAGGTCTTGCCCTGTTCTTATGTCTGGTCTGCTTGGACATCAGTCAGTAGCAAATGTGAGTTCATAGTGGGGAAAATGTGGGAAACAGAGGAGTCTAGTTGATTTTTTTTTCCTTCTAGGAAGACAGATTGGGATGTTAAAAGTGCAAAAAAAATCAGTCACCTTCTCTGGCAGTGTGCAGGGAGCTTGAGGCTGGCCACAGAAGCAGATTACTTAGGAAAAGAAAAAGAGACTTGACTGAGACTTTCAGTTGTGTGTAGTTCATGTTCACCTGGCCAAACTTCACGAAGCCTTACAAGCACTGTGGCTTTTGTTATCAAGTCCAAATTTTAGCATTATTTTTGACTGAAGTTATTGGTACAGTGATTACACTTTGACAGGGAAATTATTATCAACATAGGTTTTCCATGTTGATGTCTGTCCCTGCTCTTAAAATTTACATCCTATTTGGAGGAGTGGGGAAGGGAAGAGATTTGTGTAAGTGGAGCATCCATCTGGTGCACTTTGATGACACAGTCCGTTGGTGCGTTGTTACTTGCTGTAACCAAGGCAATGCCAAATACATAGCAAGGACTGAGCATACAATGTAAAAAGCACCTGCTGTTGTGCCTGAATTACATATTCAGACTGCTATAATTTCTGAAGTCTGTTTATTCTTGCACACTTGTTTGTTAAATGAATATTTTGAAGACACTTGAAGAACCAATGACCACAGCTGTTTTAAAACAACATCCATGAAATAGGAACTTAATTTTTAACTAAGAGGAAGGAATCTCCCGAGAGGTCTCTGACATGCTTTCGTTATCCAAAGAGCAAATCTTCTGGCTGCAATAGTGCTTGAAGAGAAGATGTACACGCGAACATATTAAGCTTCCAGCATATAAGTCTGGAAGCTATTTTCTGCTAAGGAGAGACTAAAACATTRGAAGTCTCGGCTTTTGTTCTGTTGCTCATCAGCTGTGATAGGCTTTCCCCATAGGCAGTAGTTTGTGAATGCTGTTGTAGTGGCTCCCAAGTCTGCTCTTGCTGATAGTTATAGCCTACCAAATGAGCACTGACACTGAGAACTGATGAGATTTTTGACACTTTTGGTTGTGAGGAGGCATTTAAGTGTCAGAAACAAACGTGGAGTGAAACTACACCAATTTAGGTACATGTTTTATGAAATGGCAGSAGTATTGTTGGAAATTTTAACCTGGGAATTCAGGGTGGTAGCAATGCCTTCCTTTTTTGTTTCCAGTATTATCTTTATGATCACAGATTCTTCAGTGTCAGACCCAGATACCTCAGAGGAAACGTTYTTCTATGCTAGTTATGATTGTATTTTCCTGTTTCTAGTTGTAGAATGTAAAAATTGCATTCCTCCTTCTAAGGCATAGCATTGTCACCATTCAGCTCCATTTCTATGGCACTTGTGACAAGTGGAACATAACCTCATGTACGTACTGTATTTTGCATCTGATGTGTTTTGTTTACATGAATAGTTTTGCTGTAGGTACTTTGTATTTTACGTGCCTTTGAATTGTTTGTGGTGGAGATTTAGTAATCCTTCTTTTTCTCTTCTCTCCCCTTTGTATCTGCTTTGTAAGTAATGTAATGTTTTCTATTTGTTCTTCTTTGTCCTGAGGAGATTAATTCTTCTGGCTCTAAATGTGGCCCTGTTCACGACTTCACAGTATGTGTGGTATTTTCCAAGAAGAAACAATGATATAATATATGGATGGATTTTTATATGTAAGGGATCAAGGTTAGAAAAAAGCCTTGCAAAGGATCTGGTGAACTTCTGTTGGAGGTTTGAGGAGAGAATTGCATTTAATCTAAAAGCATATTTTTCAGAAAAAAACACCACTTTTAGCTGTTGAAAATTATTGGACAGTCATGACAGGGTTAGTGGCAGTATGTTAGAGTTTAAAAATTGACAGATGCCTGACTATTCTGAAAATGGAAACAGCTCAGCAGTCCGCAGTTTGGAGCCACTGGCCTAGAGCATCTAAATAAATCTTTGTTATGTAATACTTGGTAGTGGGTGGTGACCATTAGGCATAGCTCTGATATATCAGACTCAGGGAAAGTCTTTCCTTTGTCTGTGGCCTTGTGAATTCATGGTCAAAGTAAGAAATTTTTCTCAGTTTTATATTTGCCTCTTTTGATTAATACTAAATATATTGTTAGGATGCTATCTCTGTGTACATGGATAAGATGGCATTTGGTTTTCTTCTGCCTTGCTGATTAAGGTGCTTAGTGAATTACAGGAACAGAAGACCTCATTGTGCCTGGCATGGACAGTTTCTCTTGTTCTTGTCTGCATATCAAGTGCATGGCACTTCTGTAGTGTCTGATCAGCAAATGAAGTTGTGTTGTTGTTGCTGCTGTGATTCTACACTGCTTTAGGTGAGTGTTTGGCTGGTTTATTCAATTTATTAGGAACAAATGCATTCCTGTATTCTTTCTCCATTTTACCTGGTAAACCTTACCCTGTCAAAGAAAGAGCTACAGTAATTTTGGGCAGAAATTGGGTAGTCTACCCTGTGAAAATGGCCTTTTGTTTTTAAATTTAAAAAGGTGGGATTTTTTTTTCCTTCAATTCTTTACATTTGAGGCATGACAAAAGTCCAAAGCTTTTGATGTCTCTTGTGAGGAAAAAGTTGCACTCTGCAAAATTTTTTACCTGTTTGAAGAGAGTGAACAAGGAGTACAAGAACTGATTTAAGAGTAATGAGAATCTTGATAGCAAGTTTCTAATGTTGAAGCATGTCTTGATATTGAAGCTCTTTGCTTTAAACGCACTTAAAAACTTTTGAACTCTGCCTAAGTTTTGTGCATTTTGCAGCTTAGGTTGCTTGTCTTGTACAAATAACACAAAGATGTTCACAGGGCAGGAATGATGCTTAATAATTTGAGGAACAAAGTGTTATCTCCTTTTTGTTAGTAAAGAGGAATAATCTTACCTTGTAACCATAAAAAACCCTGGTAGAAACAGTCTGAATCAAAGCTATGTATGCTGAGGAGGATTTAACTGTGAGTGATATGGTGAGATAGAGAAAGAACTAAGCATTGGAAAAAAAACATCTCAACACTGATGTCTACCAGACTGTGAAATAATCTCCCGGGGAGTAAGAGAAGATACATGTTCAGAGAAGTGAGTGCTCAGTGGTGCAAGGGCTTCAGCAGTACTGTAGGGAGCAATCCTCAGCTTGAACAACCTCTTTCAGCGGGATTTTCACATAGTTTTGGTTTTACAATCCAGGATGAATTGATCCTTGAAACTTAGTGTTAAGCAGCTTTTCTTTTCTTCTTTTATTTGTCACTAGATGTAGTTTTCTGATGTTTTTTTCCGTGAGGAAAACAATTTGATGATGTGGTAAATTATTTTGAACTTTATTTTTGTCCTTGAAGCAGCGTTCCATGACTCTTTCACTTGTCAACTTTTTTAGGATGATCTGTCAAGTTTGAGTAAAATACAGTAGAGTTTGGGAATGTACCTTACCTGTTTGATCTTACAAAGCAAGATCAGGTGATTTTAGTGTACTTGCATGTGGTTATGCTTTGTAGCGATATTTTATATTCCTCTGTAGCTGATTGGAATGTTTTTAGTAAGGATCCGCTGTACCAATGGATCTATCTTTGATATAATTTCACACATTACTACCACAATTTGTGCCACTTGCCTTTCCTCCTTCAAAAATACAGGGGAAGTAAAACCTGTAAAAAAATCAGCTTTCATGTGTAAGGACCAGATGGATTCACAGTGAGTGGCAGAGGGAGTGCAATCAAATGCTGGGTATAAATGAGTTTAGACAAAAATAGTAAAAATTAGGCAAACACTCTTAATGAAATAATGGCCAACATGGAAAGAGGGTTAGTTAATTTATTTGAAAGTGGTAAAACAGAGATGGATGTTTCAGGGTCAAAAGTATTGGAATAAAATAATTGTAAATGTTGTGAGTAACTGTAATAGTGATGAATTAGCAGAAATGCTTCTAGGGAATAGGTTTGGAAAATTCTTTATGGGATTTGGGAGTTGATATAGTTTAACAAAACTCTTTTAGCTCCTGATTGTTAGATTTTCTTTCCAGGGAGAATGGCATTTCTAGCTGAAGTATCTTTGACTGCCACAGCTTCGTATCAAAAGAAGGTGCTGTGTGTTTGTATGCAAATGTTTTTATTAAAAGGTGAAATAGATATTTTGGTTGCAATATGCCTTGAGCTATTTTAGAACATATCTCTTCCCCATAGGAAGTTCAAGCAGTGCCACTGTAACTCAGAGGATTCTTACTGTTGCTTCTCTCCAAATCTTTTTTCCTATGCTGTTGAAATCTGACGTTGTAGAAATGTTTGTTAGTAACAGAAGAATTACTAACATGATTTCTGTATTGCTGTAATCATCCTGACTTTCATTTTCCATGTTACCCATCGCTGTACTACCTTCAGCATACAAAGCAGGCAGTGCTGCCTGTTGCAGGACCACAACTTGCTGCAGACCGAAGGGCAATAATCAGGCGTCAAGGCTGTCTCCATTGAGTGAGTACTGAAGTTTTGATTGCACATGGTGTGACTGCAGTTGTATGAAACTGGTGTTGTGGGTTCAGTGCTACTCAGAATTGAGGAAATCACTGTATGGCATGTCACTAAATTACTTGATTTCTTGGATGTATTTTGCTTGCAAGTATTGAGCTGTGTAAGAGGTTGTACATTTTGTTTCTTCTTCCCTTACCCCTTAGCTTTTCCAACAAAGGGGTTTGAGTCAGAGCTGAAAAACTACAGTTTTCAATAAAGCACCTTTTACAAAATGTATGCAGCAGTTACTGCTTAGTTTTATATTTTTAAGATCTTCTTCCTGCTTTTGAAATCTGTATGAAATCCATTTATTTGACAGCCCTTTCTAGATCTTTAGAATTGGAATAATGGTGAAGTAGCATGCTGAAAGTTGTGTGATCCCCATAGCTGCATTTGAAGGCACCAGAAAATCCGCCAGGACCTCTCAACTTCTGGGTTTGGTTCTAAGTTTGATAGTAAGTTGTTGATGATGTTGCTGCACGTGTAACCTAGATCAGAAGTCATTGAGAGAGTGGTGAAATGGTTGGGCAGCTCAAGTGCAGAGTTTGTGACTTCAATCAGCATACCAATAATGTTAGCTTTATCTTTTCAATAAATACAGAACGTGTAATTAAACAACTTCAGCCTGATGCCTGGAGCTTATTATTAAGGGATTTCAGTCTTCTGTGACTTCTGGTAAGACTCACTAAAGCTTGTGCAGAGGTTTAACTTAAATGTGTGTTATTTGAAAAATAGTACAAATACCTGAAAAATCATTTTCTTTGTTTTCTCTCTGTGTAAAGCAACAACAAAAAGCAATGGAGGTGACATTGCTGCTTCAGTGTTGACAGAGTAAGAAGAAAAGTAATGAATTGATAATCCTCTTTGTGTGGGAGATGACCTTTTTAATTTAAAGTAGCACTTTGTTTATTTTGATAGTAGTTATTACATTGCATGCTTCTGTTTACATTTTCACTAACTACTTGCTCTTGAATAGCTTGTAGTCAAGCTCTGTAAAGCCTTTTTCCAAGCTATGAATAGGCTAGCTGAGCATGGCATTGTGGAAGCCCTGGATAATAGCTGAGGCTGTGCTTTTGAGCCTCAACATACAAAATCTCTGAGGTGGAAATTAGTGGGAGTGAAAGGTATTACCAACAGCATATTTTCTGAGCTTAGCTATATCTTACCTAAATGAGTTTTTTTTTTTCCTGGGGATCCCAGGATTGCAAATCTTCAGATATTTGAAAAAGTAGGAAATAGAAATGTGTAAGAGTCTTAAAGATTTTTTGACTTAGCAGGTCTCACTGTTTTGCTTCTAGCAGAACTAACCAAGTCCCAAATAGTGATTTTTGCCTTCTCCAGAAGTCTGGAAGAAGCAATGTTTTTAACGAGAAGAAAACAATTCAGAGGCATCTGATTTAAATCTCTGTAGCTTTGCTCTAATCCTGCCATTAGCACAAAACTGTATTCAATTTTGTGGATTTACTTTTAATTAGAATAAACTGGAGGTCCCTCCTTTCTGTGTAATCTATATGCTTGTTACTTATACTGTCAAAAGCTTACTTGGAAACTGAGCTGAGGTGGCACAGGGGCATTGTGGACCTCGGGAGAACATTCTATTCTATCTATCCGTATTCTATTTGAAAGAAATTTTGCCATACAAGTTCCACACTTCTGCTCTTTTATTGTTTTTTTTTTCTGTTTGTTTTGTTGCTTTTGTTTTTTATGTTGCTCTCAAAAAAGAAATCTGTGTAAATAACTTTCTTCCTCCCCCTTGTGAGCTGCATGTAGACCATACGCTTCTTGTGCATGCACTGTCCTAAAAGAATGGCTTGGTTGATGTATGATTTTTTCAAATTTTGTTTTTTCAACTTTTGTTCAGCCAACCAAAGAAAACCCACCACAAACAGAACTCCTTCAAAACTGTAGAAGCTCGTAAATTTGGACTCTGGGCAGCTGTTTAAAGGCAATTTTTCTGTTAGTAACGTTGTTTTTTACTGTGAGCAGTTAAAAGTTGTTGTCCTCTAATGTGGAGAACATTAGGCTTGCCTCAGGCTTATAAAGTTTGAGGGAATTTAAAAAAAAATTCCTTCTTATCCAGATCATATTTGTGGGAATGTAGATAGATTGAAAAAATTTCCTGAAACGATAGTCATAGTAGTTTCCACGTAAATGACTGAGGTGTTTTAAATTGTCTGTCTTTAGTAATATGGATGTATTTTTTAGATTATGCAGAAACTTTCAAAAGCTTTTAATTACTATTTTGTTTGTTTACTTTTAAGTTTCTACACAATTTCATCAGTGTTTTTGGCRTTAATAAGAATCATGACACCACACTACCTTGTGCAGAATTCATTGGGGGTTTGTTCATCTGGGACAGAATGTATAGGTTATTACAAAAGCTAGCAGTGAAATCCTGTGTGTTCTTTTGGTATGAAAGAGGCAATATTCAGCCTTATTTTCTGGCTATCTTTTTCGCTTCTCCTGGGAGCTAAGACGTGAATGGGAAAATGGTCTTTCAGTAAAGTGACCCTGCTACATTTATGTACTTGAATTGTGCTCTTATTCAATTCCTCCTATGCTTTATCTTTTGCTTCTATTATAGCTTGCCGCTGCTTTATGGTCTTGCCAGAACTCAGAGAAGTTCTATAGGCAGGTTACAAAATTTAGAAGAAATCACTTCTGGAGTAAAGCCAAACAGGAAGATCATTAATTAAAGAAGTGATTATTAAGTAAATGGATTCTGTACACAGGGAAGGAGCTGAACTTTTGGGTAGTGTGATGCTTAGAAATTTGTATAGAATCTCATAAAATGGATCTGCGGTTGAAAATGTTTCAACAGGCAAGCCGAATATCTTCCCTTGTATGACCTGTAACCATGTTGCCTGCTTCCTCCTTTGCCCTGGCATCAGCACCTCACAAGAGAAGGTGGGGCACCTTCTGATCCCTGCCACACTGGTATAGAACTGTGTCAGCCCCAAGTGTTTAAAAATCTAAAGCTTTTTCAGTATCTTAAATARTTCAAAGGAGTAGACTGTCTGGACTACTCACTTTCACAATACAGTTAGTTTATGTTTGGAGGTGAGTGAAAGTGAAGTTACGAAACGTGACTCAAGGGTGGCTAGCACAGTATAGACAGAAAAGTGCTGCTATGGGGAAGAACTTCCATGAGAGAATTTGAGAGATTTGTCTGATCCAAAGCCAGGACTGGTGAAATGAAGAGGGGCTGGCATTGAGGATCTGTGTGATGCGCTAAATACAGCTGTGGGTCTGTGATTGCTCTGATGCTTCACGGGGCACTCATAAGAAATTACACAAGGTCACAAGGAGCCTGATTTTTGTAATATTCATAAGGATTTCATAATTCTACTGTTCTTATACTGGTCTGTTGCTTTCTTGTCCACTCCCCATATCTGTACTAGACATCTCCCTAGAAAGCCAGGAAGTTGGTCATGAAGGAGAAGAGGGTGAGGATAGGGTCGCGCTGAAGACCTGCTGAGCTCTGGGCCTGGTCATGCTGTGTGGGGATTGGCCTGCCAGCTGCCGCTGGACCTCCCCCTTCACCTGCTGGGATTGCTTCTGAAGCTTTAAGAAATTCCATTATCTTTGAGACTCTTTTAAAATAAATTAAAAATTGGCCAGTGACTAAAAAAGTAAAGTGTGAGAAATAAGCAAATGTTTAATCACTTCAAACTATTGTTTGTGGATTAGCAAAACAGCCTACCTTCCAGCCTCTTTAATCACAGGGTGTTTTTTCCAGTGTAATGTTATTTATAGGTTGTAATCTTACAAGCTTGAGTGGCTCTTTGTTTTCTTTGTGGTGAACAGTAAGTGAAAATCAGGGACAGAATATCTTAAATCTTTAATGAAGATTTAATTGTGCCAGCATTTTTTTTGAGTGGTATCAGTTTCAATAAAAACATTATGTATACTTCACATATATAATTGGCTCTGCACAAAACTGCTTATGAACAGATAATAATTTTATTGTTTCTGCTTTATAAATTCATTCTTGCTTATGGTTTTGATGATTTGGTGTTTGCATTCTACATAAATCTTTAAAGAGTTAGTGCTATATGAAGTACAGAATTCCAATTATGTTTCTAAAAACAGAATTTAAATGTTTTGATGTTAAAACCTGTTTATTTATAATTCTCCATAAGCTAAATGTCAGACCACGGTTACTTAATTTTGCTTTTTTACTTCCTTTTTTCTTTCTGTCTTAAACTTAAGTTATGATTAATTGAATAAAATATTATTGAAGGAGATTATTAGAATCCTTAGGGGACTGTTTTTAGTTTCAGTACACATAATTTTGCAATTGCAGTCATCTTTCATGGAAAGGTCATGCAGCTAGTAGTAGTATTTTTATTTGCCCCAACAATGTTTTTAGAAGTGAATGAGCTCCTCAAGAGAGTAGTTTCAGTTACTTCAGAAGAAATGCAGAACTTTGTGATAATCGGACCTGGTTTTTTTTAAAAGAAAAGACCTTTTTCTTTTTTTTCTTTCTGTTTTCTTACATTTTTCACTAAATATTTGAAATAATTTTGAATCCTTGCTATCACTCTCACTATTGTGTGATTGCTGCTATAGTGGCAAATAATTTAAAATAAGGGGTTACAGAGAGGAAGACTTATCTGTTAGAAATAAATTTTCAAGACAGTAGATTGATTTTGTGTAAAACCTTTTCCCTGAGATAAAGTAGAATTTAGGCCGTCAAAATTGATGTATTAGCGCATCTTAATGGAAAGGGTTGGCATTTTCAGTTCTGTTTCGTATTTTGTTTTCTGTCTTGGATATTATTGTCTGAATTGACAGATGATTGACAGACAAATTATCCTTTGTTATGACTAACTCAAGAGATTTCAATTAAAAGCAGATTAAAGATGGCAGAATTAATCTAATTGTAGTCAGTTACTCTAGTTTCATTTTTAAAGGATTTTAAATGTAGTGTTTTATTTTATCAGTAGATGATTTTATTGTTCTGTTGACTTACATATTTTTAATTTGACTTCTGAGGGAGAATTGTTCAAAGGCTATGATTTATTTTGATGATTTTTTTTTGACGATTTTTTTTTGACATGTTTTCAGTTATTTTCCTCTGGTAAAGGTGAGTTGCAAAGGTATGCTCTTACTATGAGTTGAGTCAACTTTTTTTTTTGGTGATAATTTTTTTAAATTTTAAATTTAATATTTTGCTTCACTTTGTAGAAGGTTTCCTGATAAGCCACTGGTCTAAATTTGTTTAGTTTTTTATTAGTTTGAGTGGCAGTGGGAAGAGTCTAGGTGGATTTCATGTTGCACTTCCTTTGAGATTCATTGTAATCTCAGCTGTAAAACATAGTATGCAATCCACAGAGACGAGTCTCATTATTGAAGTGGAAACCTGCATCAAGGTGGTATTTTCAGGATTTTGACAGTAATACTCCAGATTTTCATCAGAGGTTTGAAAACTAGAGTGGAGAGGCAGCAGTCTTGAAGGGGATCCACCAGGGTGTAGGAGGAAAAGAAAACTGCAGTGAATATTCAGAGAGGATGAGAGGTGCCCCTCAGGAGGTGCCAAAGCAAGGTGCATGGAATTGTGGGGAGGGAGCAGCTAGATAAGTAACAGGTCTGCCAAAACCTCTGTGGGGATTGCAGCTGATGCAAGATGGGTTGGATGTGAAGTATTGGTACTGAAGGGAGGTGCTGAACTGAGAAGAGGAATATAACCTTAGGAGAGGTGCAAAGTGGGCTCAGGTGATGTATCCGGTTTGGTATGCTGTGCTGGAGAGAGCTGATGAAAGTTTGAAGGAGGGTCGTGGAAGTCTCTAGAGGATAGACTGAGTGAAGAAGGAATCCCCACAATTAACTGGAGATTGTTTAAGCTGAGGAAGGGATAGTGTGTACAGAGCACTGAAAGTATCATAAGTGAAGAAAGAGGCGGCAGGCAATCTGTTCTTGGTTTGGCAGGACTGGTTATAACTAACCAGTTTGTCCTGAAAAGATGAAGAGTCAGATGAGAGCTTGGGAAAACTGCCAGCAGTAAAAATATCAAAACACTCAAATCTGACTAAGTAGCCATGGATAAATACACATATCAGAAATATAATCTTATCACTGATGGTTCAGGGACAGGCACATTTATATGGTAATGTCAGATGGCATCTCAAGATATGACTCGGTGATTGCTGAGTTTTTGATATGCTGTCACAGAATTGCAGTTTGATTGGTTTTGCAGGCAGGGGGGTAAATCAATCCGCTTGGAACCACCACCTTTTTTTTTGTAAAGTATCTGTTTTCCTTTTTTGTTCTCCACGCAGTATTTTTGCTGGTTAGTTCCAGACCAGTTTGGAAGGAGAGACCATAAAAGTAAATAAAACTATTCATTTTTTATGAAACTGCTGATGAGATAATGGGAAAATATTGACTTTCTCCTCTGAAAAGAACACAAGTTGAATTTGGCAGTTGCCAAAGCAATTGTGTGTGTTGGACCAACAATATTCATGTAGTTCCGGATCCATTGTAGATTGTGAGGGCCACCTGTGCCTTGAGGGGCATCAAGCATAGCACCGCCAGCCAGGCAAGGGAAGGGGTTGTTCTGCTCTGCTCTGCCCTGGTGGAACAGACTCCCCAGGGAAGTGGTCACAGCATCAAGCCTGATAGAAATGTTTGGGTAATGGTCCCAGGCACATGGTGTGCCTCTTGGCATGTCCTGTGCAAGGCCAGGAGTTGGACCCTGTGATTCTGATGAGTCCCTTCTAATTCAGCATATGATTATATGGTTCTGTTTCTTTCCTGATCAGAATTTCTTCAGGTGTTAGAATTAATTTTGTGGTTTAGTAGTAATAGAAGATGGTTTAGAAGACAAAGACTAGCCAGACATAGGGATTTGAGTTTCTTTTGAGCTGTGATCGTGAAACTTGCAAGAACCACAAGAGTCTATGGTGGCTTGTCTGTGCTGTTTTTGAATACATTATTTATTGAAGGTGTAATGGTTTTGCTTATTTCATATTCACACATTTGGTAGAAGGGTGTCATTCTTAATGGTTTGGGTGTCTTGTGACAGAAACTGTCATTAGAACTGAAAGTCTACAAAAGTCAAAGCAAAGGGCTCTTCATTTACATTTTATTTAAGACAGCACTAAGTAAAATAGAAATGAGTGTAGATGAGAATTTTGAGGATTTAAATTGCTGATGTTATTGTTGTATAATAAGCCAGGCAAGGTGATTTCAGAGGGTTTTTTGATTTAGTGCTGGAGAGTGGTCTGGAAAATGGGCTTTTCAGTGCCACGACAGTTGGTGGATTCAGAAGACCAGCAACATGTGTGTCTGTCATGGTTTAATACAATTTAAAGAGTTCGACGCTTTAAAATTAGTTACCTCCCCTTAGTTTCAACCAGGCCCTTTCCACCTATTAGGAGAAATACAAATAGATTTATAAGAGTCAAAAAGTAGCATTTACTAACAAGCAAAACTGCAACAGGCAAAAAAAAGTACGGTAAATAATCACKCAATACAGAATTTCTAAGTCTCATAAACTTCCTCAGAACAAAGAACAACCAGAAATGGTGGAAATACCCCTTCCAAGATGGCACCTGCCACAGGGAGACAGAGGGAAAGTGGCGCCAGCTCACTCCCCCAGGATGGCACTGCCCAGGAGGCAAAGGGAAAAAAGATGGCCTCAAAMCGTCTGGGGGTAAATCTTTTTATCTACTCATGTGAAGTCAATTTCACYCATATTTGCCCATATTCACCCATATATTAAAGTGAGTTGAATATATGTCAATACTGTTTTCATATTTATTATTTTATTTCACTGAGCTTGTGGCAAATTGACCTTCTCTGGCTGCCGCCTCTCTGCCTCTCTCTCACTCCTCCTCTTCACTAGGATCCTGAAGAGAAAATAATATGGAAAGGTTTGTAAATTGACATAAAGAGTGGGATTTCCAGGTGCTGTCATGGGCAAAGATTTGATTTGGGGAAAATTAATGTGTTGCCAATTAGAATAGGGTTGCATGGTGAGAAACAAGGACGAAACGTAAAGCCACTCCCCTTGCTTGGGTCACCCTCACCTTTAATCATGCTCAACATTGCTCCTTCATTTCTGACTCTTCCAACTTCTCTTTTCTGGAGTAGGCCCTGCCCCCCATCTTGACACTGCAGCTCAGGAGGGAAAAGTCGAGGTAGTTTCTTCTTAAATTATGGCTCAGATTTGGCAAGTGTTTGTGCTATGAAGCTTAGAGCCTACAATCAGTTATGGCAGTGGGCTGTGAAGAGCTCTGAGTAGCCCTAGGTTTGCTTAGGGAGTGCACAGTTGGAAGGTTTTGGGATTTGGTAGAGGAGACCATTGCCTGTGACTCTGAGCAGGGTCTTTCGCTGAGGTGAAGGAGAAATACAGGCCTTGGGACCAAAATGGTAAAAAGTGTGGTTTATTAGAAAAAAACCTAACAATCCATCTGTCTTGGTAGGAAGTCTAGGGAAGCTAATGTGCTTGCAGATGGTCCTTCAATACCGTCATCTGAATGCTTAGGTCTGTGGTTGGCAAAGCCCCAGCACCAGCTGGTGCTGCACGTCTTGTCCGGACGTGGACTTCTGCTGTCCCTGCTGCCAGCTGACAGAAGGCACCGGTCTTCCCCCACACATGTACATGGATAGGAGGAATATCCCAGTGTATGACCAAAAGAGTTACTTGTGGGGTGAGGACAGGAGAGAACAGAAACAGGTTGTGTCCATTTTTCTTTAAGTCTGTTATTTTGCGGAGTTCAGATTCCTCTGGGCAAAACAGTGCAAAGAGAGCCACAGCTTCATTTTCTATTATGCATAAATGAGGCTGAGGTGAGGAAAACCTGGACCGTGATGGTACAGAGGCCAGCCTCGCTGAGACATGGGAAATGTGTGGGGATGGGAGTTGGCTGCACTTGCCATGGCAGGGAGCCAAGGGAGATGTCATTGCTGCTCAGCAGCCTTTGGCTGCTCTGTTTTGTAGTCACTCAGATGCTGTTGTCCTTCTGTTGTGGGGTACCAACAAACTCTCTCTTGCTTATTTTCCTTAAATGTTTTTTGATGGCTTAGTTCTTTGCAACAAGTATGGGTTATTGATTTTGAGCTTGTTGGCTCTTCTTCATTGCACCTTGAACGTCTCTGTTTGCTGCTATTTTTTTCATTTGCTTTCCAGTGTATAATAAGGTTTCCTGTATGAGCCCTCTAAATATTTGTCTGCATGGTGCTACTCGTATAAGCTGTAAAATAAAACTGTATTTGGCTTCTCAGCTTGCTTGGTTAGCTGAACTATGATTGTTACTTAGATTCTCAAACCATCCAGAATTAAATAACATAGTACAAAGAATTGTTTTGGTGGTTTTAGAGTTTTTTCTTGGGTTCAAGTTTTTGGTTTTTTTTCTGTTTGTTTGGATTGGGTTGGCCTGGGTTGGGTTTTATTTGAATCTTTGGGAAGGAAAAGGATACTCAATGTTTGGGGTTTTTTAAATTATATAATTGTAGTGACAGAAGAAACAATACTTCTTTTTCTTTTAGGATTTTGCTGTTATGTTAGGTTAATATATTTTGCAGCCATTCACCTGCATTTCTTAGCTCAAAACCTCTCTTCTGCCAATTCTAATAGTTGTTTTGAAGAAATCTATTAGATGATCTCCAAGTCTGCTCCACAGTGTGTACTGAAGTACAGTCTGTGGGGACCATCGCAAATTGCCTTCAAAAGCATCCTTCAGATCGAAGCTATAACACATAGCTAAACCTACTCTGAGAAACTGTCTCTGGCAAGTGTGGAAGACAATCTATTCCCTTTCCAAACTGCAGATTTTTTTTTCCATGCTCCCTCACCTTCCTCTCTGCGTCCGTTTTTTTCACTGAAGTCAGGGAAAGATGTTTTTCCCTTTGAACTGATGTGAGTTAGAACTTCAGAGTCTTTTAGAAAAGCCAAACCCCTGAACATAGGCCTGAAAGATCCATCATTGTTTTCCTAGGACTTATTTTAATTTTTTTAATCATGGCTTTAATTAAATTTTTGAAACATTCAGCTTGTAGCGACTCACATTTCGTTCCAGAGCTTGGATGATGTGTATTTGAGCTCAGGATCTTCACGAGTAACTGTGAGCTGTTTGAAAACTGGCCTGAACTTTTGAAAGGCTTGAAATTTGGTTGTGTAAAATTCCTGTTGTTGACCAGCTGCGTTTATACATAAAAGTTGTTCTATTCAGGTGGCTGATTTAATGTGTTAAGAAGTGTGTGGCCGAATAGCATTTTGGAGTCTTAGTTTTCAGTAACCTTTTTGGCAGAGTTCCAGAAGACTGTAATGGAGAGTATGTTGTGTTAATACTTTCAAAAGTAAGTGAATGTCTAATACTTGTAGCTTGGTAATTTAATGTAAGTCCCCTGTAGGATAATGGAAAGGATGTTTTGGGTTGACAGACTTTGAAAATTGCAAGCCTTTCTAAACTATGTATGCGGCAGTTCAAGCAAGCAAGAACTTAGGAGGTCATAATGGTTTGTGTTTCTTAGGACCTTGTATTTACTGATCATGGGTTTTATAGCTTCTATAGAGCTAAAAGTTTACTTATCYAGAGAAGTTCAGTAACTTAATACTGACGGTAGCCATGTGCCTGACTAATTTGAAACACAGTGCTGAATTCAGTCGTAAAGTGTTAAACTTAGAATAATCCTGTAGCAACCTACAAAACTATAAGAAATATATAGTTCTTTTTATTTCATTGCTTTTACGATCTAGTTCCGTGTTTAGAGTTAATTCCGTGACTTCCTGCCTTCATTTTAAAACATGAGAGAGATCACATCCTCAGTACTTTTTGTCTTGAATTTAAGAAACTAAAAATGAAAAGATGCTGTAGTATAGCAACAAAAAGGGAAGTTAGCATGTACAGTCTTATCATGTCACATGTGCAAAGCTCAGATATTTGAAGAGAAGTCAGACCAGTGCTTTGTCTGATGGATAATAGACACCAGGGCATGGATTTTAATTTGAGTTAAATACCACCAAAAGGTAGAATACCAGTTAAGCTTGGATCTCGGATGAGAAAGACATTCTGTTCTTGGAGGAATGGTACTTTCTTGAAAAGGAATAAAACAAACCAACCCAGAATAATTTCAAATATATGATTCCCTGGAATTGTAGAATCCCCCATATCTAGGTTTAATGGAACAGCTAAGAAATTCCTTATCTTCACTTTATAATATGTAACAAAGCAAGATAATTAGGGCTCCTGTTTCCTGTAGAGAAAGGGTTATGGGTGCCTTTGAAATGCATTGCCTTAATAATAACTTCTGAGGGTAAGTGAAAGGAGCCATTGACAGTCAGACTGACTGCAGTCAAAAAGGATAAAAATACTAACCAGTGAATAGCTAAATAAGTACCTCAAGCATTGAAACATTTCAGGATTGTTCTGTTCATCCTTTAATTTTTTTCATGTTAAATACGTTTTACCTTAGAATCACCCTTTTTAGTTGCCACTTTTCTCTACTGTAATTCCACTGGTTGGATGTGTTAATAATATAAAAGGATTTTGTAATGTTAGGAATGCATAATAAAATATTTTAAATGGAATACATGCTTCTACTAAAATCTAAGTATTGCTATGTAGAAAGAGAAGAAAAAGTCTTTTGGTTGTCGTTTCTCTTTCAAAGATAGACAAAACTATTGTGGGGCAGGGTACAAATAATTTTTAAAACTAGGCAACTGCCACCTTGTGTGTGGTGAGAAAATTTTTAATTTTTCTTCTGTTTTGCCTGTGACTCTATCTTTAAATGCTGTTACACTGTATCTGTTTTCCTGTTGTCTGTGTACCCGGACTGGAGCTGGTCTGTGTGGAGGTTCTAGCTGTAGATACTGCATAGAGATGGGAAAAGCGTGCTTGGGTGACTCTCCTCAATTTTCTTAATTTTCTTCCAAACTCTCCTGTGTAGCTGTGTTCTGGTCAGTTTATTTCCTTAGCAGGTAGAAACTGGCAAGTGTATGGGAAACATTGTGCCTTTTACAGAATGCATCTGCTTTTGATTTGCACTATCTGGTAGTAGTGTGTGTGATCTAGTTAACTTGATTAGCATCAACAGATTTTTTTTTTTCTTAACCTGATGGGACCCCAGTGGCTGCAACCAGGCATCACTTCCATTTCCCTGCTCAGACAGTAATTTCTGAGCAAGCTGTGCATCTGAGCACCCTGAACTGTGAACAGTGCAATTGCTAATACTCCTCAAGTTCTGTTGTAAGCTGCAGATGTGAGAAATGCCCGCCTCCATTAGGCTTTAATTATGTCTGGGGAACAGATTTCGTGTGTAGTTGCCTTGGAGCAGCTATTTTCAGTAGCAGGAATGYGCTTGTGCTGAAAAAGTAGGTCTCAGTCAAGATCTTCCTAGTTCAGAGAAACGAATGATGTTGATTCCTCCCTGTTTGGATGACTAACCCTTATCTCATCAGCTCTGGGGGGTAGCACAGGTTGTATCTTGCTTTCAAACTCATAGAAGGCACAGAATTGCTAATGTTACGAGATAGGAGAAAAATTAGTTTGGGGAGACTGGAGCAGGCAGATATGTCTGGTGACGCTAGTCAAATGCAGGTAGGTGCTGGTCTAGCCGCACAGACCACTCCTGCTAAAGAAAATCTGGTGTGCAGTGCCTTGTGGTGCATCTGCTTTAGTGCTGACAAGTGGCCACAGCATTTCAGGAAGGTCGTAACAGTGGAAGATGTGCTTGAGAGTTTTTTACTTCTTTCCTCAGGACTATGCTTGGAAGTAATTGTATGACATCTTCCCATATGGTTTTGAAGATAGCTGTGGAGCTATCTGTGTGGTAGGGCACTGGAACACAGCTGCCAATCCATGAGAAAATACAAGTGGCAGATCAGTTTTCTTTGGAGCCTTTGGAAACATGTGACCTGAACTGTGTAGCTTTGATTTTCTTTTTTTAATGTGGATTGAATCAGCAGTTTCTTCATGAAATAGAAGTAGTAAAATGATCTGCAAGTGTTAAAAGTTGATGGTTAGAGATGAGATTGGGCTTATTATATGGGCTAAAATGGTAATAGAAAATAGAGTACAAGAGACAGCTGTCCATGTAGAGAGGAGAAAAAAGTTAAATTTAATCTCCTGTAACCTACATGTATGCATTCCTACTTCCTTCTCTTTTGCATCTGTTGTTTTGTGTCATAGTTCTTGTTTCTTGTGAGGTGTTTTTTCCCCTCCTAGATACCTACAAGTATACCCAGAAGACTGAATCTGTTAAATTAGCATTTAATTCAGAGAATATTGCGATTTGAAACAACCAAGGGGGTTTTTTTKKTKKTTKKTTTTTKGRWTTKGKKGGKTTTTTTKGGGGGGGTTTTTKGGKTTTTTWWAAWTTTTTTTTTGTTACTTTGTTTTGATTTTATGCATGTTTGTTTGTTTGTTTTTGGAGGTTTTTTGTTTTGTTTGTAACTTCAGTTGTGACTCTAAATGAAGTACTTCTGTTAGTGGAATTTCACTGTTCCTTCACAACTTTTTGTTAGCCCACAGCCCTTACATGCTCTTGCTTACTTAATTTCTGTGAGTGGAAGCAGATACCCGATGTCTTGCTGTCACTCAGAAATAAGTACTAAGAGACAAACTAGCTAGTACTTGAAGCTTTCTTCTTAATAATGCAGTCCAGATATATATCAGGTCCTTTAAAAGCTTATTGTATCACAGATAAAAAGTGTTAGTTCAGTTGTTCTGATTGGCAAGAACTTGCATGCTCATGACCAAATACYGGGGAATTTTAGCTGTCTCATCTCTGAATGGCTCGTACTTCCYCACTCTGAATAATACCTCCTCATCCTACATATTGTCTTCAGCAATGACTTTCTCAGAGAAGGACTTCGAAAAGTCATTGTCAAAAAGACATATAGTAAAGTGCCATTATAATAAAAATAAAAGTTTAAATAACAGCTGTCTATTTTGAGGTGTTTCCTTTTCCTTGTATAAAAATAGGCTGGAGGGTTGGGGTTGGAAGTTGTGTAATCCAGTGTTTCTGGTGACTATGTGTTACAGTTGCCAGGCAGTGGTACATTTTTAAGTACATGAAAGACAAGGAAGTTCTGTATCCTCTCTATCCCCATTTTTGAGTTTAGTTCAGGTATAGCTCCTTTGGAACTTGTGAAAGAAAACGAATTAAAGGAGAATCAGATCTTTTAATTCTATGCTGTCTGAACCATGACTGCTTTTCATGAGGAAATATCCTTAGCTTGAAATTCTCAGGAAATAATGAGTGTCTCATAACAAATGTATTTGCTGATTGAGTGACTGAAGTTATTAGGGTTTCAGCACTATTTCTGTACCAATTCCATGAGTTGAAACAGTGTTCTGTGACAGCTGAAGAAGTTGATAAGGCTGATGGACTTAACTAGCTGGGCTTTATTGTCTTTGGTATTCCTTGGTATTCTTTAAAGCTGTGAATTTGCTGAAAAGCCTTCTATCACATTCTAGCAAACCCTTGAAGTGATCTCAACATCATCCAAATGTTTCTGTGTACCTGATACAACCTGTGGATTGATTACATAAAAGAATTTTAAAAGCTAGAGTTTAAGTCAATTGAAAACTTTGCTTCCTGTGACAGAATTGGTGTTTTAAGGAGGGAAAGTTGAGGGGCAATTCAATGAATCCTCTGTCTCGCTTGCATCCAAGGTAGTTGTATCTAGACTGTGCAACACTGGCCTAGAATGCAGCTGAGTAAGCCTGTTATAGCTAGAAAGGTTTGATCAAATCTTTATGTGTAGCAAGAGGAAGAAAATCCAAGGATTTTTTGGACATATTTGTTCTTACTCTGTCAGTAAGGCTGGAGGCCTTCTTACTCACCCTGAAGGTAGCCAAAACAGGCATTGCATATGTTGTCAGTCCTGCAGTTCAATGGATCATAAAATTTAGTTTCGTCTACATTTATTTATATTCCACTAGTAATGACTCTTAAGGGGATGGAAAGGGTATTAGGCTTCCTGGGCTGATATTTTAATTTTTTTTTTCCTTTTGGTAGGTTAGATCTAATCCCTCTTTGTTCAAATAGAGAGAAAAGGATTGTCTTCATTGCTATAAAAATACCACTAGTGTAAAGRTAATTTGAATTCAGAATTCATCACTGAGGACCCAGCATTTTATACTCTATTCTCTGAGACAGTTCTGCCCTTTTACATAGGGGAGAAAGAATGGTAAATTACAAACAGCTATGAACTTAGATTTGGTATAGGTTCACTTTTGGTAGTTGTACTTCTAACAGATATTGACATTAGTTTTACATTGTAATACCGATTTTAAATGCTGTGATACTCTGACCGTGCTTATGTACTTTTTAAATTTTTCATTCTTATTTGAAAATTGATTTTATTTGTAACCATGATTTGAATACCAGAGTAACAATTCCAGCATTCTAAGTTTTAGATGATCTGTCTGCTACTTAAAGATGCAAGACCTAATACCCAGGAATAAACTCAGCAGTAACATGTCAGAAAATGACACCAGAGTGAAAGCGAACCCCAAATTTCCTTAGTTTACCTGTTAATAGGACTATTACTTAGGAAGCTTAATCATTTTGGTGGTGACAATAGTCAGTTTTATTCGCTTAACCACTTATGATCTGGGATTTGTGATGTATTTTTAAAAGTGTTTTTGGTCTTGTGTGTCTAATTGTTGCGCGTCACTGCAGAGGTTGCCTGTGGTTCCTTGTCAAGATTTTTCTCTAGTGCTTTTAGTTAATTTTGCCTGTTTGGGCCATAATATCTATTGACCTTCTCTGGCAGATGGATGGCTTCCATCCATGTGTTGCCTCTATTTCTTGTGCAGGCACGACTTAAGTGTTAGGTGGTGAGACGGATCTGTTCCTTTTCCAATCAGAGTGCTCCCCATCCCCAGTGCCCTAAAGTATTTAGGAGATCTGGACTGACTGCATTGAAGATTACTGAATGGTGTTTCTTGCTCAGGAGTGTATTTTAGCTTTGAATAAGTTGTGAATTGGAAGGGATGAAAAGTGTAAAATGTTTTGAGTGCTCTAAATGCTGGTAGAACATAAATTCTAGATCTGTCTTCTGTTAACAAAAGTTGTGGGTTCTTGAGTGCAGAGCAATACTGTACATGCAGATTTTCTGCTTTATAGTTACTGTAAGTGTTCACAGCTTTTCAGCCTCATTWTGAACCAATATGTGTGCGTGTGCATGTGGTCAGATGTTAGTGTCACTTTCAAGGTGCTGCTTTTGCTGACTGACAAGAAATACAAGTTTCACAGCTTTTTTATTTAAAGCTGTTTTGGATAAGCTTACGTAGCACATGGCAGCAGAAGCAATGAGGTTTCCCAAGCAGGTTGCAGTTCAGAAAAGAGTTACCTAATATAGGAGGAGAATTCCTTCAAAGCAAGTATTGCATATGTTGTCAGATTCTCAGAAATTTCCTACCATAGGGGCTTTTTAAAGAAAAAAAATAAAGGTGTTTCTCAAAGTCATCTGTTTGCTAAAAGACTATGTTAGTTTTTTGAGAGGTAGCTTGTGTTCGTATGCCTTGTTGAGATCTGTACAGGAGAAACATTGGTGTATTGCTGAAGTCAGGAAAACAGAGATGCTTTATGAAATTCCTCAGACTGTGCCAAGACTACTTCCACTTGAGGTGAAATGCCTTTGAAAATTCAGTCAGAAGCCCCTGTATTCCTAGTTTCATTTGGAGTTATGTGTAAGTATGTTGAAAGAATAGCTATTTTTCAGGGAAGACATGGGTGAATATGGCTGAAGTATTTTAAGGAAGACAAAACTATTTTGCTCACACATTCAACTGCCAAATAACAGTTATGCTTCTTATAAATGAAATAATTACCAAAAAACCCAGTATGTGTGTATGTAAATACCCCTCATGACAATACAGCCTGGGTCTGGTGGGGACAAGTAGCAGATCTGGGACAAGGCCCAGGCAGTAAAATAAGGGTCAGCTGCACGTGGGGCACTATAAGACAGACATGATCCTGGGAGCCAGGGTAGGGTAGGAACTATCCCCTTGTCTTGGTTTGGAAAGACAGGAGTCTGCTAAGGAAGGCAGGAGCCTCCCTTGAAATGGAGAATGTAAACCCTCCCCACCCCTCCGAATTGCTATAAATTTTAAATTAAGGGGCTCTCAGGCAAAAATATGGGAACAGGAAGTAACAGTTCTTTAATAGGGAAAAGAAGAAAAAAAGAATAAAATAAACAATGCAGCACACTGGAACAACGCTGACAGAGTAAGAACCCAACCTGACACCCTGTGGGGTGTTGGTAGCAGTCCAATTGGAAATGTGGATGCAGTCCTCCTGAAGTATCAGGTGTGGTTTTGTTGGAGCAAGGGAGATCTGTAGAGACAGATGTATTCTTCCTCTGAAGATCCCATGAAAGAAGAAGACAGCTGCTCTTTCTCTGGGGAATCCTGTGGAGAAAGCCGTGCCGGTGTCTCAAAAACCTCTGGATTATATCTGGGTAGCAATGCTTGGCTCCTCCCTCTGGGTGGAGCATCTCGCAATGGGATGTTATAGTTCTTATCAGTCATGCAGTGACATTCAGTAGTCTGTTATCAGCAATGTCCCCTCCCGAGGGAGGTCTGAATGTGGTCACTCAAAGAGAGAGAGAAAGCAAACTGCCCACTTGACAAGGGTAATCTGCCATACAGATGGTAATGGGAAACAACTTGCATTGCAATCTTCAACATCCCTCTACTCAGAACCTGCCAGAACCCACCTGGGTACTGCCTCCCTTTTGAGTCCCTGATACAGGGATGATACTGGTGGGAAATGACGGGAAACCACAAGAGACACAGGAGAGGCAGGATCAGGTTGCTTCAGCTGAGAGGAGGGATGGCTTCCATGTCAACTGCCGTAGGACAGGGGAGATGCAGCCAGGCTCCTCACAGTGGTGTGTGGTGGGAAGGGGAGTTAGAGGCAGTTGAGACGTGCTGCAACAGGAGAAAATGAAACTGACTATAAGGAAGAAACATTTTTCCTGCAGAGACAGTCCACTGCTAGCATCAGGGCCCAGACAAGCTGTTGCCATCACCAGTCTTGCAGGTTATCAAACCCCAGCTGGATAAGGCCCTGAGAAACCTGGTCTTAGCTCAGAGTTGCTGTGCTTTGGGAAGGGTTGGGCTGGAGACCTCCTGTGGTCCCTTCCTGAGTTTTCATGTTATCCTTGATGTGACAGAAAAACATGTGTGTGTGTGTAGTCTAGTTCCATGGGGCACACAGCTGTGTTTTGAGACATTAACTATAGCTGACAGAGGTATCAAGAGCGTGAGCTTTTATTTTATAATAACAACAATAATAATAATTATTTCCTTTCTGCTTGCATATACAAGAAATCAAACAATTATTCATCTGGACTTGGGTAAGAAAGAGCAAACCAAATTGGAATCTGAATACTCACACTTTCACCTTTTCTTACTGCATATCTTTTCCTGAGTAGAACTTGGCGTGTGTGTTGAGTTCTTGCTTTAGGATGATAGTCTGCCCTTTGATGCTGTTTTAAAATAGCAGAGAAAAATTCTTAAACTTTCAACTTTATGTTGCTTAAGAAATACATGGATATATTTTTTTCTTCTTTACAGAGAGGAATGTAGTTTAACCTTCAGCAAAGAGTTAGTTGCGGTAGTAATCAACCTCTGATTTCTCTATTGAGGAGACACATTCATCCATCAAGTTCTGTGTGCAAAGCTAAGAGTGCTTACAGAGCACTTTCCCAAATATGTTTGATTACCAGTGCACAGCTGCTGTTCTGGGTAATTAATGTGAGACTATAATATCATTCAAATCAGTGCTGTGTCTATATTTCCAAGGTCAGATAACCTCTCTAGCTTATATTCTCTTCTGTCTGTGGTATTTCATGTAAATCATTGACTTTTGTTTGCTTGCAGGAAATAGAGCTTTTTGCTTGTCTAGTGGGAAAGATCAGCAGGCCTTGTATTTGTTTGAGGAAAGGGCTTCTAAGAATAAATAATGAGTGGGGTTTAGTAGTCTTCCAGCTACCATGTATAAACAGGGGTTTAGTAAATTCTAACCGCCAGGCTTCATGGGTGCTCATTAATTCACTATCCTAAAGACTGATTGTTAAACAGTAAAATAAATGTTCTTGACTTGGAAGCTTACTTTTCATTGAAGGTTACTGAGACTGAGGTGACCTGAGGCCATTCATTCAGATCAGATTTCTAAGTCAACTTACTTTGAAACAAGGAAGAATTTTTTTAGATTTAAAAATAAATAATAAGTTCTTGTTTTCAAAGTTAAAAGCTGGAATTTAATTTATAGGAGGAAAGGCAAGCAGAAAGGTGTTTTTCAGTAAAAAGCTTTTAGTAAAGCTTAACATTTCCTCCTCTTCCCTTCAAAATATGCAACCTTGAAAGTTTTGGGATGTCAGTAGTTGAAATCAAGCTGAGAGAATTCTTTAAATTAGAAAAATTTTACACGTCGAACTTTGGAAGCTGTAACTTTGACAAAGGAAAGTGATGGGTCTCCCAGGTGTTTTTCAGCCATATTTTGTGTGGCTTGTAATCTCTCTTAAGACATGTCAGTGATGCCATCTGTCCATAAAACTCATTATGTTGCAAACATGTATTAAGACTTCTAAAACAGGATATCTTATTCTCAGCGATTACCAGTACTTTTATTGTCATAAAAATTATGGCATTTGGTATCTTATTTGACTTGAGTGATCTTCATGTAGCTGATTTTTTTTTGCCTTCTTTTCTAAAAACGCAGTTAAGTTAAAGATGTATCAGGATACATGTGATAAAACTTAAGAAAGTTGATCATTATCCTGTGTTTATTTGTATCTTGATTTGTTTTGGCTAGCAGTATCCTTGTTCTGGGCATGACCAATGACACTGGGTCACGAGTCAGGGGCTAGTTGAATGCAACAAATTTAGGTAGATTTTTTAATCAACCATCTATTTTAGCCTAATTCTCTCTATGTAGAGAAGAGTGGAAATTTAATAATTTACCTAAATGAAAGCAGGCCATATTAAAGAACCTTCCTAGCCTCACTATTCATGAGACTCTGACAGTCACACTTCTGTCACCAGGGACTGTCACAGCTGAGACCGAGACCATCTGCCTTCATGGTGATGGCCACTTCAGTGACCTGACGGGTCCCCCCCCACCCTGATTTTTGCACATTCTCACAGGGTCAGCCCAGGTTTCCTGGCTGGTGACCCAGGTTTCCCACAGCAGAGGCTTGGATGTCTCTTTCCATAAAGGCATTTATTCACAGTGCCATCACACAGAAACAGCTCAAGCTCTGAGCCTCTGAGGGACGGAGCCTGGAGAAAGGAACCCCTGGGCTCTTGTCCCCTCACAGTCCAAGTGTGCCAAAGTCTCACTTCTCCCCCTGCGTCTTTGGCTCCAGCTGTGTCTCAGTATCCCTCTTGTCTATCCACCTGGCTGGTGCCAGTATCTTTGTGTCCTGTGTTTTGCAGAGAGTGGGCACTTCCCGGCCTCTTGCCTGCAGCTCCTGCCACCCAGAGCTCAATCTGCAGCTCACGCTGTGGGGTGCAAACCGAGCTACCTGCACTGAATGTATTCCTCTGCTCTGGTCTCCTTGAGAAGGACTTTTCAAAGAGCTCTTGCACCTTGGCATCCACACACTTTTTGTGGGCTAAAAGTGGAAGGCTGTCCGATATTGTTGTTCTTGCTTTCTTACTATATGCTGTGTGGGGGGAAGAGTGTTTAGCTCTGTTGCACACTAGTATATACACTTGTATTCTGCCCATGCTTTCCTAATGTCTTGGAAGTCTTAGCTGGAAAAGACTTTATCTTGTCACTGAAACCTTACACACCTTCATTAGCTGGAAAAAACAAACTGGGTTTTTGCATAGTTATTTTGAAAAGGGATTAGTTTGTATACAACATCCTTATAGGTCCACATAATATGATTTATTAGCAATTACTTTACAACTGTATTTTTTTTTAAGCGCTCCTTTGTTTAAAGGGCTAAAACATTAGATGTAACAAAAACAAGGAGCGTTTACTGAGCTGGAAGCTGCACCCTCTGGATTTCCTGTGGAAGTTTAGTATAAGTGACTCACACCTTGGCTTGCCTGCCTGTCAGCTTCTGTAATAGATAGCAACTGAAATTGCTGTTGCTTTCTCATCACAGGAAGTTATTCCTGCTGCTCTTCTGCACAGAGCTGATTTCATCAGCAAAGTGCCACCTGAGCCTCCCTGCCTCAGTTTACTAGATTTGATCCAAGTTCTGTTTCACATTCACATTAGTTTTTTTAGTTGGCAGTTGA
This sequence comes from Cardinalis cardinalis, assembly GCA_014549065.1. Taxonomy (NCBI): domain Eukaryota; kingdom Metazoa; phylum Chordata; class Aves; order Passeriformes; family Cardinalidae; genus Cardinalis; species Cardinalis cardinalis. Next base: position 97,254 of record JACDOX010000572.1, on the reverse strand, counting down.
CACATGCTTTTGTAGATCCTTCAAGTTAGCAGTCTTCCAGTAGGTACCTTTTCTTTTAGTAATTATCAGTAAGTCAAGCTAGAGCTGTATTTTATTTATGGATATATGGCTTGATTTAGGTAGCTAAAAGGACATGACATGTCCTCTGTATGACACTGCATCTTAAACACATAGGACAAGGTTCCAAAAAGCTGAAGCTGTTTAATAAAAATAAAACCTTCTGAGCTAGATGGGCCTTTTTCTGTTCCCTGCATATTTTTTATTATTGGCATTATTTTATTACTTCTCTAGTAACCATATGACCTTTTGAGATTTTTACTCAATTAGCAAGGCTGAGATGCCCCACTAGTCTTAATGTAGTCATGGTTATGAATATTAGAAATGTCTTCACCATGTTTTAGGGAGGAAGCCATCTTAAACTGATTATAGGTAGATTCCAGGAAGATAACTGTGTTGTATCTAGGAAGAAGAAGAGGAGGCACCTGTTTCTAGGAAGAAGAAACAGGTGCTTCAGATGTACTGTGCCCTGAGAGTTGAACTTTAATTTCTACTGATTTTTTAAAAGTGCGTAGGGTGACTAGTTCACCTGAAGATGTCGTGCTGAAAGAGTATTGAATGCATAGCTGTCATGTATCTGAGTAACTTTAGACTCCTGTGACGGGACTAAATCTGCTATTTTACATTACAGCAGCCTTCCTCTGCTCCAAGTTAGTGATCTGTGGGGAAAGTGCTGGAGCAAAGGTGAAATATTTCTGTCATCTCTGCCATGGTAAAATCTCAGCTCCTGGCAAAAATTAGCTTTTCTAATAGGCCAGCATCTTTGCAATGCTGCTGCAGTGCATACAGGTATCTCCAAGGGGTTGTTTGGAAATGATACTTCCATAAAGAATTTGTCCATGGAAGAGGGAAGTGCAGTCCCCAAGGGTGGTGTTGTTGGATACTGCTGTTGGAGATCATTTGCATGGGAGATCATACTGTTGTGCTATTACCTGATTGCAGATCTTAGTCAAATGTTTGTCTGCTGGGACGGAAGGATGCATTTTGTTGCTTCTGTTTATTAACTCCACTTTTTTTATTTGGAGTAATGTCAGAATTTTTTTTTTCTTTCCAGCTGTGATAGACAAAATGTCAGCAGAATAAGTGACCTACTGTCCAAAATTTGCCATGAACCATTTGGTTGGACCACCTGAGGGGGAGATCAGTGAAGGGCCAGCAAACGGAGCAGTGAGTGAGTCAGTGGAAGCTGACCTGGAGCACTCAGAGGTGGAAGAGGAGCAGAGGTATGCAGTTCACTACCCAAGGCACACCAACAGCAGCCACGTGGGCCTGTCTGGGCAGGAGGAGGAAGGCATGTTAGCTCGGTCMGCCAGCACTGAGAGTGGTTTCCACAATCACACAGATACTGCAGAAGGGGATGTGATAGCCACAGTGGAGGACAGTTATGATGTTGAGAGAGTGCAGGAAAATGAGGATGAGAGTGCATATGCAGTGCAGTACAGGCCTGAGTCTGAGGAGTACACGGAGAATGCTGAGGCTGAGCATGGTGAGGCCATTCATAACCGTACACTGCCCAATCACTTACATTTCCATTCCATCGAGCACGAGGAAGCCATGAACGCAGCCTACTCGGGTTACGTCTACACACATCGCCTCTTCCACCGAGGAGAGGATGAACAGTATGCCGAGGCTTACGCTGACTATGGGCTGCAGGAGCATGTGTATGAGGAAATAGGAGACACGCCAGATCTTGATGTTAGGGAGGGCATCCAGCAGTATGAGCGGGAGAGGGAGGAAGCCGACAATTACCGCAAGGAGGCACTTGGTGCCCGCCTTCACCATTATGATGAACGGTCTGACGGAGAGTCTGACAGCCCTGAAAAGGAAGCAGAGTTTGCACCCTACCCAAGAATGGATAGTTACGAACAAGAGGAAGACATAGATCAGATTGTAGCAGAGGTGAAGCAGAGCATGAGCTCCCAGAGCTTAGATAAGGCAGCTGAAGACATGCCAGAGTCAGAGCAGAGTTTGGAGCATGGCCAGGCTCTTGTCAGTGGTGGGCATGAAAGTAATGGCCAGCTAACATCTGGTTCTCGAGTTACATCTGGCTCGGGAGAATCTGTCCAGAGGTACAGCAAGGAAAAAAGAGATGCAATTTCACTGGCCATCAAGGATATTAAAGAGGCTATTGAGGAAGTGAAGACGAGGACCATCCGTTCTCCTTATACCCCTGATGAACCTAAGGAACCTATCTGGGTGATGCGACAGGACATCAGTCCATCCAGGGATTCTGACGACCAGAGGCCACTAGATGGAGATGTGAGTACACAAAGCTTTCACCTCTCAGATCATGTGTCTAATTTTTTAACTGTGACATGCATGGCAGTGAGGGAGGGTGCATTATATTTTTGTTCTGTGTCTCATTCTTGAAAAAGTGCTTTGTTTTAAATTTGTACCCTGGACAGCATAAGAGAAGTAAATGTGCATTATCAAGTAGCCAGATTTTTCTTTATTTAACACTGCTGACCCCACGTATGCTGTATAAGAATTTGTCCATGAAGCTCTTCATGTGTCTTTTTTGAAACAAATGCTGTTATGTTTTCTACTGCCATAATATATTTGAGATTAGCAACCAAGCAGTTTTCTACTGTCTATCTTTGTATGCTTTTGTTAAGTCTTAAGTTTCTAGGTTTCATGTTCTGTCATGTAACAGTCCCAACAGTTCTGTCAGAAATCTGGTAATATTCTTTTTGATGCTATCACAGTTCAGATTCATATTCTAGAAAACTTGCATGTCAACTTGCAGTGTCGAGAACTCAGTGTATTATATTATCACTATAAAGTGGTATTTACAGCAACCTGAGTATCGGAGGGAGTTATTCAGATTTAAGCATTAGCATTTCTGAAATTGTGTGCTTTTGGCATAAGGTTTATCTTGGATCAGGGCTGTCTACCAGGTTGGGGTTCCAACTGTCTTTGAGTTAATTTTTACTACAAGTTTTATGAGTTTTCTGCATTATTTTATATAGTAAACTCATAAACAACTATTAAATGGATTAAATTTATGCCTGATACAAAAAGAGCTGGGAGGCTTAATTTACTGACCAAAAAGTATCTATTACATGTACCTATCTTAGTATTTCAAGGGCAAGTACCTGCAAACATTGCTGCATTCCTCTATATTGCTGTGGAATGTGTTTTGTGACCTTTTGCTTGGGTTTGGTTGGAGTTTTTTGGGGTTTTTTTGGTTTGTTTCTGTTTTGGGGGTTTGGGTTTTTGTTTGTTTGTTTGTTTTCGTGTTTTATTTTTTGGTTTGGTTTAGGTTGGTTTTTTTTGAAGAACAGCAGAAGTAGAAATTATTGTGTGTTATTTTGGCATTTTAGACTGAATTATTGTAACATTCTGGGAATGTATGGGAACTATTCAAGACGCCTCAGTTAATGCAAAGGGAATTCAGATAGTGAAAAAAGATCACATGCCAGGTATATCCATAACAGGCTTCTGATTTGTTTATCTGCCTTCAAAATGAGGAAGGCTAGTATTCTACAGATAGGAAGAGATTTTTGGAGCATGGTGTTTGGGATGCTGTAAAAACATGCAAGCTGATTGAGACATACAGCTTCCAGATTTTATTTTTCCTGCAAAACTGTTGGAAACAGAGTGAGGAGGGTGTTGTAGGGCTTTTTTCTTGATTCTTAATAGAAAACCTAATTGAACCTTAAAAAAAGCCCAAACAAACAACTGTATTGCGAAAGTTATTTCTGCAAATATTTTTTAAATTATGTATGTTACAGAGTTGATTTGCAGTCATGTGAGGGAAGAAATCTTCCTGGATTATTTTGTGTGGAATTTTTTTTAACTTTACTTCAGAAGTTTACAAAACTAAAATTATTTCTGTCCATATTTTCAAATAGACCACATTACTCTCTTCTACACGTTTTGTTTACCATATTGTCCAAAAATGCTGTTATTGCTTGGAGGATCAAAGAACTTCCTGTTGCTTCCTAACTAATTATAACAAAGTGCCATGATGATCTTGGTGACATTAGGTTGTGGATCCGGAGAGCACCAAGTTCTTCTGAAGGTGCTTCACCTGCTCTCCAAAATCCAGGTGCATCTTGCAGAATTGAACTTTTCTGAGATGTGCTGATATGACTCAGCCTGGTATGCTCGTATAGTGAGCAAAACAGGTATTTTTAGTGGTCTCTGCATGCATTAGATATTGAAGTACAAAGAGGTTACCATTTTGCACAAAAAATTTGATTCCTCATTCAATATTTTTTGCACCATGTCAGATAAGAACCTGACTGAAATTTTCAGGGCTGGGTGAAATCAAAACAGTGATTTATAATGACAGTTATTATAGCTCATCAAAGAGAGAAATGATGGTTGTAGATGTACAAAGCGTATGTGTTTTTGGAAGGAAGAAGTAAATGGCACAAATAACTTAGAAAATCTATAGCAGATTGAGGAGCAGACTTGTTGAAGGACTTGGGACTGAGTAGGAATTTTGTTTTTCTCTGAAGAGGAGGTGTATATTTGTTGTACTGGATTCTTTAATTTAGATGGCAGCTCAAAAACTGTCTGCTTTTTTAATGCAGTGTTCCTAGAATTGCTTAGCTGTAAATTGGGCAAAAATAGCTTGTGTTGACTAAGTGACCATAAGTGGTCAATGTAATAAAAATATAGTTGGAGTCCACTCATCTAACTGTAAATTGTTCTTCTGTCCCCCTCAAGAAAAAAGCAGAATCTCTGATGGGGGCTTTTCAGTGTAACCAATATATGCCAGAGATGTTTTTCAGTCTGATTTATAGTATTGACCTGGAAATGTGAGTGTTTTTACCTTCAGGCAGRCCCCATTTTCTTGTCCTAGAAGTATCAAATTGCTGCAGATAAATAATGCAAATTGGGTGCTTTTTTTGCCTTCAGTTATTTTGCAGGTCTACTTTGAAAACTATCCTCAAATTGTGTTAAACAATTGTCTTTCAGAGATAGAACTTACCTGAAAATATTTCTAATAATATTGCCTTCTTAATCATGTGATACTGAAACTCATAAGACTTCTTTAGACACAAACAACAGTCACTTTTTATTTAGCTAGAAGCTGTCCACTGGAGACCAGTGAAGCAAGAAGAATGATTTGTGGTTGAGGCTCATTAAATACAACAGCCTCCTTTGCTTTTTTTCCCAAGAAAGTGGCTATTACTCCCCAGTGCTAAGCATTTGGGTAATACATTCACAGCAGAATGTTTGGTAGAATGCCATTTAGAAGTGTCCAGAGACTGTTTTAAGAAGTTAACAATTTAGAGGTATTTAGCTAGCCTGCAGTTAGGTATAGTTTGGGACTGTTAGGAAAGACATGCAAGGACTGCGACAGTAAGAAAGATACAGATCACTGTATATGTGTGTACTGATTCCAGTTTTATTCACAAGTTAATATACCAAGATTATCTGTCATTCCTGGATATTTCTTCTCAAAAGAAGTGTTTGGTAAGGTGTATGAGAAAAGTATATTGCTCACTCCCTGTGGACAATTCTGCTGTAATAAACTCTGGTAGTCCTGTGGTGTAGGAGGCAGGGAGCGGACTTCTGTGAATAAATGAATAGTTTAAAGAGGTACCTGTTTAATATTTAACAATCAAGAATATTAGCTGCTGTGTACCTTGTGCAGCTTGGTTTAATGATGCATGCTTTCRCTTCAATCAGAGGTGGTCTGGACAGTGAGGTTGTGGGGAAGGTGTACTTGTGTATTTGATAAAAGCTGAAAAATCCTCAGTGTCTTTTGAATATAGACAGTAAGAGTATTTTTTAACATTTGCCACACAAATGACATTTGCAAAATTGGCATATATTTCCAAAGTCTATTTATCAGAAACCTTTTAAACCAAAGCAGACCATCATTTGGATATGACCTCATGAAGATCTCTGTTTCAAATACAACAGCAGTTAGAGCTGCACAGCTGCAAGAAGTGTGGCATCAGGAAACTGACTCTTGATGGAAAAGGCTGTGGAACTGCATTGTTGATTCTTGTGGAACAAGATTGTGTTTTATGATCGTGAAATTGAGAGATTTTGTTCACTGAAAAAATCATGAAATTATAGAATAGTTTGTTTTGGAAGGGATCTTAAAGATCATCTAGTTCCAACCTCCCACTAGACCAGGTTGTTTGCAGCCCCATCCAGGGTGGCCTTGAACACTTCCAGGGATGAAGAAGCCACATCTCTTGTGGGCAGCCTGTTCCAGTGCCTTACCATCTTCACAGTAAAGATTTTTTTCCTAGTATCTAATCTCTACCTGCCCTCTTTCAGTTTAAAGCCATTCCCCTTTGTCCTGTCACTACATGCTCTTTCATGCAATCTCTCTCCAGCTTTCATTTAGGCACCCTTCAGGCACCGTAAGGCTGCAGTTAGGTCACTCAAGGCCTTCTCTTTTCCAGGCTGAACAAGGTCTTGCTCACCATTCTTGTCAGATTCTCCACTGGAAACCTGCTGTGAATGTGCCTAGCTAAGCGCAGAAATTGTGGTGTTTAAAGGTCTAAATAGAGTACATGCAGAGCATGGATCTGGATTTGAGRATAAATGTTCATCCACATGTTCAAGTGGAAAGGATTACAGTTTTTTGTAGTAGATAATTCAAAATGTGATGAAATAGTCTGGTATTTAAAGTATATGAGAAAAAGTATCTTTGTTACAGAGCTTTGAGTAGAGTTGCTTACTTAGTTGGGGAAGTACAAAAACGTACTGAGAAAAGCACTAGAAGGGCTCAAAAAGTCAAGTAGCATTTTTTGAGCTGTGAATTAAACAAAGTGGAAGCAGGCTGACTCCTTCAACTCTGCCATAATCAGAAGAAAACAGTGGCTTGGAGGTAGAAATTGTCCATTTGAGGACCAATTACCATGACTTTTTTTCTGAGCTGTGTTCAGTTATCYGCGGGGTAATAGATCTGAAAACCAAGTTTTGTTGATGTCCAGGACATGATTTGTTTCTGCATGACAAGACTTTGGTTTTGCAAAGCCCTGTCACTTGTGTTTATAATCTCTGTTCCTCTTCCGACATTTGAGGTGGTGGGATGTTAGAATAAACCCTAATACAAAGTAAAATCATGTATGTGGGTGGTTTAGATTTGTGAAGTAGAAATTCAGAGCTGAAGACAAGTCTGCCAGGTGAAACGGAACTGAGCTGCATTGTTTTGCTTTTCTGTTATTTTTTTGGTTATGTATATTTTATTYCAACCCTTGCATTCTCAGTTGCAGGATTTTCTCAATTTTGATACCTCTGTTTTCATGGAGATGAATTTGCTTCACTTCTTCCACAGCAGGAGTAATGTATTATTAAAAGGCAATGGAGAAGTCTTTTAAATAATTAAGCAGGCTTCAGTAATAAATTAACTAAGGGGAAAAAAGAGAGAAAGGAAACAATTGAAACAAAAATGAATTTTTATTGACAGTATGTTGTTGAGTTTTTTTCTGAGTAGGTCTTTTAAAACTATTTGTTGAGTACACAAACTATAGGTCAGATTTCCATCATTTATAAGAGACCCAGACTTAAGTTTATGCAGGGAAAAAAGCCCCAAATGCCCCAACCAAAAATYAGTAAAGAACGAAAGCAAACTAAAATACAGAACATTATCAATCACACAGAAGAAAGCTTAAATTTAGCAATTAGTCTGCTTGAAGGCAAACACTCCCAGATGAATTACTGGCTTTTAAATTATGGTGAGCACTGGATACATAACCCCTTGAATATTGTTTTGTTTGATTACATTTTTAAATTATTGAAAGATGAAAGTAACTTGATTTTTCTGTGCTGTTGAAAACTAAAACAGCACCTGCTATAGTTAAAATCTTCTGAACATGCAGGAAGAATCCACAGTCATTTTTTTTCAGACTGACACATAAAACTGCACTGGAAGTTGAAGTAAAACTATGGCTAAGGAAGTCCGTACCCAGAGAAGCAGACAGCACTGAGTTTGATCTCTCAAATGGGATTGTTTTTCATTGTCCAGATGATGGTAAGTGACAGGAGGCTCTGTATTTGCAGGACATCATCACCTGGATAAGGGAAAATTCCACAAATCAAGACTTCCCAAACTGCATTTGTTGGTCTGTGATTCTATGTGATCACTCCAGCCTGTCTGATCTATTGCTATTGTTTACCTTAAGCTACACACAAAACATCTCCTTCGTTAAATGTGTAATAAGACTGTAGTACGTGATGTTATCTGCATAGGCAGGAATAATTTCTGATTATTACCAGCAAGTGTCTTACCCGTAAGCAAATCGGTCATTTCTGTGGCAGCAACTGCATGAATCAGCTGTTGGATCAGAGTCCTGACCCACAGTTGCCTGTTGACAGAGCCCCTCACTTCAGATGCTAACTACCCAGGGCGGTAGTTAAAATGACAAATGGTGCTTATCAGCTGTCTAGGGCACGGGAAGAGCCTTTTGGGGGAATCTCTTTAGGCTGCCTGAAATTCTTCTATGGAGAGGTCCTATAACAGCTAATCAGATGTGTTGTTCTGAAGGAGCAGTTCAGCCAGTAACCTTGTCTCAGGTCATCTTTCCTATCATGTATGCTGAGACTGACAGGGGGCAGGTCCTGGACCACACAGTAAACTGATGGCTAAGTGCATGGGGTATGTGCAGAGGCAGTTATACCAGAACTACAGTACAAAGTTAAATCCCCATGTAAGAATTATAAATTGAATTGCATAGATTGTGCCACAGTATGCAGGTATGCTTGAAGTGCTAAGTTGGTATCATTTTTATCAAGCCCACCATTTTTAGCACGGTACTTAAAACAAATTTTCAACAAAGACAACTAATAACTATTAGCTTTTAGCTTCATTCTTTATGGATATTTATGCCTACTAAAATCTATGGTCTCAGTCTGTATTTTAGTGAACAGAATTTGAGCTGTACAAATGACAGAGGATGCTGCCATCACATACTTGGCCTGAAACCTGGGAGATTTACTGCCATAGTTGTCCTGATAAAGGCAGTTCTTGTGATAGAATGCATCTGACTATACTTGTGCATGGGACCTGAAGATTCCATAGTGCTTCGACCTTTTCCTAATGTTTGTGGGTTCTTTTCAGAGCACTATCTCTAAAATAAATAAAATTTTAAAAAATTAAACTCTCACTTTATCCAATTRTCTCCTAAGCTAATGTACAAGGAGACTTTGCCATACTTGTGCCATAATACCTGTAGGTAGACATTAGTGACAAATAAGTAATGTCCTGTTGTTTAAGTGAATAAAATTTCTGAAGCATTTGTTGATTTGTCCACACATATGGTACTATAAAAAAGCTCTGAATAAACCACCTTTGTCAAAACAAGAAATGACCAGTGCTATTTAACTTTGTTGAGCAGCATGGACAGTGGGATTGAGAGCGCCCTTGGCAAGTTTGCCAGCACCAAGCTGAGTGGTTTGGTCAGCACACTGGAGGGAAGGGTTGCAATCCAGGGGGATGTGGGTAGGCTTGAGAGGCAGACCTGACCTGTGAGAGCCTCATGAAATTTAGCAAGGCCAAGTGCAAGCTCCTGCACATGGGCCAGGGCAGTCCCAAACACAAACAGGAAGAAGAATTCATTGAGAGCAGTTCTGCAGGCAAGGACTTAGGGACGCTGGTCAGTGAAAAACTTATAATGGCGTGTAGTGATAGGACAAGGGAGAACCACTTCAAATTGACAAAGTAGGTTTAGATTAGATACCATGAAAAATTCTTTAGTATGTGAGTGGTGAGGCACTGGTACAGTTTATTCAGGTGCCACATCCCTGGAAGCGTTCAAGGCCAGGCTTCCTGGGGCTTTGTGCAACCCGTGTATTGGAAAGTGTCCCTGTCCATGGCAGGGGGAGTAAAATTTAGATAATCTTTAAGATCTCTTCCAATATAAAAGATTCTATGACTGTGTGATTCTATGATTTCATCTCCTCTGTCCTAGCCTATGTGACCAGCAAGCTGTACTCTCTTCAAATGATCTGCTGCTAAAAGCACATAAAACAACGCTGCTTTTATAAGTTTCACTGTTTCAGTGTCAGTTACATGTCTCTTCACGAGCTGTGTAGGAAACAGCTGATTGACCTAGATAGGTTAGATGCAACACAATCCTCTCCTTTCACAAGTTCCGTTACTAAATCCCTCTGCACAAGAGCGAGGAAGGTTTCTCAGGTGGAGTGGGTTGCATGTTAGAGTCAAACAACTCCAAAATTGAGATGGAGAATTTTTGGATGTACCAGGTTGAGTATCGTAAGAAAAATGTAAGTAGAAAKTCAAGGGACAAGGGGATAGCTATCAGGTTTTTATTGCTGCATATGAAAAAAAAATCTAATTCCATTGATGGACCTCTGTGCCTAATAACAGTGTGCGCCATGTGACCTTACTATGTTTGTTCTAATAACAACTTTCTTACGCTTCTAAAATGTGTTTTGTTAATAACAAATGGCAGTGAAACAGTTGCTAAGCCTTTATTTTAGACTTTGTTTAGAGCAGCTGTGCAAATTATCTATCCACTATGATCCATCAAAATATTTCTTGTTATTGCTGTGACTGCGTTCTTTCCTTGTACATTATATATAGTACCTCTAAAAACACGCTTTGGTGTCAAAGAGACCTGAGTGTTAATTCTTCAAAGACTGGACTTTTCTGTACAAATGTTTTCAAGGACAGCTCTCATGCCCTGTCATGCAGCAGGCTTTGTAAGATGTT